>CM029016.1:94058565-94560843 GCA_016801055.1 Panax notoginseng
CGCCCAAATAGGTATACATCACCCATTCTGAGTCGTCAAATACATGGTACATAAACAAATACAACTTCATTAATACAATTGTCGTGCAAAATACAAAAACAATATACTGTGAGTTTAAATATAAATATATTTCTAATAGACAATTTTAAAAACTCAAAAGGAGTCTTCATTACAATTATTGATACACTATTTTACAAAAATAGTGAGGACTGCTAAAAAACTACCTAAACCATCACTCCATACCCCGGCTAGTTCCTGCTATGTTCTCACCTCCTGAGAAGAAAAATGGAACAAAAAGGAAAAGGGTGAGCTCAACTAGCTCAGTAAAGAATATTATGACAAAGATAATATACAACAAATTATCATTAGTCTTCAATAGGGAAAAATCTGATAGAATATAATAGATAACAAATTTTAGATCAACAACTACAGCAGAAACAATAATTCATTAGAAGAGTTAAGTAGAGAATGAAATATACTATCATCTATGAATTTAAAAGTCCATCATCAATATTTTATCCCTGTAACATCAATCAATATACATCTTGAATCAAATATTCATCTTTGCACTATAGGCCAAAGATATTCATTTGTATCACCCGTTGGTCATGTTCATCTTGTTTATCTTTGCACTACGGGCCAAAGATATTCATCAGGTAATCATTCACCTTTACACTACAGGCCAAAGATATTCATCAAGTATCATCATTAAGGACTGAGGATGATGAAAAATATTTTAGAGAACGAATCCAGTAAGATAAAAGGACAACGTTTAGAGATTCGTACTTTAGATAATTCAAATTTAAAAATACTCCATAATAAACCATAATGGAGTAATATTCAAGAATGACAATCAAAATATAGATACAATCAAAGATAGTAACCATACTAAATATCTGAAACGAAAAAGAGAAATTTTTTTTTCTCGGTGAATAATGTCGTATTTGTGAATAGTGTCGTATACGTGAATAGTAACTCTGACACAAAAAGATTGAAATTCCACAATAAAACTTATATCAATAATTCGGCATAATGATATTGAAGAAAATAATATCATATAAAAAGAAAATAACATCACTTACCTCAAAATAACATTATTTCTGATCAGAATATCGGATGTAAAACCGAAGAAAACTTGCACTGAATAGCAACTCTCAAAGTATCTAAATACTCATAAAAATACGCTCGATAATATAGAGAGAAAAAACTTATGTTTCTTGTGGGATTTTCAATTCTAACTTAAGCACCTATTTATAGAAAAATGTTAGAACGCCATAGGAGACTAAAATAATAAAATATTATTATTTATTTTCTTTCCTTCTACGCCATCCTTTTTGAATCAGCCAGCACGCCAATTCTGAAAAAATTTGCAGCCCACATGTTTTCAAACAAAAGTGGGTCCCACCTAATTTTAATAAAAATATTTTAATTTTTGAAACATCAATAATTCATAATAAATAGCCCTTTTATCAAAAAAAATCAAATCTCATGTCCTTTCCATAGAAAATTTAATTTTCTACAACTTTGTAGAAGAAAATTTTTTCAAATTCCAAATAAAAAATGTCCGAAATCCACATACGGACGTTTTTTAACACCTCTTTAAATTCATAACAAATCATACGCTAATTTTTTAACGGTTCAAAATTTGTGGACATATACTCAACTTATATATGTATAACATATCCAAAAATTATAACGATCTAACGATGGATTAAAATTATAACTCACGCGAATAGAGCTTTAAGAACACTGTTTTGATTTGTAAAACCTCCATTCCGACAAAATACTGATAAAACACCTAAAAATTAAATCCTTCATTTATATCAACATAAAAAAAAATATTTTCTTATCATATAATCCATAATTAATTATTCATAAATAATATTACAAAATCACAATTATGACAACCAGGTCGTTCCCAGGAAAGAGGGGGCTTTTCGATAAGGATTTCTCCTTACTGGCGCGCAATTAGGTGACCAAACCTCTCTTTAGACAGAACTTCCTTAGACATTGTCAATAATGTTATCTAATAATATTATTCAAATAATATAAATTATTGATCTAATAATGGAGATATTGTGTAGTGACAATTATTGAAACAACAATAATATAAAATATCAACGCAGTAATTATTAAATCAATAAAATAAAATATTAAACAGTAATTACTGTAACAATTATTGAGTAGTGTATTCTTACGTAGGGATCAATAATTCATTAATACTGTGCAATACCGTGTGCTACTACTGTATAACCACGCGTATTACTGTATTTTAACCACCGGGTATTCTAACAGTGTTAACGGTAACAACTACGTCGTTATTTATAAAAAACTCAAACTTGTCATTTTCTTCATCCGACCGTTTTTCATTATGGGGCCCACAAATGACTACGCCGTCGTACGAATATTCTCCGACAGCAAGAATATTCAGCGACCAAACGAATATTTCCCGACAAAATGAATATTTTATAACCACTTGCTTATTTTGCAAAATTTGCACATTTCACCCATAACCAAAGCATTATATCAAATTAACACCCTATTATTCAAAATAATAATTAGAGGAATTTTGATTTTATTTATAATAAGTTGGGGTCTTACAACCTCCCTCCTTATAAAATTTCGTCCTCGAAATTGACGTACGCACATGGTGTTTCGAAAAGGTGAGGGTACCTCGCTTTCATTTCCGATTCTAACTCCCAAGTCATTTCCTCAATAGCATGGTTCCTCCACAAAACTTTAACTTGTGGTATAATCTTGGTGCGTAGGACATGCTCTTTCCTATCCAAGATCTTAACAGGTACCTCCTCGTACGTTAAATCTTCGGCTATCTCGTCTGGTTCTAACTAAATAATGTGGTTTGTGTCTTCAACATATTTACGAAGCATAGATATGTGAAAAACATTATGAACACGAGACATGCTTGGAGGTAATGCGAGTCTATAGGCCACATTTTCTATTCGGTCAAGAATCTCAAATGGACCGACAAATCGTGGATTAAGCTTTTCTCTCTTCCCAAATCTTGTAACTCCCTTCCATGGAGAAATATGTAACAATACATGATCCCCAATGTTAAATTTCACGTCCTTTAGATGAAGATCTGCATAACTCTTTTGTCGATCCTGTGCCATTTGTATACGTTGTCGAATCGTTTGGATCTTTTTCGTAGTCATGCGTACCAATTCTAGTCCCAACAACATTGCATCACCTACCTCGTCCTAGCATACTGGAGAACGACATTTTCTTTCATACAACGCCTCGAATGGAGTCATGCCTATACTTGCTTGATAACTGTTGTTGTAGGAGAATTCCACCAATGGCAAGTACATATCCCAACTTCCTTTAAAATCTAGAACACAGAGTCTTAATAGATCTTCAAGGGTTTGAATAGTCCTTTCTGATTGCCCGTCCGTTTGAGGATGGTATGCCGAACTGAATCGTAAATCTGTGCCCATAGCTTTCTGCAAGTTAACCTAAAATCGTGAAGTGAATCTTGGGTCACGATTCGAAACTATGGATACTGGCATGCCATGCAAACTCATAATCTCATTTACGTACATACGAGCAAGACGGTCAAGGGAATAAGTCTCACGTATAGGCAAGAAATAAGCAGACTTGGTTAATCTATCAACAATAACCCAAATCGCATCTATGCCTTGAGAAACTTTGGGAAGACCCGTAACAAAATCTATGGTAATGTGTTCCCACTTCCATTTCGAAATCTCAAGTGGTTGCAATGGACCCTTTGGCACTTGAAGCTTCGCCTTTACTCATTGACAAGTTAAACACCTCGAGATTAACTCCGCGATCTCTCTCTTCATATTGTTCCACCAAAATGTATGTCGAAGATTATGATACATTTTGGTACACTCAGGATGGATTACAAATGGTGTGTTGTGTGCCTCCATCATGATTCTATGCTTCAAGTCAGAATCGTTAGGAACGCAAAGTCTGGAGTTGACTCGAAGTATTCCTTCTTCATCGATTCCTGCTTCTGGAATAGCACCTTCTTGTACTTTCTTCTTCATACGTATCAGCCCCAGGTTCGTAGCTTGAGCAATTTTAACTTTATCGATTAAAGTCGGTTCTACTCGTATGTTTGATATCCTCATGTGGGTACTTGGAGCCTTTAACTCTATCTCCATCCTTTGTAAGTCGTACAAAATGGGTCTTTGCGTTAACAACATCGCACTCACACCCACATACGATCTTCTACTCAATGTGTCAGCTACAACGTTTGCTTTTCCACGATGATATTGAATGATATGGTCATAATCTTTCAACAGCTCGAGCCAACGTCGTTGCCGCATGTTGAGTTCCTTTTGGGTGAAAAAATATTTGAGGCTTTTATGATCTGTATAAATCTCCACTTTCTCCCCATATAGGTAGTGCCTCCAGATTTTCAACGCAAAAATAACTGCTGCCAACTCTAGATCATGAGTAGGATAATTCTTCTCATATTCTTTGAGTTATCGTGAGGCATAGGCTATGACTTTCCCATGTTGCATGAGAACACATCCTAACCCTTTGCCTAAAGCATCGCTGTAGATAACAAATCCATCCAAATCATATGGTATTGTCAAAATAGCTACCGAAATGAGTCTCCTCTTAAGCTCTTGGAAGCTCTTGGAAACTCTTCTCGCATTCTTCGCTATATACGAATTTTGTATCTTTCTGAGTCAGCTGAGTTAACGGAGTAGCGATTTGAGAAAATCCTTCCACGAATCTCCGATAATAACTAGCTAAGCCCAGAAAGCTACACACTTCGGTCACCGACTTCAGTTGCTCCCAACTTTGGATTGCTTCAATCTTCGCTGGGTCAACAGATACTCCATGTTTTGACACCACGTGCCTATGCTACTTCCTTAAGCCAGAACTCACATTTCTTCAGCTTGGCATATAGCTTGTTGTCACGAAGTCTTTGAAGTACCAGCTTCAAATGATGCTCATGATCTTCACGTCTTTTGAAATAGATGAGGATGTCATCAATAAAGACAACAACGAACTGATCCAAATATTCCTTGAATACACGGTTCATCATATCCATGAAAGCAGCAGGAGCATTAGTCAATCCAAAAGACATGACTAAGAATTCATAATGCTCGTACCGAGTTCTGAAGGCAGTCTTTGGAATATCCTCAGTTTTAATCTTCAGCTGATGATATCCAGAACGAAGATCGATCTTTGAAAAGAATTGTACTCCTTGTAACTGGTCGAATAGGTCATCAATGCGAGGTAGTAGATACCTATTCTTGATGGTGACATGGTTTAATTTTCGGTAGTCAATACAAAGTCGCATACTCCCGTCTTTTTTCTTTACGAATAAAACAGGAGCACCCCAAGGAGATGTACTAGGACGAATGAAACCGATGTCCAACAACTCCTGTAGTTGGACTTTTAACTCCTGAAGTTCAATAGGAGCCATTCGATATGGGGTTTTAGAAATGGGCTTTGTACCAGGTTCAAGGTCAATAAAGAATTCAACTTCACGTTCTGGGGGTAGACCAGGAAGTTCTTCAGAAAATACGTCAGAAAATTCACTAACAACAAAAATATTATTCAAATCTGACGTGATTTTGTTCAAGTCCATAACATGGGCTAAGAAAGCTTGATATCCATTTTTTAATAAACGAATGGCTTTATGGCTTGATATGACAGTGATTGACTTTAGTGGTTTGGTTGCTTGAATTAGCATAACAGGTTGGTTAGGAATATGAAAACTAATAACCTTACGAAAACAATCAATTTTGGCATGATGAGTAGTTAACCAATCAATTCCTAAAATTACTTCAAAAGCAAGTATCTTTAAAGAGATAAGATCCACAGGTAATGTGATGGTGCCAACTTGGATCAAGAAAGATTTATACACAGTGGATGTAATGAAAGTTTCTCCTAACGGAGTCTCAACAGATAAGTCAAAGTCTAATTTCTCCGGAGTCAAGTTCAAACGTTGAGCATAAGCAGGAGAGATAAAAGAATGGATAGAATTGGTATCTAATAAGGTATTAACTTCGCAAGAGTTTATGATTAGCTTACTCGTGATAACTTCATTTGGATTCCTCACTTGTTGGGAAGTCATGACAGCCGCTCTCGCCTGTACTACCCGGCTTTGACTTGTCTGGGGCAGCATTTGGTGTCATCACTACCGTTGGAATTGCCTTTTCTATAGGGCATATTCCACCCTCAACTGCTTCGGCGTACTCCTATTTCATGATCTGAATCATTAATCTTCGATCCATATCGAATTGGGGTTGACCGTAATGTACAGGGTAATTCAAAACTCGATGTTGGGTTCTCTCAATTGCTGTCCAAAAAGAGAAATACATATCATCTATTTTAGCCTTCTTAGATCGGACATCTCTTTCCACAATATCAACGCGTCGTGCGGCTTTTACCCATGCATCACTCATTCTCACTAGTTCAGTTGTTTGTTCTTTCAGCTCAGACTCCAGCTTTATCATCTTATACTCTGCCAAAGAGTGCTTATGTTCAAGCATCACATATCGGATAACACAAGCTTGAATTGTTGCATCCTTTTGTTCCACGACCGCCTGCCGTTCTTCAGCCTACTCTTCTAACTCATGAATACGATTTTACAATTCTATATTTCGATCATAAAATTCTTCTAATAAATTCTCCTCAGGTTCCTCTTCTTCCTCACTCTCAGCTGCTACCTCTGCGACTAACTCGGGTGCAACTATTAATTCTTTCCTCACCACAAGAATATCTCTAATTCCTTCTTCACCTGACATCACATTATCCTGATTGGCGATTAGAGGTATCTCCATGGTCTCATTCACTCCATTGTTAACGTTCTCTGCTGCCATCTTAAAAACTACCATAAAACAAGGGTTAATTAAACAAATCAACATATCACATAATATTCCTATATTATGACTGACCAACAAATATGCTTAGGTAGGACACACTAGCGAAGGATTTACTCGTCTCTCCCCTCCTAGTTCTATTCCCCGATCTTCGTCAGAGACCATATCCCTAAGCTCTGATACCAACTATGACGCCCCCAAAATAGGTATGCATCACCCATTCTGAGTCGTCAAATACATGGTACAGAAACAAATACAACTTCATTAATACAATTGTCGTGCAAAATACGACAACAGATATACTGTGAGTTTAAATATAAATATTGTCTAATAGACAGTATTAAAACTCAAAAGGAGTCCTCATTACAATTAATAATACACTATTTTACAAAAATAGTGAGGACTGCTAAAACAACTATCCTGAACCATCACTCCATACCCGGCAAGTTCCTGCAATGTTCTCACCTCCTGAGAAGAAAAATAGAACAAAAAGAAAAGGGTGAGCTCAACTAGCCCAGTAAAGAATATTATGACTAAGATAATATATAACAAATTATCATTAGTCTTCAACAGGAAAAAATCTGATAGAATATAATAGACAACAAAATTTAGATCAACAACTGCAGCGAAAATAATAATTCATTAGAAGAGTTAAGTAGAGAATGAAATCTACTATCATCTATGAATTTAAAAGTACATCATCAATATTTTATCCCTGTAACATCAATCAATATACATCTTGAATCAAATATTTATCTTTGCACTACAGGCCAAAGATATTCATTTGTATCACCCGTTGGTCATGTTCATAGGAAATTTAATTCTCTACAACTTTGTAGAAGAAAATTTTTCTAAATTCCAAACAGAAAATGTCCAAAATCCACGTACAGACGTTTTTCAACACCTCTTAAAATTCATAACAAATTATACGTTAATTTTTAACGGTTCAAAATTTGTGGACATATACTTAACTTATATATGTATAACATATCCAAAAATCACAACGATCCAATGGTCGGATTAAAATTATAACTCACGTAATAGAGCTTTAAGAACACTGTTTTGATTTTTAAAACCTCCATTCCGACAAAATATTGATAAAACACCTAAAAATTAAATCCTTCATTTATATCAACATAAAATAAATATTTTCTTATCATATAAATCTATAATTAATTATTCACAAATAATATTACAGAATCACAATTACGACAACTAGATCATTCCCAGGAAAGAGGGGGCTTTCCGATAAGGATTTCTCCTTACTGACGCGCAATTAGGTGACCAAACCTCTCCTTAGACAGAACTTTTTTAGACATTGTCAATAATGTTATCTAATAATATTATTCAAATAATATGAATTATTGATTTGATAATGGAGATACTGTGCAGTGACTGTGACACCCCCGAATCCGGATACTTCCATTCCCACATGATTTGGTGTTCACTATACAAACATCATATATCTATCTACCCATAATAAATGCAAACCATAAAATAGATAGAAATAAATCCTCCCCTTATAGGGTTACAACATCTGAATAATAAATACAATCCCAGGTCATACTAACCTTAAACACATGTGCGAAAACATAAACAAATAATAAGTCTTAAACAACATCAAGTCTTGACAATAACATTCTTAAAATTTAATAACACGTCTTCATCACTTAATAGCTTTGCCCTTGCCTTTGCCAGAAGAAGGCTCATCGGTTCTTTCGTTCTTAACTGTAATATTATTATTACGCAAGAGTGAGCACAATTGCCCACAAGTATAATAATGAAATAACAATATAATAACATGCGAGTGAAACAAAGACTTCTGAAATAAAGCTCAACTTTTGAAATAACAAGAATCAAAAGAATTCTGAGGGTCATAAGACTTTGAACTATGTCTTAGGTTATCAAGGGTTATACTTGAAACCTTTAACAGTCATAAGACTATGAACTCTTCTTCTCATACTTAGGGGGATCAGCCCTTAGTACCATACTGTGCACAATATCTTAACGCTAACGCATAAGTAATCCCCTATACAGGGTTGTTCATCTCAGTTTGACATTAGAGTCCGCACCAAAGGAAGTTTGGTTTGGATAATTCATCAAGGGTTCTGAAATTTAGAATGCTCATCAACTATGGACTAGTTGAATCAAAAAGGATTCGCTAGTCTAACAAGGTTCAACAAATAATGATATTTAAATTGAATAACAATCTCAAAGGTATACAATAGAACAAGTATTGTATAACAGATTCATACTTTGAAAAGATAATTAATCTTTAATATAACAAATCAAACTTGATTTAATAATAACGAGAATTGCTTGAAGTAATTTACAAACTTGAATAATGATAACAAGTAAGGTTAAGAAACTTGCCTCATGCGTAGATTACATGTTAATTTATACACGTTCCTTGATTTAATCCTACATACCATTTTCATTCACAACTCCAGTTAATTAATATGTAACTAGTCATCATAAGCTCATTCTTTTTGTCTAACTCGACTTAGTCAACTACTACACTCATTGTCACATAATTTACATTTCATGAACAATAAGCTAACTATGCATTCAATCATTCGCTTTACATATAAATGTGTTATTGACATGTTAAGAATCTATTTTGACATCTCATTATACTTCTAACATAATTCTACGTTCATTAATTTAGGTTAACATCACATTCATGTACTTGAACAATTTAAAATTTTCATTTCTGAATATTCTGGAGAGTGGCGCTGCGGCGCCACTGTTGTACTTAATCTCGGCACTGCGGCGCAGCCCACGCTGTAGCCAGGTCAATGGCGCTGCGGCGTGGCTCGCACTGCGGCGCGTTCCTTGTGCCTGCAGCCGACGCTGAGGCGCGACGCACCAGACACAGAAACTGCAGTTCACGAAAAATCGCAGAACATGCCAATTTCTACCAATTTCTTATTTTCTACATGAATTTAAACATACCCAGACATTATAATATACATATAACAACTACTCAACCCTTCTAGCATGATTTTAATGAGTTAAAACACGTAAATTCCATAATTAAAACATGTAATTTACTGTTCTTGGTGTTTTTGAAACTTTTAACCCAAAACATGAAAATCAACACTGCGGGTTCGTTATAATACCGAATCCGTCCATTCAAGTTTCGTTTCCTTCGTTTTAACATGCCTAATTATATACGAGTGGGAATTTTGCAAAGCAATTTATGTTTGACATATTAAAATCACATATAAGGGCCATATTCCATATTCTGTAATTTATAATATACGTTATAATATTATGAAATTGATGATAAGGTTTAATAATTATATTATAATATATTATATATATATATATATATATATAATCAAATACGATATGATACACCTTAACACATACACAAACCCATAATCAAAGAAATTTCCAATTGCAGGGATTTTAATAGAAAAATTGAAAGCCATATTCATGAAATCTTAATGACGTAAAAAAGAAATTGGGTTTAAAGGAATTACCCAGGGCAATCCTTCTGACTCTTCACGTTCTTCTACAATGGCATAATGATTCTCAAGGTTTCTTTCAAATTTCTCTCGGAATTTCTCAATCTCTCTCTGATGATGCTTTGTTAGACTTAGAAATAACAGGAGGAAGAAGACGTATATAAAAAAAAGAACTGACGTGTTGAGGTCAGTTACCCATCATGGGTTAACTGCTATAACCCCCCTTAAGGCCTTGTTTGGCTTGAACATAAATAACCCTTCTAATTATTTTAATTAATCTCTTATACTATAGTTTAAATCATGTCACACCCAATTGCACAATAAATCAAATATCTTATTTTAGTTTAATTTAAATAAAATATAATAATTTTTCATTAATTCACATAGTCAAATAATTAAATTCTCATTTATTAATAATGCCAATTTATTAAATCTCTAATTAATTATTACACTAATTAAAATAACATTATGCTTATTAAATATTTTATTTAATTCAATAAGCTCACATAATTACATACTTAAATAATAATTATTCTCCACATTAATTTAATAAATATAACACATATAATTAAATTAATCTACCACAACTTCATCAATTAATTATTTAATCTAATAATTAATTCATCGAAAAATATTTATTTAATTTAATAAATATTAAAATTAAATTACAAAATCTCGTTTGTCACATCTTTCCTCCCTTAAAAGGATTCTGTCCTCAGAATCACAACTTAAACAATTCGTCCCGTTACATTCTCCCCCCCTTACAAAGTTTTTGTCCCCAGAATCGGTTATACTAATCTAAGTAAATAAATGAGGATAATTCTTCATTCATATTTTCTTCGAGTTCCCACGTAACTTCTTCAGCATTGTGGTTCCTCCAAATTACCTTAACAGAAGGTATTACTTTATTTCTGAGAACTTGCTCTTTTTTGTCGACAATTTGAACAGGAATTTCTTCGTAAGATAAGTCTTTTTCAAAATACAGGGGTTCGTATTCAATTACATGCTTGTAATCGGGTTTGTAGGGTCGTAAAAAAGAAACATGGAAGACGTTGTGGATATTCTCGAGTGCTGGAGGTAGGGCTACCTCATACATAACTTCTCCGATTCTTCTAAGTACTTTAAATGGTCCAATGAATCGTGGGCTTAATTTTCCTTTCTTTCCAAACCTGATCTTTCCCTTCTAGGGAGAGACCTTCAAGAATACATAACTACCCGATTCAAACTCAACATTTTTACGATGTGGATCGGCGTATTCTTCTGCCTATCTTGAGCTGCTACCAGTCGTGTTCGGATCACTTTGACTATTTCTGCTGTCTGCTGTACCAATTCTGGGCCTAACAATTGTCTTTTGCCCACTTCATCCCAGTAAAGTGGAGTTCTGCACTTTCTACCGTATAATGCTTCATAAGGCGGCATGCCAATACTAGCGTGGTAACTGTTTTTGTAGCCGAACTCTACAAGTGGTAAGTGATCGTCCCAATTTCATGTAAAGTCCATCACACAGGCTCTTAGCATATCTTCTAATGTCTGAATCGTTCTCTCACTTTGTCCATCTGTTTGAGGGTGGTATGTTGTACTCATCCTCAGTTGTGTACCTATGCATTCCTGTAGACGTTTTCAGAAGTTCGATGTAAAGCGCGGATCCCTATCGGAAACAATTGACACCGAAACTACGTGTCGCGAAATAATCTCTTTCACATATAACCTTGCCAACTAATCTAAGTTGAATCTAATTTTGATCGGAAGGAAATGTGCGGATTTCGTCTATCGGTCAACGATAACCCATACTGCGTCGTAGCCTTTCTGAGTTGTCGGAAGATCAACCACAAAGTCTATTGTAATATATTCCCATTTCCATTTTGGGATCTCTAGCAGTTGTAGCAACTCACTCGGTCTCTGATGTTCTACTTTCACTTTCTAACAGGTTAGACACTTGGCAACACACTCTGTAACATCTCGTTTCAGATTAGGCCACCAGAAATGTTGTCGAAGATCTTGGTACATCTTGGTACTACCAGGGTGAATCGAATATCGTGAGCTATGAGCCTCGCTCAAAAAATCTTCCTTAATCTCTAGTACTGGCGGTACCCAAATTCTGTTCTCGAATCTCAATATTCCTTCCTTATCCATCTTAAATCTTGGTTCAGTTCCTTCAGATATCTTTATTATCACCTTTTTTCATTCATTGTCCTGAAGTTGAGCCTCCTTAACTTTATCCAGTAAGGTTGTACCAGATTGCATTTGAAACAGCTTCTCATCAATTTCTATAGGATATTTCACTTCCAGTTCTAACTTCTCCAAGGCCGAAATTAACTCCTTCTGAGCAGTCAACATCATCAATTTCTCCCGACCCTTCTACTTAAAGCGTCGGCAACCACGTTTGCCTTACCCGGATGGTATAAAATCTCACAATCGCAGTCCTTAATTAATTCCAACCACCTTCTTTGGCGCATATTCAATTCTTTCTGTGTAAAAATATATTTCAGACTCTTGTGGTCTGTATATATTTCACACTTCTCCCCGTAGAGATAGTGCCTCTAGATTTTCAAAGCAAAAACCACTGCAGCTAAATCCAAGTCGTGGGTCGGATACCCCTTCTCGTAATCTTTCAATTATCATGACGCATACACAATGACTCTACCATTCTGCATAAGCACACAGCCAAGTCCCTTATGCGACGCATCACTATAAACCACAAAATTTCCTATATCATCCGGAAGAGACAACACAGGTGCTGTACTCAACCTCTTCTTCAATTCTTGAAAGCTTTCCTCACACTTCTTCGTCCAAACAAATTTCACAGCTTTTCAAGTTAAATTCGTTAACGGAGTTGCGATCTTGGAAAAGTCTTGAATGAATCTTCTATAATAACCTGCTAATCCATGAAAACTTCTTACTTCCAACGGTGTCTTCGGCTGATCCCAATTAATTACGGCTTCAACTTTGGATGGATCTACCAAAATTCCGTCTTTATCGATCACATACCCAAGAAATTGTACCCGCTCGATCCAGAATTCGCATTTCAAAAACTTGGCAAACAACTTCTCCCTTCTCAACACTTCCAACGTTAATCTTAAATGTTCTTCATGTTCTTCCTTGGTTTTCGAATATACCAAAATATCATCTATAAATACCACTACGAACTTGTCCAAAACCGGCTTGAACACACCATTCATTAGTCCCATAAATGTTGCAGGAGCATTCGTTAGACCAAATGACATTACTAAAAATTTGTAGTGAGCATATCGTGTTCTGAATGCTGTCTTCGGTACATCCTCTGGTCTCACCTTCAGTTGATGATAACCACTCCACAAATCTATCTTGGAAAAATATTTCGCTCCCTTCAATTGATCAAACAGATCATCGATCCTCGGTAATGGATATCTATTCTTAATTGTGACCTTATTCAATTCTCTATAATCGATGCAAAGCCGCATCGTTCCGTCCTTCTTTTTCATAAATAACACCGACGCTCCCCACGGCGATACGCTCGGTTGAATGTACTTCTTGTCCAGTAATTCTTGTATTTGTACCATTAATTCTTTCATTTCTACTGGCGTCATTAGGTACGGTGCCTTCGATATTGGAGTCGTTCCTGGAGCCAAATCGATCACAAATTCGACCTCTCTATCTGGCGGAAGTCCTGGCAAATCATCTGGAAATACATCGGCGAAGTCTCTCACTACTGGTATTTCCTCTACTTTCGAATTCTCTTTACGACTGTCGACTATGTAAGCTAAATATCCAACACATCCTTGTCGTAACAACTTTTTGACCTGCATCATCGTCAGACAACTCGCTTGTCTAGGTGACTTGCTACCATAAAACACAACATTTGACGGAGTCATAAGGTTAATACGCTTCTTTTGGCAATCAATTACTGCCCCGTAATTGAATAACCAGTCCATTCCCAAGATAACGTCAAATTCCTCAAGTCGAATAGGGATAAGATCTACGTTCATGATATTACCCTTAATATCCACTCTACAGTTCTTATGCACGTGCTTAACAGGGATTATTTCTCTATTCGCTATTTCTATGTTCATGGGGTATTCTAACTCATCCTTAGGCAATTCTAAATTCTTAGCAAAGTCATCGGATATAAATGAACAAGTAGCACCTGAATCAAATAATATGTAAGCATTAACTCTATTGATCGGAATGATACCAAAACACCACATCACGCGACTGCACTACATCCTGCACCGTCATATTGAAGGTCCTGGCGGTCGGTCGATTGGTGACGGTTGGTCCTGTGATGGTCAGAGCGCTTCCACTACTATTTCCCCAGTTTCCTCCTAATCTTGCCCCTCCAGATCCTTTCTTAGGACAGTCTCTTGCCAAATGATCCTTTGAACCACAAGTGAAGCAGGCACCCTTCTTTGGATTAGGACAGCTAGGTGCTATGTGGCCTTCCTGACCATAATTGTAGCACACACGTTTACCCTTCATACACACTCCCAAATGAGCTTTCCCGTAGGTCGAACATGCTTCAATCCTTTTCTTCTAACCTCCTTGCTAGTTTTCGGGTGATGCGTTGTCAAACCACATTCTCTTCTGATTGTTATTACCTCCTCCCGTATTACTTCCACTAGCCTTGTTATTTCCTTCAGTTTCATTCTTCTTCTTCTTCTGATCCTGATTGTATTTGGTTACCGCATCGCTTCCACCTTCAGCGAGTATGGCTTTCTCTAATACCCCGACGAATGTCTTCAACTGAAATATCGACACCTTACTATACAACCACGGCTTCAATCCTTGTTCGAACCTTCTTATTTTTCTCTCGTCCGTGTGCTCTTGATATGTGGTGAACCTCGCCAACTCGTTGAATCTAGCCGCATAATCTGGTACGGACATATTCCCCTGCTTCAATTCCAGAAACTGAACCTCCAATTGGTTCTGCGAGGTAGTCGGGAAATACATCTCGAAAAATATCTCCTTAAACCTCTCCCAGGTAATATACCTTCTCCTCCACGGACTTTGTTTGCTTGCCACCAAAAACTGGCTTCAGATTTCAGCATAAACATTGCAAAAGCTGTCTTCTGGTCATTTCTGACTCTTGCGACCTCAAAAACCTTCTCCATCTCCATAACCCAAGTCTGAGCTTCGATCGGGTTGATGGAGCCTTTAAACTCTGGCGGTCCCACTGCCTTGAAATCTTTGAATGAAGTATTCGATGGAGCTTGAGGTTGATTATTCTTTGCTCCAGCTAGTAAGTTCACTAATTGTTGGACGGGATTAGCATTGGCGTTATTGTTGTTATTCGTTGACTCTTCCTGAGCTGGTTGACGATTTTGTCTTCTTCTAGGCAGCATATTTCTGTTAAGAATATACGCTTATTAGACTTTTATTAAATTCTCTAAATAGTTAAGGCTTAACTCAACAATTTAACATAATCACTTAACACAATATCTCAAACAACTTAACATATTTATTCAAATTAAAAGTTTAACATCAAATGATAGCATCACTACTATTTACATCAACTATCCCGAGATAAAGAATCTACAGGATTTAAAATATTAAAATATTCATTCGTTCATAAACACGTCTGAATTTACATCTAAAAACCAGATAAGTTTTTCACATAATTAAACGAATACTATCACTGCCTGTTAAGGTGCCGAATAGCCTTGCTGCGTTCCTCTTCCATGATGCGAGACATCGTTCTGTGATCCAGCATGTACGATAGTAGACCTTCAAACTGGATTGGTACCTCAAAACTCGATCTTGGGCTTCATCTATTGCATTATTAAGTGTAGAGTACGTCTCCCCAAGCTTAGCCTTCTTTACACTACAATCCTTTTCTGCAAGATCAACCCGACGTGATTCTCTTACCCAGCCCTCCTCTGCTATGATCAGCCTCTCTGAGCTTTCCTTCAGTTCCTTCTTTAACTTCTCTATTTCTTTGGACTTCTCCTCGGTTTGACCCTTCTCGTGAACCAAATCCCACTCCACGTTTCCCACAGGTTTGTGAAGAGTCATAATCTCCCTATCCTTCTGCTCGATGGTAATCTTCTGAATAATCGTCCGCTCAGTCAAATCCTGGACAGTATCACTTAACTCTACGTTACGGTCATGTAGTTCATCATACATCTCAGCATCAATGAAGTTCGGTGGGAACTCCTCTTCTTCCTCTTCCTCGTCCTCCTCAGGATCCTTCTCTGGATCAGTCTCAGGCTCATGCTCCTGACCAACAACAGTGATCAACGGAGATGGCTCCCTCTGTATCAACTGCTCCCTGACAATATGAATGTCTCGGGGCTCCTCCTCAGTAGGCACTCGGGGTTCCTCCTCCCTAGCTCGACTATCTTCTCCAACATCCGACATCCTGACAACACAGTTTCAAGTTTTAGTTACTAAGTCGTACTAGTGAGCACATAATTTAACACATAAACACATAAAGTCTTTTATTATCTTCAATGAATTAAGAAATTCATCTCTTAGAACTCGATAAGAGTTTTCCATCACTATGTTCTTCCTATAAGGCTACTACCTAAGGTTGTTCCCCATCTATGGTTCATAACCTACAGCTCTTATACCAACCTGTGAGACCCCCAAATCTGGGTACTTCCATTCCCACATGATTTGGTGTTCACTATACAAACATCATATATCTATCTACCCATAATAAATGCAAACCATGAAATAGATAGAAATAAATCCTCCCCTTATGGGGTTACAACATCTGAATAATAAATACAATCCCAGGTCATACAAATCTTTAACACATGTGCGAAAACATAAACAAATAATAAGTCTTAAACAACATCAAGTCTTGACAATAAAATTCTTAAAATTTAATAACATGTCTTCATCACTTAATAGCTTTGCCCTTGCCTTTGCTAGAAGAAGGCTCATCGGTTCTTTCGTTCTTAACTGCAATGTTATTATTATGCAAGAGTGAGCACGATTGCCCACAAGTATAATAATGAAATAACAATATAATAACATGCGAGTGAATCAAAGACTTCTGAAATAAAGCTCAACTTTTGAATCAAGAATGAATAACAAGAATCAAAAGAATTCTGAGGGTCATAAGACCTTGAACTATGTCCTAGGTTATCAAAGGTTATACTTGAAACCTTTAACAATCATAAGACTATGAACTCTTCTTCTCGTACTTAGGGGGATCAGCCCTAAGTATCATACTGTGCACAATATCTTAACGCCAACGTATAAGTAATCCCCTATACAGGGTTGTTCATCTCAGTTTGACATTAGAGTCCGCACCAAAGGAAGTTTGGTTTGGATAATTCATCAAGGGTTCTGAAATTTAGAACGCTCATCAACTATGGACTAGTTGAATCAAAAAGGATTCGCTAGTCTAACAAGGTTCAACAAATAATGATATTTAAATTGAATAACAATCTCAAGAGGTATACAATAGAACAAGTATTGTATAACAGATTTATAATTTGAAAAGATAATTAATCTTTAATATAACAAATCAAACTTGATTTAATAATAACGAGAATTGCTTGAAGCAATTTACAAACTTGAATAATGATAACAAGGTTTGGAAACTTGCCTCGTGCGTATAGATTACACGTTAATTTATACACGTTCCTTGATTTAATCCTACATACCATTTCCATTCACAACTCCAGTTAATTAATATGTAACTAGTCATCATAAGGTCATTCTTTTTGTCTAACTCGACTTAGTCAACTACTACACTCATTGTCACATAATTTACACTTCATGAACAATAAGCTAACTATGCATTCAATCATTCGCTTTACACATAAATGTGTTATTGACATGTTAAGAATCTATTTTGACATCTCATTATACTTCTAACATAATTCTATGTTCATTAATTTAGGTTAACATCACATTCATGGACTTAAACACTTTAAAATTTTTATTTCTGAATATTCTGGAAAGTGGCGCTGCGGCGCCACTGTTGTACTTAATCTCGGCGCTGCGGCGCGGCCCGCGCTGCAGCCAGGTCAATGGCGTTGCGGCGTGGCTCGCGCTGCGGCGCGGTCCTTATGCCTGCAGCCGGCGCTGCGCACCAGACACAGAAACTGCAGTTCGCGAAAAATTGCAGAACATGCCAATTTCTACCAATTTCTTATTTTCTACATGAATTTAAACATACCCAGACATTATAATATACATATAACAACTACGCAACCCTTCTAGCAAGATTTTAATGAGTTAAAACACGTAAATTGCAGAATTAAAACACGTAATTTACTGTTCTTAGTGTTTTTAAAACTTTTAAACCCAAAACATGAAAATCAACACTACGGGTTCATTATAATACCGAATCCGTCCATTCAAGTTTCGTTTCCTTCGTTTTAACATGCCTAATTATATACGAGTAGGAATTTTACAAAGCAATTTATGTTTAACATATTGAAATCACGTATAAGGGCCATATGGCCATATTCCATACTCTGTAATTTATAATATACGTTATAATATTATGAAATTGATGATAAGGTTTATATAATATAATATTTATATATATATATATATATATATATATATATATATATATGTAATCAAATACGATATGATACACCTTAACACTTACACAAACCCATAATCAAAGAAATTTCCAATTGCAGGGATTTTAACAGAAAAATTGAAAGCTATATTCATGAAATCTTAATGACATAAAAAGAGAAATTGGGTTTAAAGGAATTACCCAGGGCAATCTTTCTGACTCTTCACATTCTTCTATAATGACACAATGATTCTCAAGGTTTCTTTCAAATTTCTCTCTGAATTTCTCAATCTCTCTCTGATGATGCTTTGCTAGACTTAGAAATAACAGGAGGAAGAAGACGTATAAAAAAAATAAGAACTGACGTGTTGAGGTCAGTTACCCATCATGGGTTAACTACTATAACCCCTCTTAAGGCCTTGTTTGGCTTGAACATAAATAACCCTTCTAATTATTTTAATTAATCTCCTATACTATAGTTTAAATCATGTCACACCCAATTGCACAATAAATCAAATATCTTATTTTAGTTTAATTTAAATAAAATATAATAATTTCTCATTAATTCACATAGTCAAATAATTAAATTCTCATTTATTAATAATGCCAATTTATTAAATCTCTAATTAATTATTACATTAATTAAAATAACATTATGCTTATTAAATATTTCATTTAATTCAATAATCTCACATAATTACATACTTGAATAATAATTATTCTCCACATTAATTTAATAAATATAACACATATAATTAAATTAATCTACCACAACTTCATCAATTAATTATTTAATCTAATAATTAATTCATCGAAAAATATGTATTTAATTCAATAAATATTAAAATTAAATTACAAAATCTCTTTTGTCACAGTGACAATTATTGAAACAACAATAATATAAAATATCACGCGCAGCAATTATTGAATCAATAAAATAAAATATTGAACAGTAATTACTATAATAATTATTGAGTAGTGCCTTCTTACGTAAGGATCAATAATTCATTAATATTGTGTAATACCGTGTACTACTGTGCAACCACGCGTATTACTGTATTTTAACCACCGGGTATTCCAACAGTGTTAACGGTAACAACTACGCCGTTATTTATAAAAACTCAAACTTATCATTTTCTTCATCCGACCGTTTTCCGTTATGGGGCCCACAAATGACTGCGTCGTCGTACGAATTTTCCCCGACAGCAAGAATATTCCACGACCAAACGAATATTTCCCGATAAAATGAATATTTTATAACCACTTGCTTATTTTGTAAAATTTACGCATTTCACCCATAACCAAAGTATTATATCAAATTAACACCCTATTATTCAAAATAATAATTAGAGAAAATTTGATTTTATTTATAATAAGTTGGGGTCTTACACGAGCAACATCGTCGACCCTCGCTAGATGACTCTGATCCTACTAATTCGGCGTCATTTCATTGTTCATTTTAGTTTATAAGTTATACTATATTAAAGCACACTCTACATATAAACACCATTGTTATCTGTACAAGATCATTGTTAATATTTTTGTAGTTTTATTTTGCAGTTTAGTTTTGAAGTTTATAAGATACATCATTGTAGTTTATAAGTTTAGTTTAGTTGTTTTGTTATTCTTTATAATTTAGTTTTTAATTGGCATTGTTATTTAACGTTAGAATGTATTCGAAGAAAAGTATATGCAACGTTGTATTATGGGTTGATTATGATATATATGTTGTTGCTGGTTGTTGGATGTAGTTGTATTATGGGTTGAATATTATTGTATGTATTGTTGTGATAAACAGGTTACAGGTACAAAAAAAGGTTTAAAAACCTGGAAAATACAAAATCAAAAGAAAGAGTAAAAAATTGCTATTTTCTATGGAATAAGTTAAAACCGACAGAATTTCCGTCAAAAATAATGAATTTAATTTATTTTATAAAATACTATTTTCGACGGAATAGAGGCTATTTCGACGCAAATTCCGTCGGAATTAAAAATAGTTCACTTTCATGTTGGGCCACGTGGCAAGATGTATCCGACGATTTTTTTCGATGGGATAAATTCCGTCTAGTATAGTTTATTTCTGACGGATAGTTCGTCGGGAATAAGTTCGTCGTAAATATGTTTTTCCGACTGAATTTGCAACGGAAATAAGCTCGACGACAATATATCCGTCCAAACTTCCGACAGAATATTCTGTCAAAAATAAGGTATTCTCGACGGAATATTCCGTCGAAACTAGTCGTTTTCCTTGTAGTGTTTAAATATTTCATCATCAAATCTCATATATTTATAATCCCATATAGATTCTACACAATGTCCCCCTCAATAAATCAACCTTACAATCTATATGCAGATTCTTAACAGTAAAAAAATTTAAAGTTTAATCTCCTAATTAAAAAAATTTGAAGACAATCTCCAAAGTAGAAAAAAATTAAAAATTCCAGATATTAATCTATATTTAGGGCTAAAAAATATTTGAAAAATTGGCTTTTTTTTAAAACGGTCATAGTCATAGCCTGTATAAAAGCATGCTTTTAATCCTAAATTATATATCCCATTCTAATTTTTTTTAGTGCATGGTAAAAAATTTGTTTGTGTTTTCATTTATAGTGCTCTAAAAGTTTTTAAAAAAAATTAATTATGAGAATATCAAAATTTATGACTAATAAGGCATAAATAAAAAGATTTTTAGGCTATCGAAACACTAAATTAAGTTGACTCGAGATCAAGTAAAATGACTCGATCTTTATATTATTATATTTTTATATTGATCTATTTATGTATTGATAGAATAAGATTTCTTCATTCTTACACTAATCCAACACAAATGTGAATTTTGAAGCAGCTCCATTTTATTAATTTAATATTGTTTTGCTACAATGTAAAATTGTTTAAAGTT
The DNA here is from genome assembly GCA_016801055.1 of Panax notoginseng. Lineage (NCBI taxonomy): Eukaryota > Viridiplantae > Streptophyta > Magnoliopsida > Apiales > Araliaceae > Panax > Panax notoginseng. The sequence continues at coordinate 94,080,229 of CM029016.1, forward strand.
TTGAAATAACAATTTGTATTTGTACAAATACAAGGTAAAATTATATCGTTAATTTAATATTGTAATAACAATTCGTACTTGTATAACTACAATGTAAAATTATATTGTTAATTTAATAAAGGAAAACAACAATTTGTACTTATATAAAATTATTAATAAATTGTGAATTTTAATTTGATACTGTTTTGCTATAATGTAAAATTTTATTACCCCTAAAAAACACAATGGTTGCATTTTTTACCTTTTCTAATTGACCTTTTATCACAATTAAGACTCTTTTACAAAATTATAATAATAAAGTATGATATTGGTTGTGCACTTCTACGTCTTTAACAAGTCACCAACATTGTTAGAAAAGAAAGTGACTCAAAACAAAATCATTTACCACGTAATTTTACCATAGTTTTTCATTTTAAGATTTTATATTAAAAAAATTAATTTAAAATTTAATATAAAATTACGTATTTTCATTAAAATTATTATATAGTCTTAAGTAAACATAGCTTTATGTATTGCCACTATACCAAAAAGCCTACTTTGAAGGGTCCCAAAGTCAAGATGGTTCTTGACTCTTCTTGTCTCTGGGCGACACAAGTCACCTTTGAATAAGGGAGTTAATATTTTTACATAAAAAAAAATATTTTTTAAAAAAAAATTTATATGAATAACGAGTGAATCCTATTATTATGTGTAAAAAATTTATATAAAAATATTATTTTAATATATAAAAATATCAATTTTTTCGAATAATGAACTTCATTAATTGATTTACTTATTAGCCGACTTTAACAAGCTCCAACCATGTTACGTCAATCATATGCTTAATTCGCTCGGAAAAATCTTTCTAGATTCTTTATTAATCTAGTGCATTTTCTATTGTTAATAGCATAACTCAACAGCGACAGTTTAAGAAATTATGGAGCGTTTGATTAGCACTAAATGGTTGAACGGCTGAATCGGTCAGCCATTCAATACGTTTATTTAGAAGAAAAAAAAAATTCTGAATGGTTGAATCGGTCAGTTATTCAGACGATTTGCCCTGAATAATTTAGTGTCATTTTTTTGGCTGAATGGACTTCTGAATGAATATTATTTTTTTAACAATATTAACTATTATATTAAATAAATTTACAATAATTTTGATTTTTTCAGAGTGGTAAAATAATAAAAATCTGTTATTCAGATATTTCAAACATGTCAATTATCAAATATTTTTTTCATTCAATATTTAGTTTCATTCAGCTTATTCAAATTCAGAATCATTTCATACGATTTCATTTAGTTTTTATCAAATAGACCCTTAGTATCTTTTATAGGTTAGAGGCCTAGAAATTGGGAGCCTTCTCAGAATTTTTCGTGTTACTCTTATCAAAAAATTCACACTCACAAATGTGAGATTTGAAGGAGATGTGTCTTTTTAATTTAATACTTTTTTGCTATATCATTTAATTTGATTCTAACTAATCTGAGAAATTATAAATTCAAAAGTTGAAATCACATTAGTGCATCTGCACAAACACAAAGATTTGTAAAAACAGATGACATTATTGTACCTAATAGAGCTATAGGTAAGCATTATAAGTATAATCAATTTGTTAACAAAAAAATCTATTGATATATCTCTTAACCGAAGTCATGTCCTCTTTCTGTACAAATTGACGAGGAAAAGAAATTAAAATATTTTAACTTCACTTAAAAGATAAACACATTATTGATTCAATGGTATATAAACTATAAAGAAAAGTTCGGAGATTGCAAAAAAGTGCCATAAATATGTAGAACATTATTGATTCATAGCTGTTCGTTCGGTTCTTAAAACTGATATAGGTATGCAGCATGTTGTTTAGGCTAAAATAGGGATAAATCAATTTTTGGTATCTGTACTGGGACACGACTTACAATTTGGTATTCGAAGTTAAAAAAGTTACAAACTGGTGATTGTACTCGAAAAATGTTATAATCTGGTGCTTGTACTTTTCAATTTTTAAATAATCGTTAAAATTGACTAACGAAGTAGATGAAAAATTCTGACGTGGCTTACTCATCTGACGTGGATAATGATATGTACAAGGGAGCATGAGACCTCAGTTTGGGAGAGAATTATACTTCTCACGTGACCAAGTGAGGAAGAAATAAGGGTTAGAGACAGAAAGAAGATCCAACGGGGGAGACAAACATACAGAGAGAGAAGCGAAGTTGACGCGAAAAGATTCAAGTTTACAGTGGATTCGACCAGATTTATCTCCAAATTTGTTCGACTCAATGAATCGCCTTCCTTGATGTTTTGTTCCATCTTTCCTTGCCTCTCACATTCGCACCATTGCTCCACAGTAGCACCGACTTGGGAACTCTGGTGTAATCCATTCATTTTTGTTGCATGAACTACAATCTTCTTCCGCGATTTCATTTACGATTCCACTCTAAAACGAGTTCATCCTTTCAATTAAACACTGAAAACCCTTTAATAAATATATAGGAACCAATAATCAATGGAGAATCGAGACAAGAAGAAGAGAACACTAGTTTTTTTTTCCCTAAATATCAATCTGTTCCTTTTTGTTGATCGACATTTATACATGGGAAAATACAAATCAATACAACTTTGTTACCCAGTCATCGCCATGTCATCCTTTGCATCTGACCTGTCAAATTTTCAAACAGAATAAGGATGAAACCCTACTGTTTAACTGAGTGTAACATTTTTCGAGTACAATCACCAATTTGTAACATTTTTCACTTCGGGTATCAAATTGTAAGTCGTGCCCCATACAAGTATCAAAAGTTGATTTATCCCGACTAAAATATGGTGCACTACGGAAACTACTTTAACTTATGAATACTCTAAAAATCTAAAATGCAATAAAATTAAGTTTATAAATATTTTTAGTTGAATCAACAATTTGATAGTTCTATAAATAGTTTAGTATAAATTTGATGTTTGAGCATCCAGTATTAAATTAAAATATAAATATTTTTGTAACTTTTGGTAAAACAACAAAAAAATATTTCGGTAAGCTAAATATAAAGTACTGATACGTAAGAGTATCATATTCATGTACTCAAGTATCAATACACAATTCGTTAAGTTAATAAAAGTATCTGATAACTCTGGTTGCTCTGTAGTCACTAACCACCAAATTTGCAAGTGTGAGATGCCTCGAGTAAGGAACAGCATCAGCAGCATCTGCTTGTCGATGAATCGGATTGTTGTTGATTCTCTTTGAATATGTTCTTTTTGACACCCTCCTCTAAAAGACTTGGAGTTTCTAAAATCTGCGTATAATCATTCCTTCCCACATCAAGACAAATGAATAAAATGGAAGGAAAATAAATAATAATAATAAAAAACTCCATATGTCACTCACTATATTATATCTAAAAATGTCTGTAGTTTAACAATATTGTCACATGATTTGGAGAAGCTAAAGATTTTAGAGCATTTGTAAATTATTTCTTCTTTTCTACTTGGAAAGTAAATTATAACTTTCTTCAGTTTAATCAAAATTAAGTGTACATGACCACAAACATTGCCATCTACTCTCTCCGTTCCTATTTAAATGACGTTTTAGAGTTTTTTATTTGTCTTTAATTAATTGACGTTTATTCAAATTTAGGAGAATTAATGACAATTTTTCTAAAATTACCGCTTATTACTCTACCTATTTTTTGGGTACTTTAAAACTCTTGTAATATGATAAATTAATGATTTAAGGGTATTGTAGACAATTGAGGATTATATTTAGAGAGGTGTATTCAATTAAGATTTTTAAAGATTTTTTTAAATGACAGACTTTTGTAGAATTTGTGAGATTTTAATGACTTTCACATACTTTAAAGACTTTTATAAAATGACTTTTATAGATTCCATGAAATAAGTAACAGACTTTTATAAACTTTTTATCAAGACTGTGATAGACTTTTGTATACTGTAAGACCCGAATTTTATGAAATAAAAGTATTCAATTTTTCTTATAATTACTATTCAGTAAATGGTTAAATTGATAAAAGTTTAAAGTTATGGGTGAAATATGAATTTTTTTTTTTCAAAATAAGCAAATGGTTATAAAATAATCATTGTTGTCGGGAATATTCGTTTGGTCGTGGAATATTCTTTCTGTCGGGGAATATTCGTACGACGGCGCAGCTATTTGTGGGCCCCATAACGAATAACTGTCGGGTGAAGAAAATGACAAATTTGAGTTTTTACAAATAACGGCGTAGTTGTTACTGTTAACACTGTTGGAATACCCGTTGGTTAAAATATAGTAATACGCGTTATTGCACAGTAGCACACGGTATTGCACAGTATTTTTAAAATTATTGATTCTTACGTAAGAAGGCACTACTCAATAATTGTTACAGTAATTACTGTTCAATATTTTACTTTATTGATTCAATAATTGCTGCGTTGATATTTTTATTTATTTTTGTTTCAATAATTGTTGCTGCACAGTATTTTCTATTATCAGATCAATAATTCATATTATTTGAATAATATTATTAGATAGCATTATTGGCAATGTCTAGAAAGTTCTGTCTAAGGAGAGGTTTGGTCATCTAATTGCGCGCCAGTAAGGAAAAATCCTTATTGGAAAGCCCTCTCTTTCCTGGGAACGGCCTGGTTGCCATAAATGTGATTCTGTAATATTATTTGTGAATAATTAATTATTGATTCATATGATAAGGAAATATTTATTTTATGTGGATATAAATGAAGGATATATTATTGTGGTTAAAAAATGAAGGAGTTAATGTTGAGGTTTTTATCCGTACTTTTGTCGGAATGGAGGTATTAAAAAATCAGGGTTTTTGAGATATTTTGCGGGGGTTATAATTTTTAATCCGACCGTTGGATCGTGGTAATTTTTGGATATGTTATACATATATAAGTTGAGTATATGCCCACAAATTTTGAACCGTTAAAAATGAACGTATGATTTGTTATGAATTTTAAGAGGTGGCTGATTCAGAAATCAGGTTATAAATCATTTTTGGTGGAAAATTCTAGAATTGGTGGGCCCCACTTGTGGTTGGTGAAGAAATGTGCTAAATTATATTTCAAATGTGGTGGGTGGGAATAGTAGCAGGTAAAGCCATCAGGTTACAGGTCAAACCTACCAAAATTTTCCTATAAATAGAGGGCTAAGTTAGAATTGAAAATCACACCAGAAACATAAGCTTTCTCTCTTTCTCTCTCTATATTATGAAGTATATTTTGTGAGTTTTTAGATACTTGGTGAGTTGCTATTCATCAGTGCAAGTTTTCTTCAGCATCATATCCGATATCCAGTCAGAAGTACTGCTCTTTTGAGGTAAGGGATAGTAATGGATTTTAAGGGTTGTTATGATTTTCAGTTTCGTAATTTTTCTGATCTTCAAAAATTCTGGAAAAATTCAAAATGATATTTTGATGAGTTTTCTTGATTGTGTCCAAAAATGGTGATTTTTGGATGTATAGATTGAGAGTTATGAATTTTATGAGAAAAGACTATTTTAAAAGTAACCGCTTATAATTCCTTGTGGTTAACTCCAAAATTGATGAAATTTTTATTGGGAGTACATGTATATAATAGAAGTATACTCTGTAAATTTCAGAATTTTTAGACAAAAGTACAATTTTTGATAAATGTCTAAATATTCGGCTATTTTGGCCATATGAAAAATAGTAAATGACTTTTAAAAATTCTGAGAAAAATATATGTTCACTATGGGACTATATTATGCTAAATCCCAGAAAAGAAATATTTTTGGAACTGATTTGGTATTTTTCATGAAAATGGTCTAGTTATGAGTAAATGAATTAAATATGTTTTGTGAAGAAAGAAAATTAGAAAGTAGGATTTTATTGCTTGAGAATCCTATATGAGGTATATGCAGATTTTTGATGAGGGTTTTTGGTTATTGATGATGAAATCTTATGAGTTTGACATTTTAGATTGATTAAATGTATTATTTAGTAAAGTGTAAACAATTAAAATAAATTGTTTATAAGCTTAAGAAATATTATTCTTTCAATATCATTATACCAAAATATTGGTATGTATGTTATTATGAAATTTCTACCTTTTTCATGTCGGGGTTACTATTCATGAGTTACTATTCACGAGTTACTATTCATGAGTTACTATTCACGAGTTACTATTCACGATAAAATTGGTTTCTTTTTCTAACCAAATTATAGTTGATTTATGAATATTACTCTTGAGATTAAATCTATATGTTGATCATATTGTTTTTATTATCATATATAATATTTTTATAACCCTAATGATGATATTTCTCTTTGACTTGAGTGTAAAGATGGGTAGATTTCTGGTATGATCATGACTATGGGTTCTCTTTGGCCTGTAGTGCAAAGTTGAATTGTTGATTGGTATGATCATGACCATTAAATTTATAAGTGAATATCTTTAGCTTAAGTGCAAAGGTGAATTGATCAACATGGTTATAATTATTGTTTATATAAATTCTGAAATGATTATATATTTCTTTGAGATATTAATATATTTGGCCTGTAGTGCAAAGATGAAATATTGATGAATATCTTTGGTCTGTAGTGCAAAGATGAATTGTTGATGAATATCTTTGGCCCGTAGTGCAAAGATGACATGTTGTTGAATATCTTTGGCCAGTAGAGCAAAGATGAATAGATGTTGAGATAAACATGACCAACTGGTGATACAAATGAATATCTTTGGACGTAGTGCAAAGATGAAGTTATTAGTATGATTATGAACAGGAAATGTGATTTGGTGTAACCATGATCTTTGATATTTCAGGTAAAGATAGGTGATGAAAATTATCATCGTCCTGGATGAGAAGAGGAATTTAGAACTACAGTTATGATTATGAGTTATTCATATGATTGTGGACCAGAATTGTTGATTGATGTTACAGGGATAAAACATTGTTGGTGGATTTTTAACATGGAGAAGATAATAGACTTTATAGTCTATTTGACTCTTCTAATGGATTGCTCGTTCCGCTGCAACTATGGTTAAAATTTTTATCATTTACCATATGTTCTAAATCTCTGATTTATTGTTGATGAAGGCTATTGATAATTGAATTATCTTTAGTCATGATATTCTTTACTGAGCTAGTTGTGCTCACCCTTTTGCTTCACAATTCCTTTCAGGTAATAAGAGTGTAGCTGGGTCGAGCGGGGGTAACGGAAAAATAGAACGGTGGTCTCTAGCTGTGGATGTTCTCCCGAAGCAGTATAGAAAAGTTCATTTAGTAGTTTTATTTGGTGAATCCAATAGGGTAAGGTGTACCCAACGTTGGAAGGGTGGTTTGCCACTATCATACAAGATGTCTAACGACATACAACCTCGTGTCATCATAAGACAGGGATGTGCTCATCCACTTGCTGAGTATATCTATGGGCACTACCTATATAATCTTGGTGTTTGTTTGAAGTATAATTCTCAATTAGAGACAGTGGAGATAATGATAAGTCAAGAGAAGACTCACCATTGGGAAGAATATGATAGTAATCTTTTCGTTTTTCTTTGGGGTCTATTGGGTCAACCAAGGATAATTCTGTGGCCATATGATATCTATCATAACCTAGACGCGTGGCCTCCCATGTACGAAGGTTTCCTTGAGCACTTCCCAAATATTCTAATTTCTAAAACAGTTTTTGACTATACCTTTATGTAAGGTGTTATTGTGAGGTGATGTCCACGGTTGGAACATGAGTCACATTTGGTATATATTTGTATCCAAACTCACAGCATATGTGTTGTTGTATTTTGTACGACAATTGTTGTAATAAAGTTGTAGTTATATTCTGTACCATGTATTTGACGACTCAGAATGGGTTGGGTGGAATGGACCTATTTTGGGGTTGTACATATACTCCTAATATATCTTGTAACTTATATTAATTGTTAATTAGCCCATGTGTACACTCTCTCTCTCTCTCTTTTTCCATGAACTAGAGTAAATCACATTATATTATTGTGGCATGAGATTTTATATATGTTGAAAGCGTTCACATTATTCTACTCATTTCATGTTACATTTGGATACTTGGATATCAATAAAATTTTAGAAACTACAGACGCAATACAAAAATTAAGCTCACTTTTTATTGAGCTATATATACTTTATGCATATGTGTACGCTTTTTACTAATAATTGATTGCTTTTATTATTGATTGCTTTATATATATATATATATATATATATATATATATATATATATATATATATAGAATGTACAGACATATTTTGTTATATGTATCCAAATCAGATCCAAAACATTGTATTATGTAAAAATTTCAGTTCCATAAAATATTAAAAAAAATAAGTTATTTTAAAAAAAACAAAAAAAAAAAGGTCCAGATTTTAGTCAGGTCCGAGAGTCCGGACCTGATCCATTCTATATATATATATATATATATATATATATATATATATATATATATATATATATATTAGAAAAATTCAGGGGGGACGGACTGGTATATATATATATATATATATATATATATATATATATATATATGTTGATTGTGTGATTCTATCAACCCAATTTTTCATCTTAACTGCTGCTAATTTTGTTTAATTGTGTGGACCTTTTTTATGCGCCTAACATATATCAAAATAATGCGTTTTTCTCTTTTTTATAAATGAAAGATAACGATTCTGTCAATTTGTCATGCAAGAATACAATCACTACATTATTTCATTATGATACACCAAAGACACTCGAAGACGAATTTGGAGGATGTCTAAAAAATTAGCAGTGATTTTCTTCGTTTAAAATGTCAGAAAACTAAAAAAAAATATACACATACACATTATATATTTTCTATTTTTTATATATTATAATACATAATCTTTACAATTGATATGAGAGTTTTATGATTTTATCTCACCTTTGTTGAACAAATCTCTTGCTTCTTTCTATTGGAAGCTTTCGAACGGCTGTTTTTTCTCTCACCAATTCAGATTAGGTCTAGTTATTTGTTTACTTATTAATATATCTTATTAATTCTCTTATAATAAAATTATAATAAATTTAATTATTTTATGACCCAAATTTTACCAAATTATTTATCCATCGCATATTAATATTTATTAGCTTATATAAAATAAATAACTAATTTGACCCAATAAAAGACAAAGTCCAATTAATAACTAATTTTATCCACATTTGTGTTTATTTGGAAGTTTTTAAAAATCTTTAGAGATCATGTAAGACTTTGGATATGGGTTGATAATTATAATTCTTCTTTTAAAGTCTGTCAAACTCTACCATTTGATAGAAATCTTTAAAATCTATGACTTTTTGAATACCAAAATACTTTTATAGACTTTGTAAAAATATTAATTCAATACCGCCTAACTTTTAAAGACATTAAAAAAGTTGTAATTGAATACCACTAAACTTTTATAAACTCTTTAAATGTCTTGATTGAATATAGCTAAACTTTTAAAGTCTTTAAAAATTTTAATTGAATACACCCCCCTTAATGTTTTCTAATCATTATCTTAATTCTTATGTTTATCTCTAAAAGATCATTTAAATAGGGACGGAGGAAATACCATTTATTTTTACTTTATGTGGTATCACGACTTTTGAGAGGATCAAAATCCATAATGATCCTCGATAAATACCCTCCAAAAATCTGTTAATCTGTTCCAGGTCCTTTTAAGGAATTCAACATAACCTTGCCTTTTATCCCAAATTAATTAAAGTTCTTAAAATATTTTATTTTAATGTATTTTTTTAATTGACCTTTATTGTTTATAAAATTATTGGACTTACATATTACATTAATTTAATCATTATATTTATAGATTTGATAATTATGTGACCTATAAATAATAGAGTAAAATACACTGACATCGTCATTAGATAATCATAATAACACTCATCACCATTCTAGTTTTTTAAGTAACAATCAGTACCCCTCTGATCTATAATATGTAACATTCATTACCTCTAGTATGGTTGACTAATTAATATCTAAAAATATTTTTAATATAATATCTAATAAACCCTTCAAGTTATAATGTTTAATATATCCACTAAATATTAATTGTATATTATAATTTTTATTTAACTTGATCTAATTAATTAAATTATGAACTTATGCAATAAATAACATAAATGCCTAAAAATAATAAATATTTATTTTATCAAAAAAATAAATTCATACATTTTTGCTAATTAAATTTCTTATAGATTAAAATTTTCGTAATATACATTCAAATATATATTTTTTGTAATTAAAAAGTAAAATTTTAATAGCCATAAAGGTACAAATTAACAAAAAAAATTATATGTAATTTTCTCAAATATTAAAATTTACATAAAACAACTTTTATTATTACAGAACGAATCTTATTATTCATATAAAAAAGTATTAAAAGTTATATTAATTAATTTTCTCAAATACTAAACTAAACATAAATCACACTTGGACATAATTATTTACAATAAAATGACAAATGTAGTTACTCAAAAAAAGAAAAAATATATATTGAGAGAAAAATCTTTTTTACAAGATAGAAGTAGTAATAAATATTATTATATTTTTTTAATTCAACATTGCACAAAAAAAAATCAATTGTATATTAAAAATGTAATTAGAATTATAAACATCCTAAATTTTGACATATACTCAAGAAAATTGAATATATAAAAATCATAATATGAAATTAAGAACTCAAATAATAATTTTTGTTGTTAGACACCCAAAAAAAATATCAACATACTCAATCACTCTAATTAGAATAGCTCCTTTAATAATTTAATTTAAAATTCTTAATATTTGTATCACTTATCCAAAAATATGTGTTAATTAAACTAATTTATTTGAATGAGATAGTCTTAATTACAAATAAAACTATAATTAAAATGTATTGTATTAAAAAGGATAATTAAACACACACACACACACACACACACACACACACACACACACACACACATATATATATATATATATATATATATATATATTATTTGGGAGTATTTTACCGATCCTCATGTGGGCTGAAGACATGGGCTGGAACAGAGGAGATTGAGCCCATTGGGCCGAAGCCATGCAGGATGTTGAAGGTGTTCGGGGATCGGATATCCGAGCCCTCTGGGCCGGAGTCCTGTTTTGATCGGGATGTTCGGGGTCGAGCCTTCGAGTCCTTTGGGCCGAAGCCCATACCAGTATATATATGTTCGGTTGGATTAGGCCTGTGCAGTTGGACAACCCATGTGCAGAGTCTGGAGTTATAAGGGGTTTATATGGTTAAGGACTCTAGTCCTAAACATATTCAAATAAGGTAACTCCAAAGGTAGTATTTGAATTGGATTTTACTTACACCTTTTAAGGAGATTGTGTTGGACCCAAATATAGGTAACTACCATATTTAGGAGTTCTAATCCGACTCGGAGAGGGATTCTAAGGAAGTGAGACTGGCTATAAATATGAGGCTTGACTACAGTTAAACAGGTAATACATATTTGAGCACTAAACACTTAGCTTCCATTGTTAAACCTTGTGAACGGCCTGTACTTATTCTCACACCGGAGCTCTCCCCCGGCGGCACAAGCCGTCAAGCTTCGTGTGTGATCTGTTATTGTGCAAGATCAAGCGCGTGGATTCTGTGATTGGATGCACCGACAAAACGTGGCGTTAACATTGGCGCTATAAGGAGGGGCCTAGTGCTTTTTACAATCACAATTAACTTCTCCGGTAGAAAGTCATGGCGAGCAGAGATACCAGTGCTTCTAACCAGGAAAAGGCGAAAACTCACTAGACCACCCAGGTGAGAGGGTCGGTCAAAAACAGGCTGGATCCAAAAAAGCAGGAAGGTAATTTGGACCATGCCCAGTTGGCACGGCGACGCCTGTTCTCGTCGAGCCAACACACACCCATCCCTCTCACCCATGCCGACGAAAGACAGTCTCAAGCACACGAAAAGCAAGAGCAGGGTCAGACTGAAGGCAGTCGGGATCAGTGTGAATTCATACTGCAGAGAAAATGGCAGCATAACAAAGACGCCATGATGGCCTTGCGTCTTCAGCAAGAAGAGCTCGAGGAGCAGATGGCTAAGAGGGCTGGAGAACAGGAAGCTTCCTCAAAGAGACGTAGGCATCGGAGCCGATCCCGGTCACCTAGACGGGGGGAGGCAGAAAGAGAAAAGAGTAGGCCCAGAAGCCGCTCTTGAGAAGGAAGAAGCCGAAGGAGGAGCCATTCGGTGGATCGGAAGTCTGAACACCCAGGTAGATCGAGACAGAGGAGGAGGATCGCGTCTCCTGAATACGAGAGGGACAGGCACAGATCATCCCCTCGTAAAGAGGAAGTCGACCCCCTTGCTCGAAGGGTAGCAAAAACTGCTGGCGGCGAAGAACCCGATGGGAACACACTCGGCCTGCCTAGGCTCACCCTTTTCACCAGAAATCAACCACGTCACAACCGACCCTAAAAAGAAGATGCCCCCGATGGAGACGTATGATGGGTTGGGGGATCCCTATGATTATGTAGATGGGTATGACCGGTTGATGACATACTACAGACATTCGGACGCTGCTAAGTGCCACATGTTCGCAACAACTTTAAAGAAAAGCGCCCAGGAATGGATGAGAACCTTGGCAGCAGGATCAGTTAATTCATGGAATGACATTCGGGAGAAGTTTCATGCTCGGTTTGGGAGCAACAGGAGACGAGGAAAAATCACTACTTCCATTATGCAGATAAGACAGAGGTCGGATGAAAGCCTTGGTCAATACGTTAAGAAATTTCGGGAGGCTGTGTGTAAGACCCCAACTTATTATAAATAAAATTAAATTTTCTCTATTCATTATCTTGAAATAATAAGGAGTTAATTTTATATAATGCTTTGGTTATGGGTGAAATGTGAAAATTTTGCAAAATAAGCAAGTGGTTATAAAATATTCATTGTCGTCGGGGAATATTCGTTTGGTCGTGAAATATTCTTTTTGTCGGAGAATATTCATACGACGGCGCAGCCATTTATGGGCCCCATAACGAAAAACAGTCGGATGAAAAAAAATGACAAATTTGAATTTTTATAAATAACGGCGTAGTTGTTACCGTTAACACTGTTGGAATACCCGGTGGTTAAAATACAATAATACGCGTGGTTGTACAGTAGCACACGATTTTGTACAGTATTTTTGAATTATTGATTCTTACATAAGAAGGCACTACTCAATAATTGTTACAGTAATTACTATTCAATATTTTATTTTATTAATTCAATAATTACTGCGTTGATATTTTATACTCCCTCCGTCCCAAGATAAAAGTCCTTATTACTATTTTGGGTTATCTCATGTTAAATGTCCACTTTCTTTTAATAACCAAATTTTTACACATTTTTTTCTATTATGCCCGTAGCATTAAATATCTCATACTTTTCTTATTCTAATTCTCTCTCCATATTTAATGACATTATTATGGGTAATTTTGTCATTTTATTCCTCTTCTTAATATGTGTAAAAAGTTTACCATGACTTTTATCTTGGGACGGAGGAAGTATTATTGTTGTTTCAATAATTGTCACTGCACAGTATCTCCATTATCAGATCAATAATTTATATTATTTGAATAATATTATTAGATAGAATTATTGGTAATGTCTAAGGAAGTTCTGTCTAAGGAGAGGTTTGGTCACCTAATTGCGCGCCAGTAAGGAAAAATCCTTATTGGAAAGCCCCCTCTTTCCTGGGAACGACCTGATTGTCATAATTATGATTCTGTAATATTATTTATAAATAATTAATTATTGATTTATATGATAAAGAAATATTTATGTTATGTGGATATAAATGTTGGATATATTTATTGTGGTTATAAATAGAGGAATTAATGCTGAGGTATTTTATCAATATTTTATCAAAATGGAGGTATTAAAAATCGTCCGTATATGGATTTCGGACATTTTTTGTTTAGAATTTAGAAAAACTTTCTTCTACAAAGTTGTAGAGAATTAAATTTCATTTGGAAAGCACATAAAATTCGTATTTTTCTGATAAAAGGGTTATTTATTATGAATTATTGAAGTTTCTAATTATTGTTTAAATGATAAAATATTTTGGAAATTTTTAGAATTGGTGGGCCCCACTTTTGATTGGTGAGAAATGTGCTAAAATTTTATTTAAAATGTGGTGGGTATGAATAGTAACATGTAAAGCCATCAGGTAGTAGGTTAAGTCTGCTTCGGCGTTCTAACATTTTCCTATAAATAGGGTGCTTAGTTAGAATTGAAAATCACACCAGAAACAAGTTCTATCTCTCTCTCTCTTTATATTATCGAGTATATTTTGTGAGTATTTAAATACTTTGAGAGTTGCTATTCAGTGCAAGTTGCTTTCAGCATCACATTCTATATTCTGGTCAGAAATACTATTATTTTGAGGTAATGGATGTTATTTTCTTCGTAAATGATATTATTTTTTTCAATATCATTATGCTGAAATATTGATATGAATTTTATTGTGGAATTTATACCTTTTTGTGTCGAGATTACTATTCACATATACGACACTATTCACGAATACGACACTATTCACCGAAAAAATAAAATTTTCTCCTTTTTATCCAAGATGTCTATTATGGTTACTATCTTTGATTGTATCTATGTTTTGATCTTTTTTTAAATTCTACTTCATAATTGGTTATTATGGAGTATTATTGCACTTGGATAAACTGTAATACGAATCCCTAATATTTGTCCTTCTGTCTCACTAGATTCGTTTACTCTAAGATATTTTTTATCATCCTCAGTCCTAAATGATGATATTACTGAATATCTTTGGCCTGCAGTGCAAAGATGAATGATTAACTAATGAATATCTTTGGCCCGTAGTGCAAAGATGAACAGGTGTTAAGATAAACATGACCAACTGGTGATACAAATGAATATCTTTGGCCCGTAGTATAAAGATGAATATTTGATTCAAGATGTATATTGATTGATGTTACAGAGATAAAATATTGATAATGGACTCTTAAATTCATAGATGTTAGTAGATTTCATTCTCTACTTAACTCTTCTAATGAATTATTGTTTCTGCTGCAGTTGTTGATCTAAAACTTGTTGTCTATTATATTTTATCAGATTTTTTCCTGTTGAAGACTAATGATAATTTGTTGTATATTATCTTAGTCATAATATTCTTTACTGGGCTAGTTGAGCTCACCCTTTTTCTTTTTTGTTCTAGTTTTCTTCTCATGAGGTGATAACATAGCAGGAACTAGCCGGGGTATTGTATTAATAAAGTTGTATTTATTTCTGTACCATGTATTTGGCGACTCAGAATAGGTGATGTATACCTATTTTGGGGGCATCATAGTTGGTATCAGAACTTAGGGATATGGTCTCTGGCGGAGATCGGAGAATAGAACTAGGAGAGGAGAGACGAGTAAATCCTTCGCTAGTGTGTCCTACCTAAGCTTAATTGTTGGTCAGTCATAATATAGGGATATTATGTGATATGCTAATTTATTTAATTAACCCTTATTTTATGATAGTATTTAAGAATGACAGCCGAGAACGTTAACAATGGAGTGAATGAGACCATGGAGACACCTCTAATCGCCAACCAGGATAATGTGATGTCAGGCGAAGAAGGAATTAAAGATATTCTTGTGGTGAGGGAAGAATTAATAGTTGCATCCGAGCTAGTCACAGAGGTAGCAGCTGAGAGTGAGGAAGAAAAGAAACCTGAGGAGAATTTATAAGAAGAATTTTATGATCGAAATGTAGAATTACAAAATCGTATTTATAAGTTAGAAGAGCAGGCTGAAGAACGGCAGACGATCGTGGAGCAAAAGGATGCAACAATTCAAGCTTGTGTTACTCGATAGGTGATGCTTGAACAGAAACACTCTTTGGCATAGTATAAGATGATAAAGCTGGAATCTGAGCTGAAAGAAGAAACAACTAAACGAGCGAGAATGAGTGATGCATGAGTAAAAGTCGCACGACGCGTTGATATTGTGGAAAGAGATGTCCGATCTAAGAAGGCTAAAATAGATGATATGTATTTCTCTTTTTGGACAGCAATTGAGAGAACCCAACATCGAGTTTTGAATTACCCTGTACATTGCGGTCAACCCCAATTCGATATGGATCGAAGATTAATGATTTAGATCATGAAATAGGAGTACGACGAAGCAGTTGAGGGTGGAATATGCCCTATAAAAAAGTCAATTCTAACGGTAGTGATGACACCAAATGCTGCCCCAGACAAGTCAAAGCCGGGTAGTTCAGGCGAGAGCGGTTGTCATGACTTCCCAACAAATGAGGAACCTAAATGAAGTTATCACGGGTAAGCTAATCATAAACTCTTGCGAAGTTTATACCTTATTAGATATCGGTTCTACCAATTCTTTTATCTCTCCTGCTTGTGCTCAATGTTTGAACTTGACTCCGGAGAAATTAGACTTTGACTTATCTGTTGAGACTCCGTTACGAGAAACCTTCATTGCATCTACTGTTTATAAATCTTGCTTGATCCAAGTTGGTACAATCACATTACCTGTCGATCTTATTTCTTTGAAAATAATTGCATTTGATGTGATTTTAGGGATTGATCGGTTAACTATTCATCATGCCAAAATTGATTATTTTCGTAAGGTTGTTAGTTTTCATATTCCTAATCAACCTGTTATGCGAATTCAAGCTACCAAACCACTAAAGTCAATCACTGTCATATCAAGCCATAAAGCTATTCGTTTATTGAAAAACGGATGTCAAGCTTTCTTAGCCCATGGTATGGACTTGAACAAAAGCACGTCAGATTTGAATACTATTTCTATTATTAGTGAATTTCCTGACGTATTTCCTGAAGAATTTCCCAGTCTACCCCCAGAATGAGAAGTTAAATTCTTTATTGACCTTGTACCTGGTACAAAGCCCATTTCTAAAACCCCATATCGAATGGCTCCTATTGAACTTCAGGAGTTAAAAGTCCAACTACAGGAATTGTTAGACATCGGTTTCATTCGTCCTAGTACATCTCCTTGGGGTGCTCCTATTTTATTCGTAAAGAAGAAAGATAGGAGTATGCGACTTTGTATTGACTACCGAGAATTGAACCATGTCACTATCAAGAATAGGTATCCGCTACCTCGCATTAATGACCTGTTCGACCAGTTGCAAGGAGCACAATTCTTTTCAAAGATCGATCTTCGTTCTGGATATCATCAGCAGAAGATTAAAACTGATGATATTCCAAAGACTGCCTTCAGAACTCGGTACATGCATTATGAATTCTTAGTCATGTCTTTTTGATTGACTAATGCTCCTGCTGCTTTCATGGATATGATGAACCGTGTTTTCAAAGAATATTTGGATAAGTTCGTTGTTGTCTTTATTGATGACATCCTCATCTATTCCAAAAGTCGTGAAGATCATGAGCACCATTTGAAGCTGGTACTTTAAAGGCTTCGCGATAACAAGCTATATGCCAAGCTGAAGAAATGCGAGTTCTGTCTTGGGAAAGTAGCATTCCTTGGGCACGTGGTGTCAAAACAGGGAGTATCTATTGACCCGGCGAAGATTGAAGCCATACAAAGTTGGGAGCAACCGAAGTCGGTGACCAAAGTACGTAGCTTTCTGGGCTTAGCTGGTTATTATCAGAGATTCGTGGAAGGATTTTCTAGAATCACTACTCCGTTAACTCAGCTGACTCGGAAAGATACAAAATTCGTATGGAGCGAGGAATGCGAGAAGAGTTTCCAAGAGCTCAAGAGGAGACTCATTTCGGCACCTGTTCTGACAATACCATCTAGTTCGGATGAATTTGTTATCTACAGCGATGCTTCAGGCAAAGGGTTAGGATGTGTTCTCATGCAACATGGGAAAGTCATAGCCTATGCCTCGCGACAACTCAAAGAATATGAGAGGAATTATCCTACTCATGATCTAGAGTTGGCAGCAGTCATTTTCGCATTGAAGATCTGGAGACACTACCTGTATGGGGAGAAAGTGGAGATCTTTACGGATCATAAAAGTCTCAAATATTTCTTCACCCAAAAGGAACTCAATATGCGGCAACGACGTTGGCTTGAACCGTTGAAAGATTATGATCATACCATTCAATACCATCCTGGTAAAGCGAACGTAGTAGCTGACGCATTGAGCAGAAGATCATATGTGGGTACGAGTGTGATATTGTCAACGCAAATGCCCATTTTATATGACTTGCAAAGGATGGAGATAGAGGTAAAGGCTCCAAGTACCCACGCGATGATATCAAATATACGAGTAGAACCGACTTTAATCGATAAAGTTAAAGCTGCTAAAGCTACGTATATGGAGCTGATGCGTATAAAAAAGAAAGTGCAAGAAGGTGATATTCCAGAAGCAAGAATCGATAAAGAAGGAATACTTTGAGTCAACTCCATACTTTGTGTTCCTAACAATTCTGACTTGAAACATAGAATCATGATGGAGGAACACAACACACCGTTTGTAATCCATCCTGAAAGTACCAAAATGTATCATGACCTTCGACATACATTTTGGTGGAGCAATATGAAGAGAGAGATCGCAGAGTTTATCTCGAGGTGTTTAACTTGTCAATGAGTAAAGGTGGAACATCAAGTGCCAAAGGGTCCATTGCAACCACTTGAGATTCTAAAATGGAAGTGGGAACACATTACTATGGATTTCGTTACAGGTCTTCCCATAGTTTCTTAAGGCATAGATGCGATTTGGGTTATTGTTGATAGATTAACCAAGTCTGCTCATTTCTTGCCTATACGGAAGACTTATTCCCTTGAACGTCTTGCCCGTATGTACATGAATGTGATTGTGAGATTGCATGGCATGCTAGTATCCACAGTTTCGGATCGTGACCCAAGATTCACTTCACGATTTTGGGTTACTTTGCAGAAAGCTATGGACACGAATTTACGATTCAGTTCGGCATACCATCCTAAAACGGATGAGCAATCAGAAAGGACTATTCAAACCCTTGAAGATTTATTAAGACTCTGTGTCCTTGATTTCAAAATAAGTTGGGATAAGTACTTGCCATTGGCAGAATTCTCTTACAACAACAGTTATCAAGCAAGTATAGGTATGGCTCCATTCGAGGCGTTATATGGACGAAAGTGTCATTCTCCAGTATGCTGGGATGAGGTGGGTGAAGCAACGTTGTTGGGACCAGAATTGGTACGCATGACTACAGAAAAGATCCAAACGATTCGACAACGTATAAAGACCTCACAAGATTGACAAAAGAGTTATGTTGATCTTCATCGAAAGGACGTAGAATTCAATATTGGAGATCATGTACTATTACGTATTGCTCTATGGAAGGGAGTTACAAGATTCGAAAAGAGAGGAAAGCTCAAACCACGATTTGTTGGTCCATTTGAAATTCTTGATCGAATAGGAAGTGTGGCCTATAGACTCGCATTATCTCCAAGCATATCTCGTGTTCATAATGTTTTTCACATATCTATGCTTCGTAAATATGTGAAAGACCCGAACCACATAATTGAGTTAGAACCAGACGAGATAGCCGAAGATTTAACGTACGAGGAGGTACCTGTTAAGATCTTGGATAGGAAAGAGCATGTCCTACGCACCAAGGTTATACCACAAGTTAAGGTTTTATGGAGAAACCATGCTATTGAAGAAATGACTTGGGAGTTGGAATCAGAAATGAAAGCGAGGTACCCTCAACTTTTCGAAACACCAGGTACGTACGTCAATTTCGAGGACGAAATTTCATAAGGTGGGGAGGTTGTAAGATCTCAACTTATTATAAATAAAATTAAATTTTCTCTATTCATTATCTTAAAATAATAAGGAGTTAATTTGATATAATGCTTTGGTTATGGGTGAAATGTGCAAATTTTATAAAATAAGAAAGTGGCTATAAAATATTCATTATTATCGGGGAATATTCGTTTGGTCGTGGAATATTCTTTCTATCGGGGAATATTCGTACGACGGTGCAACCATTTGTGTGCCCCATAACGGAAAACGGTCGGATGAAGAAAACGAAAAATTTGAGTTTTTACAAATAACGGCGTAGTTGTTACTGTTCACACTGTTGGTATACCCGGTGGTTAAAATACAGTAATACGCGTGGTTCCACAGTACCATACGGTTTTATACAGTATTTTTGAATTATTGATTCTTACGTAAGAAGGCACATCTCAATAATTGTTACAGTAATTACTGTTCAATATTTTATTTTATTGATTCAAAAATTGCTGCGTTGATATTTTATATTATTGTTGTTTCAATAATTGTCACTGCACAATATCTCCATTATCAGATCCATAATTTATATTATTTGAATAATATTATTAGATAGCATTATTGACAATGTCTAAGGAAGTTCTGTCTAAGGAGAGTTTGGTCACCTAATTGCACGTCAGTAAGGAGAAATCCTTATTGGAAAGCCCCCTCTTTCCTGGGAACGACCTGGTTGTGATTCTGTAATATTATTTGTGAATAATTAATTATTGATTTATATGATAAAGAAATATTTATTTTATGTGGATATAAATGTTGGATATATTTATTGTGGTTATAAATGGAAGAATAAATGCTGAAGTATTTTATCAGTATTTTGTCGGAATGGAGGTATTAAAAATTGTCCGTATGTGGATTTCGGACATTATCTATTTGGAATTTAGAAAAATTTTCTTCTACAAAGTTGTAGAGAATTAAATTTCCTATGGAAAGCACATAAAATACGTGTTTTTTTGATAAAA
This sequence comes from Panax notoginseng, assembly GCA_016801055.1. Classification (NCBI taxonomy): domain Eukaryota; kingdom Viridiplantae; phylum Streptophyta; class Magnoliopsida; order Apiales; family Araliaceae; genus Panax; species Panax notoginseng. The sequence goes on from CM029016.1 coordinate 94,100,955, forward strand.
GGGTTATTTATTATTTTTCTGATAAAAGGGTTATTTATTTTGAATTATTGAAGTTTCTGATTATTGTTTAAATGATAAAATATTTTGAAAATTTCTAGAATAGGTGGGCTCCACTTTTGATTGGTGAGAAATATGCTGAAATTTTATTTCAAATATGGTGGGCATGAATAGTAACAGGTAAAGCCATCAGGTAGCAGGTTAAGTCTGCTTCGGCATTCTAACATTTTTCTATAAATAGGGTGCTTAGTTAGAATTGAAAATCACACGAGAAATAAATTTTTTTTTCTCTCTCTCTTTCTTTATATTATCGAGCGTATTTTGTGAGTATTTAGATACTTTGAGAGTTGCTATTCAGTGCAAGTTTTTTTCAGCATCACATCCGATATTCCGGTCAGAAGTACTATTATTTTGAGGTAAGGGATGTTATCTTCTTCGTAAATGATATTATTTTCTTCAATATCATTATGCTTAAATATTGATATAAATTTTATTATGGAATTTATACTTTTTTGTGTCGGGGTTACTATTCACGTATGTGACACTATTCACGTATACGGCTCTATTCACGAATACGACACTATTCACCGAAAAAATAAAATTTTTTCCTTTTTATTCAAGATGTCTATTATGGTTACTATCTTTGATTGTATCCATGTTTTGATCTTTTTTTTGAATTCTACTTCATAAATTGTTATTATGGAGTATTATTGCACTTGGATAAACTGTAATACGAATCCCTAATATTTGTCCTTCTGTCTCACTGGATTCGTTTTCTCTAAGATATTTTTCATCATCCTCAGTCCTAAATGATGATATTACTGAATATCTTTGGCCTGCAGTGCAAAGATGAATGATTAACTAATGAATATCTTTGGCCTGTAGTGCAAAGATGAACAGATGTTAAGATAAACATGACCAACTGGTGATATAAATGAATATCTTTGGCCCGTAGTGCAAAGATAAATATTTGATTCAAGATGTATATTGATTGATGTTACAGGGATAAAATATTGATGATGGACTCTTAAATTCATAGATGTTAGTAGATTTTAGTCTCTACTTAACTCTTCTAATGGATTGCTATTTTCGCTGCAGTTATTGATCTAAAACTTGTTGTCTATTATATTTTATTAGATTTTTTCCTGTTAAAGACTAATGATAATTTTATTATCTTAGTAATAATATTCTTTACTGGGCTAGTTGAGCTCACCCATTTTCCTTTTTGTTCCATTTTTCTTCTCATGAGGTGAGAACATAGCAGGAACTAGCCGGTGTATGGAGTGATGGTTCAGGATAGTTGTTTTAGTAGTCCTCACTATTTTGTAAAATAGTGTATCAATAATTATAATGAGGACTCATTTTGAGTTTGAATACTTTCTATTAAATAATATTTGTATTTATTCTCACAGTGTTGTGTTGTTGTATTTTGCACGACAATTGTATTAATAAAGTTGTATTTATTTCTGTACCTTGTATTTGGCAACTCAGAATAGGTGATGTATACCTATTTTGGGGGCGTCACATTGTGGGCTCAGTAGCAGAGTTAAATTCCCCTCAAGCCGTGGGATTTTTCACGACCGATCTGAATATAGGAAGGTCGAAGAAACTAATGAAGAACCTGGTGATCAACCCCCCGGCAGACCTGACCGAAGCCTTTCATCGAGCCGAGGGATTTATTGCGATAGAGGAGTCTATGGGAAACTTTAAGCCCCACTCTCAGTCCTATGACAAATCGAAGGATAGGGACAAACAAAATTACCAATGGTCGGACAACAATCAGGGGAGGACGGATAATTCTGGAAGAAAAAATTATAATAGTGGAGGTTTGGGGAGTGGCCGACCACCTTTCCCAAATAGAAACGTCAATAAAGTTTACACCGCTCTTAACACAGATCAGACGAAAATATTGGAGGAGATGCGGAACAAGCCGTTTTTCGAGCCATGCTCGACGCATTCGAAGCCGAAAAAGAGGGATTGAGACAAATATTGCGAATACCATCAAAGTCCCGGACATACCACAGAGATGTGTAAAGACCTGAAAGACTTGATAGAGAAAAATGTTCAGAACGGTCAGCTAGTCCAATATGTGGTTGGTCGGGAGAATTTCGAGGCTCCCCAAGAGGAAAATAGAGGACCGGATCGGGATACACAGCCAAAACTGAACCAGCAAGCTCGAGGTGTGATCGACATAATTTTTAGCTGTTCGGTAGGGCGTATGACCTGGAAGAAAAGAAGCGAACATGTCGAAGCTATGTTGTCAGTGGCGGGCTCCTCGTCGAGAAAGGATCGGGCCTACCCGGGAGTATCCATCTCGTTCTCCGACGAGGATTATCTAACAGATCAAATAGAACCACACAATGGGGTGTTGGTGATAACGGCTCAGGTCAGGCCAGTAGACATGAAAAGGATGATGATCAACAACGGGTTCTCGGTCGACATACTATACACTCACGCTTATCAGAGGATGGATCTGGAAGGAAAGAAGATGGAGTTGGGTGGAGAAGGCCAATTGTATGACTTCATTGGGGACCCAGTGCATATGTCAGGCACCATTGAATTGCCTGCCAAGTTTGACACGGCCCCCCAACAGGCGGGGATAATGGTCAGATTTTTTGTGGTACAGATGGATTTAGCATACAACGTTATGCTGGGAGGGCCGACACTAGAAGCACTGCAAGCCGTTACGTCCATACATCATTTCAAGATCAAGTTCCTGACATCGAACGCGATAGGGGAGGTAAAAAGGGATCTTGATATTGCCCGAAGGTGCTATCGGAACACATTAATCTCTTCGGGGGTTGGGGTCAGCAAGTAGAAGTAGACAATGGCCATCGAAATAGAGTCATTCATTGAAAGTAGCACCGAACCACTTGCCCTGCCTGCCGAAGAGATAGAGGATGTAGCGTTGCTCCCAAAAAACTCAGATAAATTGATCAAGATTGGATCGGGGTTGATGGAACCATTCCGACCGGGTTGATAGACCTTCTTCGGGTGTATGCCGACATCTTCGCGTGGGAGCCTAGTGACATGCCCAGGGTAAGTGAGTCAGTGGCTTTACACAGGCTGCATGTGGACCCGAAGAAAAAACCAGTTATACAAAAAAGAAGGATTTTTGCTCCAGAAAGGCAGAAGATCATAGACGAAGAAATTTCTAAACTACTGGAAGTAGAATTCATCTTCGAGATCAACTACCCCGAGTGGCTGGCTAATGTGGTATTGGTTCAGAAACATAACGAGAAGTGGAGGTTATGCATCGATTACACGGACCTGAACAAGGCGTGCCCAAAAGATTTCTATCCTTTGCCCAACATAGACCAGCTGATCGATGCGACTTCGGGGTACGGTATGTTAAGTTTCATGGATGCCTTCTCCGGATACCACCAGATCTCGATGAGTAAGGAAGACATTCCGAAGACCAGTTTCATTACTCATCGGGCCATATATGCATATCGGAAGATGACGTTCGGACTGTTAAACGTTGGGGCAACATACCAGCGAATGATGAACTTTGTGTTCAGAAAGCAGTTAGGTCGAAGTATGGAGGTTTATATGGACGACATGATTGTTAAAAGCATGTCAATTTGAGATCACCTGGAGGATCTGGAGAGATGCTTTGAAATAGTACGAAGACATAAGCTGCAGTTGAACCCGACTAAATGTACCTTCGGGTTGAGGTCGGGCAAGTTTCTAGGATATTTGGTCAGGAAAAGGGGCATTGAGGAAAATCCGGAGAAAATGCAGGCGATCTTAGACATGAAATCTGTAAGACCCCAAATTTTTTATAAATGAAGATTTAATTTTCTCTAATTATTATTTTGAAATAGTAAGGGGTTGATTTGATTAATGTGGTTAGTTATGGGTAAAATGCGCAAATATTTTTAAATAAGTAAGTGGTTATAAAATACTCATTGTTGTCGGAGAATATTTGTTTGGTCGTGGAATATTCTTGCTGTCGGGGAATATTCGTACGACGGCGCAGCCTTGTGTGGGCCCCATAACGGAAAGCGATTGGATGAAGAAATGACAAGTATAAGTTGTTTACAAATAACGGCATAGTTGTTACCGTTAATACTGTTGGAATACCTGGTGGTTAAAATACAGTAATACGCGTTGTTGTACAGTAGCACACGGTATTGCACCAATTATTGATCCTTACGTAAGAAGGCACTACTTAATAATGGTTACAGTAATTACTGTTTAATATTTTATTTTATTGATTCAATAATTGCTACGTTGATATTTATATTACTGTTGTTTTAATAATTGTCACTACACAGTATTTTCCATTATCGAAGCAATAATTCATATTATCTGAATAATATTATTAGATAACATTATTGGCAATGTCTAGAAAGTTCTGTCTAAGGAGAGGTTTGGTCACCTAATTGCGCGCCAGTAAGGAGAGATCCTTATTGGTAAGCCCCCTCTTTCCTGAAAACGGCCTAGTTGCAAGTACTGTGATTCTGTAATATTATTTGTGAATAATTAATTATTGATTTATATGATGAGGGAAATATTGATTTTATGTGGATATAGATGGAGAAATTTTTAAAGTGACAATTGTTAAAAAAATTGATATTTTATCTTTTCTGATAAAATAATATTTTATTATATTATATAATAATGATGATATTTTTACAATGAATGTGGGATATATGAGTATATGAGGAGGAAGAGTATTTTTGTTGCATTAAATGATTTACACATATTTTGTGTGTCGGTGGACCCCATTTCTTGACTGAAATTTGATTATAGCCTGTAAAATCGTCCGTTTGTGGATTCCGATCAATTTCTGTTTAGAATTTGAAAAAACTTTCTTCTACAAAAATTGTAGATAATGAAATTTCCTATAAAAAAGACACGTGGTTCGAATTTTTCTGATAAAAGGGCTATTTATTATAAATTATTGAAGTTCCGAAGTTCCGAAATAATTGATTTTTAGAAGTTTTAATTATTTTTAGTAAGAAAAAACGTTTTTTTCCATTTGAGTGGCACATGTTAATGGTTGAAATCAACTGGTGTGGTGTGCTAAGGAAATTAAGAAAATTATATTATTAATTTATTAAATTTTCTGCTTTGGTGTTCTAAGCAATTTCCTATAAATAGGGTGCTTAGGTTAGAATTGAAAATCACACCAGAAACTGAAGTTTTCTCTCTCTTTCTCTCTCTATAATATCGAGCGTATTTTTGTGAGTATTTTAATACTTTGAGTATTGCTAAACGGTGCAAGTTTCTTCAGCACTATATCTTGTATTACAGTCAGAAGTACTATCTTTTTGAGGTAAGGGATGTTATTTTCTTCGTAAATGATATTATTTCTTCAATATCATTATGCTGAAATATTGGTTGGAACTTTTTATCAAATTTGAAATTTTTTTATGTCGGGGTTACTAGTCATGAGTTACTATTCACGAGTTACTATTCATGAAGTATGATGATCTTTCTTATGAAATTTCTACCTTTTAGTGTCGGAATTACTATTCACGTATACGGCACTATTCACGTATACGATACTATTCACGAATACGACACTATTCACAGAGAAATTAAATTTCTTTTCTGTGTCCAAGATTGCCTGTTATGGTTCCTATCTTTGATTGGATCTATGTTTTGATCTTCATTTTTGAATTCTGCTCCACAATTGATTATTATGGAGTATTTTCGAACTTGGATTGTTTAAAGTACGAATCCCTAATCTTTATCCTTTTATTTCACTGGATTCGTTTCTTAAAAAATATTTTTTATCATCCTCAGTCTTAAATGATGATATTACTTAATATCTTTGACCTGTAGTGCAAAGATGAATGATTAACTGATGAATATCTTTGGCCTGTAGTGCAAAGATGAACAGGTGTTGAGATGAACATGACCAACTGGTGATACAAATGAATATCTTTTGGCCCGTAGTGCGAAGATGAATATTTGATTCAAGATGTATATTGATTAATGTTACAGGGATAAAATATCGATGATGGACTTTTAAATTCATAGATGATAGTAGATTTCATTCTCCACTTAACTATTCTAATGAATTGTTATTTCCACTGCAGTTGTTGATCTAAAACTTGTTGTCTATTGTATTCTATCATATTTTTTCCTGTTGAAGACTAAGGATAATTTGTTGTATATTATCTTAGTCATAATATTCTTTACTGAGCTAGTTGAGCTCACCATTTTCCTTTTTGTTCCATTTTCTTCTAAGGAGGCGAGAACGTAGCGGGTACTAGTCGGGATGATGGTTTAAGATAGTTGTCTTAGTAGTCCTCGCTATTTTGTAAAATAGTGTATCAATAAGTATAATGAGGACTTAATTGAGTATGAATACTGTCTAGATGACAATATTTATATTTAAACTCACAGTATATGTGTTGTCGTATTTCACACGACAATTGTAATAATAAAGTTGTAGTTATTTTCTGTACCATGTATTTGGCGACTCAAAATAGGTTGGGTGGAATGGACCTATTTTGGAGGCGTCACAGAATCCCCAAAGAACTACAAAGATGTGTAGAGATTGACGGGTCGGATAGCTGCTCTTCGGAGAATCGTGTCGAGGTCAGCCGAAAGGTGTTTACCCTTCTTTGACAATCTCAAGGGGTCGAAGAATGAGAAGAGTTTCCAGTGGACCTCAGAGTGCGAAGACGCATTCCAAGGGATCAAGAAATATTTGTCCTCGACACCCTTATTGATGAAGCCCATCCCATCGGAACCTTTATATCTATACTTGGCTGCAAGCTTGATAGCCGTGGGGGCAGCATTGGTAAAGGACAAGGGGGAAGACAGTTCCCGGTATACTACGTCAGCCACGTTCTTCGGGATACAGAGATAAGATATCCGAACCTGGAAAAGTTCGCCTACACCTTGATTGTTACAAGTAGAAAGCTGTGACACTATTTCCAAGGTCGGTTGGTGGTGGTGTATACGGATCAGCCGTTGAAAAAGGTTCTACACAGGCCAGAAGTGTCAGGTCGGTTGGCTGCATGGGCAATGGAATTAACACAGTTTGCTTTAGAGTACCATCCCTGAACAGCAATCAAGGGACATGCATTGGCAGACTTCGTAGTAGAATGTTCTTTTACAGAACTAGATGTGAACACAATTGCCGAAGCCCAACAGGGGCCAACTTCGTGGACTTTGTATGTAGATGGGTCATCGACTTCGGACATCAGTGGAGCAGGAGTTATTCTGACAAGTCCCGAAGGATTTAAAGTCCAGCAAGCCATCCGGTTTCAGTTCAAAGCTACAAACAATGAAGCAGAATATGAAGCCGTTTTAGCTGGACTTCGGTCAGCCCGAAGCTTGGAAGTGCAGAAGTTAGTCATCTACAGTGATTCGCAACTGGTGGTTAAGCAGATATCTGGGGAGTATGAGGCTCGGGGGGCAAGGATGTCAAAGTATCTGGCCAAAGTGAAAGACAAATTAATGTACTTCAGCTCCCATAGTTGTCAATGAATCGATCGGTCAGACAACACAGTAGCAGATGCTTTGGCCAGATTGGCAACAACCGAAGCGAGTTCATTCAACGAATCGGTGTACTTAGAGGTGTTGGGACAACCAAGCGTTCCGAAGGCGGATGTGTTAGCCCTAGATCGACTCGAATGTTGGCTTACACCATACATATCTTACTTGGCCGATGGGGTGTTACCTTCAGATCGTAACTTGGAAAGAAAGATCAAGCACAGGAGTTCAAATTTCATTCTTATTGATGGAGATCTGTACTAAAGGGTCTTTAGTTCTCCACTGCTCAAGTGCTTGACACCCTCAGAAGCAGATTATGCACTCCGGGAAATGCATGAAGGAATTTATGGGGATCACATGGGGGCCAAGTCACTGGCATACAAGATTCTGAGGCAGGGATACTATTGGCCGACCATCTACCAGGAGGCCAAAGATTTTGTCAAAAAATGTCCCAAATGCCAGCTGAACAATACCATCCCTCATCAAGCTCCCGAAGAGTTGTGTTCGGTCTTATCCCCAATACCATTTGCCATCTGGGGAATCGACATCTTAGGACCTCTACTAAAGGCCAAGGGGCAAGTAAGTTTTGTGATTATGGCCATCGACTACATGACCAAATGGGTCGAAGCCAAACCCCTTCAAAAAATCACCGAACCAAAATGCCTAAAATTCTTCAAAGAGGGTGTAGTTTATCAGTTCGGCATCCCGATGGTGTTAGTCTCCGACAATGGAAGGCAATTCGTGGGACCAAAATTTGAAGCTTTTCTGAAAGAGTTGGGGATCTAGTACCGAAAAACTTCAGTTGCTCACCCTCAGTTAAACGGTCAAGTGGAGGTCACCAACCGAACTTTGCTTAACGGCATCAAAAGAAGGTTGGATGAATTAAAGGGTGGCCTGAAGAATTACTCAGTGTTTTATGGGCCTACCGGACCACCCCGAGACGACGACTGGAGATTCGCCATTCAGATTGGCATATGGGACCGATGCACTCATACCTGTTGAGATCGGTTCTCCTGCACTTCGGGCCAGTCAGTATAAATACTTATACGATGATGATGGCCTACGAATAAACTTGGAACTTTTGGAAGAAGTTCGGGACTCAGCTCTGATAAGGTTGGCAATTTATCAGAAGGGAACAGCTCGACACTATAATCAGAAGGTGAAGCAGAGGAGGTTTGAGATTGGAGATTTGGTTCTTTGGGAATCTGAGACATTAACCCCCAGAACACCGACAAGCTGATGCCGAACTGGGAGGGGCCCTATGAAGTGGTCAAAGTGCCGAAGCCAGGTACATATCGGCTTCGAGCAATGTATGGCTCAGAAGTGAAGAATACATGGCATGCTGGAAGACTTAGAAAATATTACCAGTAAAAGTTATGTCATTCTTTCCTTATGTAAGCCATTCTAGTTATCAATAAAATAAATGAGACTTTTCTTCGGATACATTTGCACTTCATTTACATTCACAAGCTTTCACATACCCGATCAGATAAGCTTCGGGCTTAAACCGATCAAAAAGTCAGAAAAGACATAATTGTTCGGCAACGGTCACAAGTATAACTGATCGGGAAAATTGCAATTCGACTCAGATAAACTTCGAACTTAAGCCGATCAGAAAGTCAGAAAGGACATAACTGATCGGTAAAAGTCACGAGTAGAACTGATCGGATAAATTATAACTCCTATTGGCCAAACTTCGGGCATAAATCGATCAAAAAATTGGAAACATACCATGGATCAGTAAAAGTCACAAGTATAACTGATAGAAAACAAAATTTCTTGTATTTTATTCATATCCAAAAGTTTTACAACTCTGATCAGACAAGCTTCGGATATAAACCGATCAGAAAGTTAGAAACAACTTAACTGATCGATAAAACATTGCAGGCATAACTGATCGGGCAGGTTACAAACAAAGGAAAGAAAAACAATTGCAAAAATTACAAGTACAAAACCTATAAGAAACTATTCTTTAGGATTATCATCTTTAGCTTCGGATTCTTCATCCGAAGAATCAAGGACGGAGACATCAAGTCCAGCCGCTTCCATCTTAGCCCGAGCCTTTTCCCGATAAGCTTTATAGCCGTCGAAAAACTGAGCCATGATCTTCTTGGTCAAGGCTGGTGATTCTTCGTATTCTTTGATGGTACGCTGCTTGACTTCGACACATTCTACTTTCATGGTGTTGTTTTCCCGAATCAGGTGCATCATATTGTCGTTCATCTCGGAAAACTTCTCTGTGATAGCATCAATGGCCTTCTCCCGATCTTTGACTTCTTCGGACAAGATATTCTTCTCCTGGATAATCTTCTTAGCATGAACTTCAAGACCGACGAACTCCTGCTGCAGAAGGGCATATTGCTCCTTAAGCTCAACGGTCTGACGTTCAGCCTTAGTCACTTTATTCTGAGCGTCGGCATGAAGGTCTCTCTCTTTCTTCAAATCCAAGTTTAGACCCCGCAACTTAGCTTTGAGAAGCTCCACATCTGCCCTTAGCTGAACCTCCTTTTTAGTACTACGAGCCAGAGGTGGAATGGCTCGAGGGAGGATGGAGTTGGCTTACAACATAACAATACATTAGCCATGAACAACACAACATAAGAATAAAAGAAGAGGTTCAACGATTTTGGAATTACCTGACCAGTCCGGATGTAGGCCACTAAGTACTCTTCCGAGGAGTATGCCTTGAACCGTTCGTCATCACCGGGAAGTTTGAAGTGCTCGAACATGTTGAAAGAGAACACCTCTGAAGGGCTTTTCGGCCAACACGTAGTCGGCGTTCCTTGTGAAGAGCTTGCTTTGGACGTAGGGGTCGAAGTAGGAGGAGGATTGGCCACCACGACTTGCAGTTCAGGACCTTCATCCAACCGTGGTTTCTTGGTTCGAGGTTCGAGAGGAACCCCCTCGGTTTCCTCTGAATCCTCGATATTGGTGACTGATGGTGGAGGCAGAGGAGTTGGCTTCAGAATGATCGAAGCAGATGGTTGGAAAGGGCCTTTGGCAGACCGCTTCTTCTTATTCTTTTTCAGCAGAGCCATCTTCTCCGATCGGTTCATGTTCAGAGCGTTTTTATTGGCAGGCTTGGTGGTGTTATCTTGGGGGGCTGGACCCGAAGCAGAACCGGTTGAGAGTTCTGCAATCGGGATGGTCTCCTCCTCGGCTGTCTCTTCAGTTATAGGAAGACAAATCGGCTCGATGGTGATGGGAAGAGGAGCTAAGGACTCAGTGGCCCCTTCGGGTTTGAAGATTGTCACTACACAAAAGGAAACAAGTTAGAGAAATGGTTACGAAAGTATGACGATAAAGGATGGTTGTATGAAGAGGTTCGAGATAAGATACTTACATCTGTGTTTGTACAACCAGGCTTCGTTAGACAAAGCTTTCAGACTCCATTCGGTCTTGATCAACTTTTTGTAGAACTCCTTGAATGCACCAGCCCGGTACTTGGGGAATTTGGGCACTTTGGCGATGGGATCTTCAGGATGGGCCCAGTTGGGGAGGAGTTTGAGGTCAGTCCCCTTTACAAAGATCCACTGTGGATGCCAGCCTTTGTTGCTCGAGGGAGTTTTGATAAGGACGGCTCGGTTGGGTTGTTTATTTAATTTTCGAAGGCCAGGTTCCTTCGACCTGCCGACGGTGAATAAGGTGAAGAAAAAGTCAAGGCCAGGAGTAATAGCTAGCTCTTCGCATAAAGCGATAAAGGAGATCAGGTGGATATACGAGTTTGGCACAAGTTGTACGAACCTAACCCCCACAAAGGAGAGAAAAGAAGATATAAACTCATGAAGTGGGAACCGAACCCCATACTTCAAGACATATAGGGGAACGAATACCCATTCGCCTTCGGGTCTCCAGAACATTCTCTCCTCCAGTCTGGGTACTCGAAGCTTTTACTCCTTTGGTATGTTGAACAGAGTACGGATGTTTGATATTTGAGAAGGGAGGACAGTTGATTGGGTGTTGATGTGCGAGAAGCCGGTCTCAGAAGTGTAAGTGTTTCGAATTTTGGCTTCGATGTTATCAGTGGAGATATCCGAAGGTGCTACGGGAAGTTTGACCGGAATCAGGTCGCCGGTAGTAACTGAGGATGGAATTGCTTCAGGAGGAGGAGGAATGCTAGAATTAGCCATTGGAGGAGGATGATGAACTAAGGAGAGATTTGGGGAGGTAACAACAAGATGAAAAACTTGAAATGCAGAAGAAAGAAGCTCGCCGGAAATCGCCTTTGCTGAAAAGTTTGAGAGAGGAATTTAAAATGATGAAATGCTCGAAAAGGTGACAGTGATGGATGGATAAGGGTTTTTATAGTGTGACTGGCACGGATCTCCAGGGCGGCTATTTATGACGAGTAGGGCTCGGTCTTGGGGAGACGTGCACCAGCTCCAAAAATGAAAAGGAATCGTTTGAGTTCCCGAGACAACTCATCATTTCCTGGTGTGACTATTCAAGTTTGTGTCCTTTCGAGTCTCTGATTATAAACATTTTATAACCAGAGACTGGGGGGCAATATTCTGGAGTATTTTACCGATCCTCATGTAGGTTGAAGGCATGGGCTGGAACCGAGGAGATTGAACCCATTGTGCCGAAGCCATGCAGGATGTTGAAGGTGTTCGGGATCGGATATCCGAGCCCTCTGGGCCGGAGTCCTGTTTTGATCGGGATGTTCGGGGTCGGGCCTTCGAGTCCCTTGGGCCGAAGCCCAGACCAGTATATATATGTTTGGTTGGATTGGGCCTGTGCAGTTGGACAACCCATGCGCAAAGTCTGGAGTTATAAGAGGTTTATATGGTTAAGGACTCTAGTCCTAAACATATTCGAATAAGGTAACTCCAAAGATAGTATTTGAATTGGATTCTACTTGCACTTTTTAAGGAGATTGTGTTGGACTCAAATATAGGTAACTACCATATTTAGGAGTCCTAATCCGACTCGGAGAGGGATTCTAAGGAAGTGAGAATGACTATACATATGAGACTTGACTACAGTTAAATAGGTAATACATCTTTGAGCACTAAACACTTAGCCTCTATTGTTAAACCTTGTGAACGACCTGTACTTATTCTCACATCGGAGCTATCCCCCGGCGGCACAAGCCGTCAAGCTTCGTGTGTGATCTGTTATTGTGCAGGATCAAGCGCGTGGATTCTGTGATTGGACGCGCCGGTGAAACTTGACGTTAATATATATATATATATATATATATTATTCGAGAATTAAAATTTGATAACATATAAGGGTAAATATGTAACTTTATTTATGTAGTCAACCCTAAAAACTTGCAGAGTTGCTAATTGTTACTTAAAAAATTAGAGGGGAGGTGAGTGTTATTATGGTTATCTAGAGAGGGTGTCACTGTATTTTACACTAAATAATATTACTAATAGTATTTGGCATAATGGGTCCTAGGTTTCATACGTTTGATGAATGATTTTGACTCTTAGTTATTCTATAAATAAAACAATTAAGGTTTGGTCATAATTGTTATCTCAAGAATTTTATACACACCTATATATCCATTCTAAGATTGAGAGGGACAGTTGAAGACTTTCATTCTTAAGCGACACGAAAGCGTAATACATATAGGATGTTTTCTCTCAATTCATGTAAGTACCTAATATAATTATTAATTTAAATTAACTTTATTCTATGAAATAACAATGGTCCAATATAATTTATTTAAATATTAGTATCAGAGCTTGGTTATACTATCACATGTAATAACTTAATTATGTTGGTAGTTAGAAAATTTTAATTATGTATAGGCGTTCTATTAGTATGTTCCCATGAAAAATAAACTACGAAATGAATGAACTCCGTTGAAATTGTTACTAGCAATTAGATATCTTTATGTGTTGTATTCATGAATTATCAACGTCTTTATTTTTATTTTTCATAACCTTTAACTCATAACATGATATATACACGCATACTGTACTTACTGCCTTTTCATGTCTACCATACATGTTTAATGTTTTAAATTTTTGTATTCATTAAAATAATTCATGACTACTGTCATATGCCCGCCTATTATGTTTACTGGAACTTGGACCGTTTGGTAATGGTTGTGAATGTATTTCTAATTATGTTCATATAATATTATTTTATATTATATCCTCATGTATTCAGTTATATAATTAATGTGAATATTTTATAATTAATTTATATTCATAACTATATATCTTAATTTAAGATTCTATAACATTATATGATATATATTATTAGGGCTTTTAAGTTATTACATGAAAATTATAAATGGTGTTTGTTGGGCCATAATACTTTTCATACTGGACCGGGCCGAATGAGCTTATCCTTTGGATTATGTCACTTTTGCCATATTGGGTCAAACAACTTGGGCCTCGTTACTTGATTATAGTATTGGATTTAGTCATTGGATTGGTCCATTATGTAAGGTGTTACTTATCCTATCTTTGACCGGTAATCATCACAAAAGGTAGCAGTTGACTGTTATGTCTGCCACCTTTCTGCATGACATTAATGAGGATGAGACTTCGATTGCCGGCGGGAGGTAACAGTGGTAGCAGGTAGGAAAATAAGCTACATGCTTTCGACTGAGATGACCGGGGGTGAGAGGAGGTGTCAGGAGATAGTGGGTGGCACAGTAAACCGGGTCTAGGGAACGTATGGGGCAAGGATCACAAAAGGAAAAGAGGTAACAAAACACTACACAGATTATTATTATTCTCACACACTCAGACACTAGTCAATATTTTCCTCCATTGTTAACCTTGTGATCGCCTGTACTGACTCTCACGCCGGAGCTATCCCCCGACGGTCAGGCCGTCAAGCTTTTGGTGTTGACTTGTTGAACTGTGCAGGATCATAGCGTCTTACGTGATTGGGACGTGGGAGAAGATCTTGGCGTTAACATTGGCGCTAGAAGGAGGGCTGAGTTCTAGTGTCCTGAGTATTTTTCAATCACAAACTGTGTTCGTTCTACGTCGGTGTTCATGGGGAAGAGTAGGACACCTACGCCGGAGGGGCAACCGATGGCTGCCAGTGAATCAATACCGCGAGTATCTGTCAAAGACCGTTTGGGACCTGCACTAAGTGTTCATGCCAGCACGGCGTCCAAACGATCGCATGGAGATTCTCGTCCGAGAGCTGTGAGCAAAGCCAAGAGACAGCTAATTTTTACAGCAGAGAAAGGGTCTGGTCATGGCCGGAAACGAGTAGAAGGCACCTCGCCTAGAACTCAATACCGGGACGGCCAAGACGAAAAGGCTGCCCGCTTGGCTAAGATGGCAGATGAAGCTGATAGGGCCATGGAGGCGCTTGTGAAGCAACGACGGGATATAGCTGAGCAGATGTCTCGAATGACAGATTTGAGGGACGAAGCTTTCAGCTATGTTCAATCTGAAGAACGGAAGCATCGGAGTGGGAAAGAGCCTATTCATTCTGGGCGTGAGTCTCAGGATCGACCTCGGGAAAGAAGAAGGTCCAGAAGCCCTACTCCTCAAAGATCGAAGAGGGCACATCACCCTGTCGGTTCTAAGGAGCAGGGTCGAAGCGAACGAAGAGGTCGATCCAGGGATCGTACTCCGGAGAATACTAAGAAGGCGCTCGTTGTTACGCATTCCCATCACGGCAGCCGGGTATTGAGACGAAGCAGATCTAGGGGCCGTACACCCGAAAGTCCACCGAGGGCATTCCGCTCTGTGGACCGTCATCGTCATAAAAGCCTCTCGAAAGTTGGGCGTTCTATTGTAAGGAACCGGTCCACTCAGAAGAGGGAGGGTTCACCGGAAAAAGAAGCGTCGTCCCAACCCGAAGGCGTGGAGTATCTGGTAAAAGAGGTGAAGGAACTTCGGAGGCAGCTTGCCGAGGTACAGAAAGTGAAAGACATTTCGGGAAAGAAGGCATCCCCTTTTTCTGCGGAGATTCTGAAAGAAAAAGCTGACCCCACCAAGAAGTTGCCTCACATTGAAAGTTATGACGGATCGGGGGATCCCTATGACCATAGTCAGGCGTTCGACCGACTGATGGATTATTACGACTTTAGCGATGCTGCTAAGTGCCATACTTTTGTCACAACACTCCGAAAGGATGCCAGGCAATGGATGGGGTCTTTGCCTTCGGATTCGATTTCATCTTGGGCAGATATGTGCAATAAGTTCCACGCCCGCTTCGGGAGCAACAGAAGAAGAGGGAAACCAACTGGCTCGCTGGCTCAGGTTCGGCAGTACTCGAATGAGTCGTTGGGCCAATATGTAAAGCGATTCCGTGAAGCAGTCGGCCAAGTGACAGACCTGAACGATCTACAGGCCGTGGGACTGTTTCAGAATGGGTTAGATCTGGTCAAATCAGAGAAGTTGGTGAAAAAACTAATGTTTCACCACCCGAAGAGTCTCGCCGAGCCTTCGACAAAGCAGAAGGTTATATTGTGGTAGAGGAGGCCATGAATAGCCTCAAGCGTCCCTTTTCGGATCGGCTTAAGGAGACAGATTGGGACAGAACAGAGGGAGACCAAAGTAGGAATGAAGGAGATAATGGCCGTCGTGATGGCAGGCCAAAGAAATACAACAATAATTGGAGACAGGGCGGAGAACGCTCGTCCGCTCCCTCTCAGAGGGTAAACAGGACGTATACTGCACTCAATGCTGACAGGGCTGTTATCTTGGAGCAGATTAAGAATCAACCTATTTTCGAGCCACCTCGAGATATCATTAAGCCCGGGAAAGGGAATTCTCGTAAGTATTGTGACTATCATCAAGCCTCGGGTCACGATACGAACGACTGTGCTAGTTTGAAGAATTTTATTGAGAGAAAGGTGCAGGACGGGGCTTTGGTTCATTATGTGGTCGCCCGAACGAACCAGCAGCAGAATAGAGGACCTGTTCAGGCAGCCCAACCAGTTCAGTAAGTGTTCCCCGCTCCTGAACCGCCCGCAAGGCAAGTGATAGATGTCATCACTGGGTGCACTTCGGGCAAACTTGTTGGGAAGAAGCGCCGAAGTTATCTGGATTCGGTAATGTCAGTGGCGGGTACCCTCCCGAAGACTGACAGACCCTTCCCGGGTACGGTAATTTCCTTTAGAGATGAGGATTACCCTTCGAAAACCATCGAACCGCATGAAGGATCATTGGTCGTAACGGCACAAGTGGGTTCGGTGGACATGAAGCGCATGATGATCGACAACGGGTCTTCTGTGGATATCTTATATGCTCATGCTTATCAGAGGATGCATCTTGATGGGCAGAAGATGGAGATTGGACAGGAGGCCCCTTTATATGGTTTCAGCAACGATCCGGTCAAAGTGGCTGGAACCATTGAACTGCCGGTTATCTTCGGAACGGCCCCCCAACAGGTAGAAATTATTTGCAAATTTTACGTTGTGAATGTAGATTCCGCTTATAATGCTATTTTGAGGAGACCCACTTTAACTGCTTTACAAGCTGTAACCTCAATCCCTCATTTCAAAATCAAATTTCCTACGGCTCATGGGGTTGGGGAAGTGAAAGGGGATTTAGATCTGGCCAGAAGATGTTATAGAAATGTCGTGATCACTTCGGGAGTAGGGGTGTCGAAGCAAAAACAGACCATGACAATATAGATCGAACCCTTCACGGAAAGCAGCTCAGAACCGTTGGTCATGCCAGCCAAAGAAACAGAAGAGATAGAGCTCATCTCGGGCAAGGCTAACAAGACAGTGAAAATAGGTTCGGGTTTACCAGAACCTCTCAGGACGAACCTCATTGAACTCCTGCAGTGTTATGTTGACATCTTCGCCTGGGAACCTCAGGATATGCCGGGAGTAAGCAGGGATATTGCAGAGCATCGGTTAGAAGTGGACCCGTCGAAGAAGCCAGTTCGGCAAAAGAGGAGGATCTTTGCGCCCGAGCGCCAAAGAATCATCGATGAAGAAATTGCGAAGCTGCTAGCTGCTGACTTTATCTTCGAGATCGACTATCCGCAGTGGATGGCAAATGTGGTGCTGGTCCAGAAGCAGAATGGGAAATGGCGGGTTTGTATCGACTATACGGATCTGAATAAAGCCTGTCCAAAGGATTTCTACCCTTTACCCCACATTGACCAGCTCATCGATGCAACTTCGGGGTATGCCTTGTTGAGCTTCATGGATGCATTCTCTGGCTATCATCAAATCTCCATGTGTAAAGAGGATATACCGAAGACGGCGTTCATTACGCATCGTTCGGTATATGCCTACAAGAAAATGACC
Source organism: Panax notoginseng (assembly GCA_016801055.1). NCBI lineage: Eukaryota > Viridiplantae > Streptophyta > Magnoliopsida > Apiales > Araliaceae > Panax > Panax notoginseng. The sequence goes on from CM029016.1 coordinate 94,118,611, forward strand.
TTCGGCCTCATCAACGCCGGGGCCACTTACCAGAGGATAATGAACTATGTCTTCAGGCGTCAGTTGGGCAAGAATATGGAAGTATATGTGGATGACATGATTGTTAAGAGCATGTTGGTGCACAAACATCTGGATGACCTGGAGGAATGCTTTCAGACAGTCCGTCAACACAAACTGAGACTGAATCCTGCCAAGTGCACCTTCGGATTAGGAGCTGGCAAATTTCTGGGTTATCTGGTCAGTCAGAGGGGAATTGAAGCCAATCCAGAAAAGATTCAAGCGATCCTGAACATGAAGACTCCTCAGTCATTTAAAGATGTTCAGCGTCTGACTGGAAGGATTGCAGCGTTGAGGAGGTTTATGTCCAAGTCGGCAGAAAGGTGTTTGCCATTTTTTGACACGTTGAAAGGGCCGAAGAATGCCAAGACGTTCCAATGGACTTCGGAATGCGAAGACGCCTTTCAGAGCATCAAGTCCTACTTATATTCGGCGCCTTTGTTGGTGAAGCCCGCTCCCGCTGAGCCTTTGTATTTGTACTTAGCAGCTAGTTCGTTGGCAGTAGGAGCAGTTTTGGTGCGAGAAGTTGGGGGTAAGCAGCACCCGATTTATTATGTAAGCCATGTCCTTCGGGATGCTGAAACAAGGTACCCGAACATTGAGAAGTTTGCTTTTGCTTTAATAACTGCTAATCGGAAGCTTAGGCAGTACTTCCAGGGTAGGTTGGTAATAGTCTACACAGATCAGCCTTTGAAGAAAATTATGGGCAAACCTGAGGTATCGGGGAGATTAGCTGCATGGATGATGGAGTTGTCTCAGTTCTTCGTTGAATATCATCCCTGAACTGCCATCAAGGGGCAGGCCTTGGCTGATTTTGTGGTCGAGTGTTCGTTTTCTGAAGCTGATGAAGCTGTAGCAGAAGCTGGAGGATCTAACAGCATAGTTGCGGTTCTTCAGCAAGAGTAGAGTTCGTGGACACTGTATGCAGATGGATCTTCTACCGCAGACGTCAGTGGAGCAGGGATTATTCTGACCAGCCCGGAGGAATTCAAGGTGCAACAGGCCATCAGATGTCAGTTTAAAGCGACGAACAATGAAGCAGAGTATGAGGCAGTGTTGGCGGGATTGCGACTAGCTAAGAGTCTCGAAGTGCAAAGAATAATTATCTTCAGCGACTCTCAGTTAGTCGTTAAACAAGTCTCTGGGGAATACGAAGCCCGAGGTCACAGAATGATCAAGTATTTGGCGGAATTGAAAGAACGGCTTCAGTATTTCCAGTTCTACGAATTTCAGGGGGTCGAACGTAACGACAATTCTATTGCCGATGCACTATCCAAATTAGCCACTACGGATATTAACGTTTTTGATGGGTCGGTTTACTTGGAAATTTTGCAACATCCCAGTGTTCATCATGAATCAGTAATGTGCGTTGACCGAACTAACTGCTGGTTGACTCCATATCTGGAGTATCTGGCAGATGTCGTTTTACCTTCGGATCAGATGCTGGCCAAGAAAATCAAGTACAAGAGTGCTAATTTCGTTCTGATAGATGGGGATCTGTTCTGAAGGGCCTTCTCGTCACCACTGTTAAAGTGTTTGACTCCATCCAAAGCTGAATATGCTCTTCGAGAAGTTCACGAGGGCATCTGTGGCGACCATATGGCTGCTAAGTCATTAGCCTACAAAGTACTTCGTCAGGGATACTATTGGCCTACCATCTTCAAAGAAGCGACTGAATACGTCAAGAAGTGCGAGAAGTGTCAGCTCAACAGTCCGATCCCACATCAGCCACCAGAAGAGTTATACTCGATCTTATCTCCCATACCCTTTGCTGTCTGGGGGGTTGATATACTAGGTCCGCTACCAAAAGCAAAAGGTCAGGTCAGCTTTGTTATAGTTGCCATCGACTACATGACCAAGTGGGTAGAAGCAAAACCGCTTAGGTTAATAACGGAACAGGAATGCTTAAAGTTCATCAAAGAGTCGGTAGTATTTCGGTTCGAAATTCCTAAGGTGGTGATTTCAGACAATGGACGTCAATTCGTGGGATCAAAATTCGAAGCATTTTTGAAAGAACTGGGGGTCCAGCATAGAAAGACTTCGGTAGCTCATCCTCAGTCTAATGGACAAGTCGAAGTGACCTACAGAACGCTGCTGAATGGGATCAAGCGCAGATTGGACGAAGCTAAAGGAAGATGGCCAGAAGAGCTGCTCAGCGTATTATGGGCCTATCGGACCACTCCGAGGACCACAACGGGGGATTCACCCTTCAGACTGGCCTATGGTACTGATGCCTTAGTCCCAGTTGAAATTAGATCTCCAAGTCTTCGAGTTGGCCAGTTCAGAGAAATATACAATGATGAAGGGCTGAAAGCCAATCTTGATCTACTTGAAGAAGTCAGAGAAACAACTTTGGTCAAACTAGCAGCCTATCAGCGAAGAGTAGCCAAGCATTATAACAAAGGGGTAAAGCTTCGCAGGTTCGAAGTAGGAGATTTCGTTCTCAGAGAAGTCGAAGCATCTACACCCCCAAAATTTGGAAAAGCTGATGCCAAATTGGGAAGGGCCGTATGAAGTCATAGAAGTACCGAAGCCGGGGACTTATCGATTGAGGGCTTTGGATGGATCAGAGATCAAGAATACTTGGCATGCAGGCAGGCTTCGAAAGTATTTTCAGTAGCTACAATGTCAGTACACCGGAAGTCTGTAAATGGTTTTAAGTCATCATCAATAAAAATTCCTTTCTTTTCAAAGCAAGTCTTGTCTTCATTGCTGTTAACGTCATTGGTGTAAGGAGGTTCGGGTGGACTCGCTGGCCATTCGATGGTAGCCTCATCGGCAGGTGGTCCTTATGAGTTCGCCAGGCCCTACGTGGTAGGATGTAAGGAGGTTCGGGTGGACTCGCTGACCATTCGATGGTAGCCTCATCGGCAGGTGGTCCTTATGAGTTCGTCAGGCCCTGCGTGGTAGGCGAACGTCATTGGTGTAAGGAGGTTCGGGTGGACTCGCTGACCATTCGATGGTTGCCTCATCGGTAGGTGGTCCTTATGAGTTCGTCAGGCCCTGCGTGGTAGGCGAACGTCATTGGTGTAAGGAGGTTCGGGTGGACTCGCTGACCATTCGATGGTAGCCTCATCGGCAGGTGGTCCTTATGAGCTTGTCAGGCCCTTCGTGGTAGGCAAGTGTCATCCTTAAGACGATTGTCAGGCCCTGTGTGGTAGGCAATTGTCGACCCTTAGACCTTGTCAGGCCCTTCGTGGTAGGCAAGTGTCATCCTTAAGACGTTGTCAGGCCCTGCGTGGTAGGCAATTATCAACCTTTAGACCTTGTCAGGCCCTTCGTGGTAGGCAAGTGTCATCGTTTAGGCCTTGTCAGGCCCTTCGTGGTAGGCAAGTGTCATCGTTTAGACTTCATCAGGCTCTTCACGGCATCTACCTCACACTTTGGTAACGAATAAGTATTCTTTTACTTTATTACCTAAATTTTTCTAAGTGTTGAGTTCGGAAGGCCACATTCTTTAACTTCATCTTATCTGTTGTACGACTTGCCTAGTTGTTAATTAACAGTTTAAGTTAAGTCCACGAAGGAGCTTGTACATTTTTTAAGATTGAATCGATATTGAAGTGTTGATAAACAGTAAATACATCGAAGTCATAAGGAATAATGTTTTATTTACATAATACTGTTTACAAAACGATAGAAGCTTTACAAGAATCCTACAGCTAAGGGAAAAGAGAATCAGCTTCAGGGATCAGCTTCAGGGATCAGCTTCGTCTTCCGAAGAGTCGAGAATGGTCGGGTCAACCTTGGCAGTAACAAGTCTTGCCTTGTCTTTGCTTCGGCATTCATCGTATCCATCCGAGAACATTTGGACGATCTCCTCGTTCAACTCAGCTGATTTCCGGTATTCTTGTTGAACTTCTCTCCGAAGATCTTCGGTCAGAGGGGGACCCAAATCTCTCAAAGCACGAAGTTCTCGAAGCTCCTCTTTGAGTTTTGCCCGTTCCTTCAGATGTCTCAAATCCCTAGCTTCGAGTTCATGTACTTGTACCGCCAGGCTCTTATTGGTCTTCACCATCATTTCGTTCTTCCCAACAAGGACCTCGTTTCGATGAACCAGGTCTATGTTCGTAGTAACGGTTATTTGGTGGGTGGCCTCGGCTGTCTCCAGTTTCTCTTTTAAGTTATTTACATCCTTCTGGAGGCATTCATTATTGAAGAGAGTGGTACCATGGGCCCTTCTCTCTCTCTCTAGAGCCGACGCCAGAGTAGCCTTCTCTCGCCTGGCTGCATCTTCTTCGGCTTCGGACTCTTTGTATCGGGGAAGAAGCCTCCCGAAGACAGCATTGGCCTATAGACATTCAAAGATAGCTGGTAAATTATTAGAAGAAACAAATAATTTCCAAATATTTCAATTGAACAAACTCACCTTAGCCTGGTAACTCATGCCTTCTTCGATTAAATCCCTGATTGAGATGTTCCCGAACCGATGGTCATCAGTCTCCCGGACAAAGGATTCGAACAGCTGGAAGGGGAAGTTGGCATTAAACTCCGGCCATATGGTGGGAGAGGATGCGGCTTCTCTCCTGAAGGCGGAAGGGGAAGATCTTGCCGAAGAAGGCGTTGATGGTTCGGGGGGCGGTGGTGGTTGATATTCGGAAGGTTGTTTCCTTTTACGAGACAGAAGTGGAGACTCGGTCGGGTTTTCGAGCTCGTCTTCGGAAACGTGATCTCCACAGGGATAACGATAGGAGGATCAACTGCAGTCGGAGGAACCCGAAGCTCATCGGCGGATAAAGGAGTCACTTTGGTCTTTCTCTTTTTAATACGAAGAGCTTGCATTCGCTCGTTAGCAGGCATGTCAATCAAACTCGCTGCAGAAGCTGATTGAGATCCTTGAGGATTTGACCGAACTTTCCGAATAGCCCTTTTCTTTTTTCGAGGTTGGCTAGGTTCCTCTTCAACGACGAAGCGTGCCGATTGATCCTCGATGATTTGATCTTCGGAGGCCGAAGGTTCCTCTGGGGGGACTTCGGCGGAAGGTGATGAAGGCTTACCAGAGAGGTACCTATCCAGATCCTTCCGATCGATCGAAGTCAGTTTGATAAGAGACAATTTATGGTCATACAACCATGCTTGCTTGCTCAGGAGGCCGAATCTCCACTCCTTCAGAGGTATCTTCTCTATGATGCGTGTCATTTCTCTTATACGTTCCTCAGATATATCTCTGAAGTCTGCAGAGACGCGATCAGAAGTAGTCCAGTCCGGGATAGAGGAGATTTCGGGCCCGTTGACGAAGAACCATTTATTATGCCATCCTCGATTGTTCGAAGGAGTGTCCATTAGAGACCGCTTCTCGATTCTGGCATTGGGCTTAGGGGCTATTTTACTCAGCACCTTGAAGCCTTTTTCCCGAGATTTCCCTACCGAGAAGAGGGTAAAGAAGGAATCAACAGCAGGAGGAACTCCTATCTCGTAGCAGAAGGCTATGTAAGCCAGTATATGGATATACGAGTTTGGCACCAATTGGGCGAACCCCACTCCAACAAACCCTAGGAGGGTGATCAGGAAGGCATGAAGGGGAAACCTCACCCCCTTCTCCAGGAACGTTACCGGGACGGCGGTCCAACCGTCGGGGCGCTGGTACATTCTCTCGTGGGAGGCTGCGATCCTCACCCTGTGGGTATCTGGTATTTGATAGCGAGCCCGAATGTTGCGGAGCTCGACCTCAGTAACAGTGGAGGGGGTGTTAGCGTGAGGAAAATCTTCCTCATTTTTGAAAAATTCGGAGGGGTTGGGAAGTGATTCTAGAGGCGGAGCTTCCTTACTCGGAGCACCAATTTGGGGGTTTGAGCTCAGAGCCTCTTTATCAGGGTTTAAATGGGGGGTCACGGCGGAGATGGGGGTTACACGAAGTGGAGAACTTGTATCGGGGTTTTGAGACGCCATTGTTGAGAATCTGTAGGGAAAATGAAGAAATTTGAGAAAGAGAAGACAATAAGCTCTTGTGAACTCGAAATAGCAAGGAACCATCCAAGGTGAATGGGTGGCAGCTTTTATAGCGAGTGGTCTTTTCAAATTTTGCACGAAATCCAAGGGCGGCGCATTAATTGGAGGTAATGATGTGAAAGGGGAAGGGGTAACGTCCGGAGTGGGCTGGTATTCATTGGACCCTCATTTTTCTTCCTTAAGGCTGATGGGCACGTGCCATCCAGGCTTCTAGATCCATTTGAATTAATGACTGTTATTTATCAGTTGGGCCTTGGTGAGATTCCTTTTAGCCCTTTGGTTTATAACAAATCCCTTTCACTATGGACTTACGCTATTTACAGTCTTCCATTAAACAGCCTGTTTAATAAAAGACTGGGGGGCAATGTTGGGCCATAATACTTTTCATACTGGACCGGGCCGAATGGGCTTATCCTTTGGATTATGTCACCTTTGCCATATTGGGTCAAACAACTTGGGCCTCGTTACTTGATTATAATATTGGGCTTAGTCATTGGATTGGTCCATTATGTAAGGTGTTACTTATCCTATCTTTGACCGGTAATCATCACAAAAGGTAGCAGTTGACTGTTATGTCTGCCACCTTTCTGCATGGCATTAATGAGGATGGGACTCCGATTGTCGGCGGGAGGTAACAGTGGTAGCAGGTAGGAAAATAAGCTACATGCTTTCGGCTGAGATGACCGGGGGTGAGAGGAGGTGTCAGGAGATAGTGGGTGGCACAGTAAACCGGGTCTAGGGAACGTATGTGGCAAGGATCACAAAAGGAAAAGAGGTAACAAAACACTACACAGATTATTATTATTCTCACACACTCAGACACTAGTCAATATTTTCCTCCATTGTTAACCTTGTGATCGCCTGTACTGACTCTCACGTCGGAGCTATCCCCCGACGGTCAGGCCGTCAAGCTTTTGGTGTTGACTTGTTGAACTGTGCAGGATCATAGCGTCTTACGTGATTGGGACGTGGGAGAAGATCTTGGCGTTAACAGTGTTAATTTTCAAACTTGATTAATATGTTAGTTAAAGAAATTAAGTTTGGTTATAATAATTTACATGTATGCGTGAATCTTTTATAATTAAAAAATATTAATAATCAGCCCGACGGATAATTACTAATTAAAACAATTAAAGATTATGAAAAGTTGTAAGATCCCAATTTTTTTTTAAAATAAAATAGAAATTTCTCTAATTATAATTTTGAATAATAAGTTGTTAAATTGATATAATATTTTAGTTATGGGTGAAATGTGTAAATTTTGTAAAATAAATAAGTGGTTATAAAATATTCATTGTTATCGGAGAATATTCGTTTGGTCGTGAAATATTCTTGTTGTCGGGAAATATTCGTACGACCGCGCAGCCAATTGTGGGTCCCATAACGGAAAACGGTCGGATAAAAAAAATGACAAGTTTGAGTTTTTATAAATAACAGCGCAGTTACCGTTAACACTGTTGGAATACCTGGTGGTTAAAGTACAGTAATACGCGTGGTTATACAGTAGCACACGGTATTACACATTATTTTTGAATTATTGATTCTTACGTAAGAAGGCACTACTCAATAATTGTTACAGTAATTACTGTTCAATATTTTATTTTATTGATTAAATAATTGATACGATGATATTTTATATTATTGTTATTTCAATAATTGTCACTGTACAGTATTTCTCATTATCAGATCAATAATTCATATTATTTGAATAATATTATTAGATAACATTATTGACAATGTCTAAAGAAGTTCTATCTAGGAAAGAGGTTTGGTCACCTAATTGCGCACCAGTAATGAGAAAATCCTTATCGAAAAATCCCATCTTTCTTGGGAACGACCTGATTATCATAATTATTATTCTGTAATATTATTTGTGAATAATTAATTATTGATTTATATGATAAGAAAATATTAATTTTATGTGGATATAAATGAAGGAATTAATGCTAAAATATTTTATCAGCATTTTGTCAGGATGGGGGTATTTTATCAGTATTTTATCAGAATGGAGGTATTAAAAATCATCCGTACGTAGATTTCGGACATTTTTTGTTTGAAATTTGAAAAAAATTTCTTCTACAAAGTTGTAGAGAATTAAATTTCCTATGGAATAGGTATGAGATTCAAATTTTTTTGATAAGAGGGCTATTTATTATGAATTATTGAAGTTTCGAAAATAAATATTTTTATTAAAAATATGGGTGGGCCCCACTTTTGGTTGTTGTGAAAATTTGCTGAATTTGATGGGCCCACTTGTGGTGTGTTGAATTTTGGACAAAGATGGTGTGCGTAGAATTTTTAATAAAATATTATTTTATTAAATTTTAGTCTGCTTTGGCGTTCTGACATTTTTCTATAAATATGGTGCTTAGTTAGAATTGAAAATCACACCAGAATCTTAAGTTTTCTCTATATAATATCGAGCGTATTTTGTGAGTATTTAGATACTTTGAGAGTTGCTATTCAGTGCAAGTTTCCTTCAGCTTTATATCTGATATTTCAGCCAGAAGTACTGTTCTTTTGAGGTAAGGGATGCTATTTTCTTCGTAAATGATGTTTTTCTTTCAATATCATTATGCCAAAATATTGGTATGAATTTTATTATAAAATTTTTACTTTTTTATGTCGAGGTTACTATTCACGTATACGACACTATTCAAGTATACGGTACTATTCACGAGTACTATTCAAGAAGTATGATTTTTCTTGTGGAATTTCTATATTTTTGTGTCGAAATTACTATTCACGTATGACACTATTCACGTATACGACACTATTCACAAATACGGTACAATTCACAGAAAAATTAATTTTTCTCTTCTTTGTCCAAGTTGTCTATTATGGTTACTATCTTTGATTGTATCCATGTTTTGATCTTAATTCTTGAATTTTACTCCACAATTGATTATTATGGAGTATTTTTGAACTTGGATGAACTAAAGTACGAATCCTAAATCTTTGTCCTTTTATCTCACTGGATTCATTTCTTTAAGATATTTTTCATCATCCTCAGTCCTAAATGATGATATAACTGAATATCTTTGGCCTGTAGTGCAAAGATGAATGATTACTTGATGGATATCTTTGGCTCGTAGTGCAAAGATGGACAGGTGTTGAGATGAACATGACCAACTGGTGATACAAATAAATATCGTTGGCTCATAGTGCAAAGATGAATATTTGATTCAAGATGTATATTGATTGATGTTACAGGGATAAAATATTGATGATGGACTTTTAAATTCATAGATGATAGTAGATTTCATTCTCTACTTAACTCTTCTAATGAATTTTTATTTCCGCTGCGAATATTGATCTAAAACTTGTTGTTCATTATATTTTATCTAATTTATTGAAGGCTAACGATAATTTGTTGTACATTATCTTAGTCATAATATTTTTTACTGGGTTAGTTGAGCTCACCATTTTTTTCTTGTTCCATTTTTCTTCTCAGGAGGCGAGAATATAGCGGGAATTAGTCGGGGTATGGAGTGATGGGTTCAGTCAATTGTTTTAAGCAGTCCTCACTATTTTATAAAAATAATGTATCAATAATTGTAATGAGGACTCCATTTGAGTTTGAATAGTGCCTAGAAGACAATATTCGTGTAAAAATTCTCATTTATGCTTTTATCGTATTGTATAAAAGAAGTTTGTATTTAAATTTTATACCATGTATTTGGAGACTCAGAATGGGTGATGTATACCTATTTTAGGGGCGTCACAAAAGTCACATAATGTTACATTTAATAAATAAATATTTTAATTTTTACCCAACGAAAAAATTAGAATTAAAATTTATTAAATGGAATTTTATTACATAAGTAACACGTTTATTTTGTATTCTGCCTAACAGTGATGCGTGTATAAATGTGTTATGTATTATTTTATAGGGATGTTATTAACATATTATTAATTGGACCAACGAACGATTGATAATTATGCACCAACATTTCATTAAAATCTATTTTTTGGTGTAGTAAATAGATTTTATGTAATTAATTGCCAGCCCTACCGTTGATTTTATTATGATTAATTATATATTAATTATTGTTGTGCATTTTGGATTTCTTTTAGTTTTTTATAAGCATGCTTATTGAAATTAATATACACACAAGCCAATCATGTTTGATGATAAAGCATATACTTTGTAACAATCTTATTTATTTATTAAGAAAAGAATTATTTAATTAAAGGCTTTTAATTTATCTACATGGTGCAATTTTATAATATGCGATAAACTCATAGTTTTGAGTAATACTTTTAGAACTATGATTATGATCATGCTAATGAGATCTAAATTCTTAGATAGCTCACAAATTAAAATTGTTCCCAATCGTTGAATTATTAAAAAGTGGATTAGTAAATTCAGATAGATTGGTACATACGTTGCTTGCTCATTGAATGAGGATGATTGATCTCATAATTATTTGTGAGGAGACAAAAGTATGTAGGTGCTTATTAGAAAATAAGTTCACTGAACGTGGCTCGCTACCTAATGGAATTTTACTTGTCTGTCAATAGAAATTCCTGTAGTGATAGTAGTACAAGTGATCCTTAGACTTGAGATCATCATAGTATCTTATGTATGATGAATTATACTTTGACATATTCCTTAAGACCCTTAGGGTATATCAAAGGGTATGCTTGGGTGTAATAAGTTGTACATGGAGATAATGAATGATCAACAAAGAATCTATTGTTTCTAGTAAAAGAAGAGAATGTTATATATGATTCGATAAATGACAATCTAGAAGTCATTGACCAAGACAGAATGAAATTAGAAAGGAGTTTCTAATTTGTATTATTTGGAGTTGTGTATTTGAGAATCGAAATACATATAATTAAATAAAATAAGACTTGACAGTAATTTCATGTCTTATATTTAATTGGGACATTGTATGGTCGAATGATTGATTGTAGGGTAACTATTTACTCAAGAATTCTTCTATGATTAATGTTAAAATCTATATTATATGGAATGTCGTTGATCGCTAAAGAGACTTATCCTTATTTTAAAATAAATATTATTTATTTAAATAAATTAAGTATTTTAATTTATTTATTTAAGTAAGATTAGAATTGTTCTAATTGATATTTATTCATAACCGGTTTAATATGAAAAACCTAAAGGGTCATACCGCAAAAGGAAAAGTATTTATTTAAGAAGTAAATGACATAATCGTAATAATAAGTTAAGTGTATTTAATTTAATTCATGGTGATAGAATAAATTAAATAATTTAATATTTATTATTTAATATTTAATATTTTAAAAATATTAAATATAAATTAATAAAAGGAGTCTTATTATTATTATTATTATTATTATTATTATTATTATTATTATTATTATTATTATTACTACTATTATTATTAAGTTAATTCCTAAAGTGGTTTGAGAATTAATTAATATAGGTACTCTCATATATTCCTAATAAAATTGGGAAGCTAATTAATTAAAAGAGTTTAATTAATTATTCCTAATTGGATTAGGAGCCTAATTAATTAAAGGAGTTTAATTAATTAAATAAAAATCCTATTCTAAATGGTTTAGGAGGGTTGCCTACATCTTTAAATAAGAATGTTTTATTATGGATTAAGGTTGCACACTTACTTCCAAGAGTTGGGCGAGTGCTTACATATTCTATAGAGATAGAATTAGAGTTTTATCAAATGCCCATCTTCTTGAATATTTATTCTTTCTTGGTGGATCACCTTTAGATGCCAAACACTTAAGTGGCTAAAGTTGATCAAAGGAATGAATTAAACACGGTGGATTCAAGTTGAACTTGAAAAGGAATTGGAGGTGAACTCGTACATGAGGAAGCTAGTTTCTACAAGGGTATGAATACGATCTCCATCTATTTTCTTCTAATTAATAATTGCGCATAAAGGATAATCCGGGTATATGATTTATAAAATTCTAAACTCTGATTTTTCACGCTTCGCTCTATGTATGTAATTTGTTACATGTTCCAAACCTAATACTTGTGAGCATGATTATGTTTCAACATCGACTCCTACTAGTATTTTTGGGTATCTCTCTAGAATTGAAGCCTTGAATGAGACTAATTTTACTACTAAGAAAGAGTAAGTGAAAATTGTTCTCAGTGTTATGGATTTGGAATATGCATTATGAGTGGATTCTCCTGCTCCACCAACTGCAAGCTCAATTGCGTAAAAGGCTACTTACGAAAAATGGGAGCGATCTAATCGCATGTGCCTTATATATGATTATAAAAAACTCTATCATGACAGCCATTCGAGGAGCCATTCTTGACTCTGAGAATGCTAATTAAAGAGTACTTAACTTCAGCCGAGAAACAATTTAAGGGTTCTTCTAAAACTCATGCAAGTACCCTTATTTTGAAAATGTTCACTAGCAAGTATGATGGGGTTAGTGGAGTGCGTGAACACATTATGATGAACGACATGCCTTTTAAATTAAAGGATATGGATATGGATATTTTTTAGGGTTTTCTTGTTCACCTTATTATGATTTCTCTTTCTGCATAGTTTGATCCATTAAAGATCAATTATAATATGCATAAAAAATAGTGGAAGTTGAGCTAGTTGATCTCTATGTGCGTTCAAGAGGAAGAAAAGCTTAAGGTTGAAAAACCTAATATTGCTCATTTAACTACCATTGGATCCCATAAGAAGAAGTCTTATAAAAATGATAAATGTTTTAAAAATAAGGATAAACCAGTTTCTACTAAAATAAAAATGACAATTTATTCAGTTAACAACTCTGAGGCAGATCCTAAATGTCTCTTCTGTAAGAAATAAAGACATATTCAGAAATATTGCACTAAGTTCAAAGAATGGCTTGAAAAGAAAGGTATGTCCTTCAATTATGTGATCATTTATAATTGATGTTCCTTCTAAAACATGGTGATTTGACACTGGTGTTATGGTTCAAATTATTAATTCATTGCAGAGATTCCTTTCAAAGAAGACACTGATCCAAAAGGGGAAAAAACCCATTAAAGTTGGCAATGAAGAGTCTATACAAGTTGAAGCTGTAGGAACTCTCCCTTTAATTTTGGAGAGTGGTTTCACCTTATATTTATAAGATACTCCTTATGTTCCTAGTATGACACATAATTTAATTTCTGAATCAAAACTTGACGTTAATGATTTTTTGTTTAAGTTTGGGAATAATAAATTAATTAATTATCATTACTCTCATGTTATTGGTTCTGCCTCTTTATAGGGAAATTTCTACAATTTCAACTTGGATAATATCATTGTTGAATCCTTGTTAACAATGAATGTGAAGAAAAAAAAAATTACTTTTAAAAGTAGAAATAAGAGAAAACTATATAATGAAAATTCTTCAAAATTGTGACATCAACGTTTAGGCTATATTTCAAAAGATAGAATGCAACGTCTTATAAAAGATGAAATTCTTCATTCACTAGATTTCTCTGATCTTGACCATTGTATTGAATGTATAAAATAAAAATTTGTGAAAGGTAGTAAGAAAGGAGACACCAGAAGTGGTTCACTTCTTGAGTTGATCTACACTGATATATGTGGATTATTTTCTCTTGGAATAGGTGGACACAAATATTTCATTACGTTTATTGATGACTATTCTCACTATACTTATGTCTATCTGATTAATGAAAATTTTGAATTACTAAATATGTTAAAAGTTTTCGAGACTGAAGTTAAAAATAAAGTTGACCGAAAAATTAAATTAGTGTGAGATCATATAGAAGAGAACAGCATTATGGTAAACACTCTGATACGGGTCATAGTCCTGGTCCATTGCCTTATTTTGTCAAGTACATGACATCATCACTCAGTATACAATGTCTGGTGCACCATGACAGAATAATGTAGCTGAGAGGCGAAATCGTACCCTTATGGATATGGTACGTTGTATGTTATGCAATTCCAGCTTACCTATGTTTTTGTGGACTGAGGCATTAAATTGGGTTCCTAGCAAATTTGTCCATAACACTCTTTATGAAATTTGGATAGGTAGGAAATCTCGTTTAAAATGCTTACGGGCGTGGGGTTGTCCAACCGAGACTAAGATTTTCAATCAACAAATAAAAAAACTTGACTATAAAACCATTAGTTGTGATTTCATTGGATATCTTGATAGATATAAGGAATTTCGTTTTTATCGTCCCTCACCACTAGAATTGTTGAGATTATGCATGTAGAGTTTTTAGAGAATGGTAATTTAAGTGGGAGTGATAACCCTAAAAAAACTGATCTTGAAGAAAATTATATTTATGTTTCTAATCTTGTAATTCAAGAGGGTGAGGAACAACAACCTCCTATTGAGGTGAATGATGCCCTTGAGATAGCTGAGTCATTGCCTAATGTGGAACCCCACATTATTGAAAATCATATTCCTGAAATTGTGCAACCTTTACGTAGGTCCAGAAGACCTAGAAAGCCTGTTATTTTTTATGTTTATAACTTATCTTAATGAGATTGACTATGATTCAAGTAAGATTAATTATATTATCTCCTATAAAGAGGCCATTACGAGTGCTCAATCAACTCAATGGCTTTAAGTCATGAATAATGAGTTGAAATAAATAGAGCTTAATAATGTTTGGGATCTTGAAGAGTTACCAAAAGGTGTTAAACCTGTGCTTGCAAGTGGGTTTATAAGACCAAATTAGATCCTAAAGGGAATATTGAAATGTATAAAGTTCGATTGGTTGCTAAGGGTTTCACTCGAAAGGAAGGTGTGGATTATAATGAAACTTTCTATTTAGTATCTAGGAAAGATTCATCTAGAATAGTCACAACTCTAGTAGTTCATTATGATTTGGGGTTACATCAGATGGATGTTAAAATTGCATTCCTTTATTGGTAACTTGCATGAGAATGTCTATATGACACAACTATAAGGTTTTCTGGTTAAAGGCAAGAACATATGGTATGTAGACTAAAGAAGTCCATCTATAAGTTAAAACAAGCATATTGATAATGGTATCTTAAGTTTCATGAGGTGATGAGTACTTTTGATTTTAAGAAGAATATAATGGATCAATGCATATACTTGAAGGTTAGTGAGAGTAAATTTGTTATTTTTATTTTGTATGTTGATGATATACTATTTCCAAGTAATAACTTAGACACGTTGCATGAGACCAAATATTTCCTTTATGGAAACTTTGATATTAAGGATCTCAGTGAAACCTTTTATGTCATAGGTATTGAAATTCATTGAGATAGGTCACGTGGGATATTTATTGTTTCAAAGAGCTTATATTAACAAAGTTCTTTAACAAATACAACATGCAAAATTTCTCCCCCACTATCGCACAAGTTATTAAGGTTGACAAATTATTATTATACAACAAGCTATGACATTTGATCAATTATGAGTAATAATGAAAACCCTAATTTAAGACTTAATCATAGATTAGAAATCCAAACCCTAATTGGGATTATTAATAAAAATTGAAATTATTAATACAATTATTTTTATAATGATATATAAGATTATGTGTATTATGTGATTAATATTAGGTATTGTTATATGGAAATATATGGTGTATAAAAGTTGTGAGAATTTTATTAGGAAACCCTAACTCGGGATTAGGAAACCCTAACCTTAAGTATTAAACCCTAATATTATTAATTAAACTCTAATTCTAAATTAATGAAACACTAGTAATCAAAACTTAATGGATAAATTTTAAAGTTTATGAACGCATGTGAAATGACTAAACTACCCTTAAAATTAATTGTGAAATTACCAAATTACCCTTAATAGGTGTAAAATGACTAAAATGCCCTTATCTTATCTTTTAACCAAAGGATAAAATCAAATCTTGATGACTCATCACTCCAAGATATCAACATGTGGTAAAATTGGCCCCTACCGGCCAATAATTTTCACCTAAGACCAGAACATTCAAGGAATCAAGTATACTTGTCAAAAATAATGAAGTCAAGACCATTTAGCCCTCACTTAGATTTTTATACATAAGATAAGCCTCTCATAAGCAAACCTACGAATTATACACTTCATATTGTAGTCCCCAATCAGCTCATACCAAGCCTAGATCAGAATCATAGAGAGGATTTCCAAAGGTTGCTTGAAAAAGGTATAAACCCTAATTCCATGCTAGATCCTTTAAGTTTTGATAGATATTGTGATTTAGTTTAAAGTTGTTAAATAATATGTTAATTAGTGATCTGAGTTACATAAATATGAATCCATAACATTTAAAAGCATAAAAATGATGATTTAAGCAAACTGTTTAAACCATAAAAAAGTGGTCTGACAGCTAAATGTCAGGCCTTATAAATCTTGATATGTTAGTTATTTGAACTGTTAAGTGTATCCTGGTTATATTATGTCATGATGTTAATAATATAGAAGTGATAGCATGCTAATAGAATCATTAGGTTGAAAGATATAGCCGGTCAAACCCAGTTGACCGATCACGAATTTTAATTTTTTGGAATTTCAAGAAAACCCATGAACAATTTCATACAACCTTTTGACCGGCTTGAATCTCTTAAGTATAATGTTGTTAGTATGTTAAAGTGTATCACTGATGAACAATGACATGTATAGTACATAACCATGACACTTTAACACATTAATAATAAGCAGGATGTAAGCTATAAGCGGTCAAACTGCGTTGACCGTTCACCAAATGATTTCTGGAAAACCCAGAAAACTATAGGAAGGTCTGACAGGCAGTTTGACCCGTTTTAATATCTAATTCTTGATGTTGTTAGACTAATCAAGTGTCACAACTTTGTACATTAGTATATATACTACAAACCGAAATCATTAAAACACCCAAACATTACACCAAATGAATGTTATTAGCAAGTCAAAAGCGTTGACCAACCTTGAATTTCATTTCTGGAAAACCCAGAAAGGCAAGAACAACCTTAGGTGGCTAGTTTGACCATTAATATCTTGCTATTGTGTTATAGTTAGACACTAATATTGGCATACACGTGTACTACTACATCAACACTACACTTTGGATACACTTACAAGCCCAGAAGGTTAACAGGTTGCAAATTACATGTGGTCAAAGTAGGTTACATGTAGTTGACTGGGTTGTTCTTTATGGCTCAAGAACACTTTTAGCCACACTTACTGTCACAATAGCCTTTAGCGACTGTTTCTAATAAAACTAATATTAATAAATAATAAATAATTTTTAATAATTTAGTTTTAAAATTCATTTTAAGTTATAATAAATAATTTTTAATATTTTGACATAAATTTCATTAATATTTAATTTATTTAAATATTAGTGATAATAAAATTATTTAATAATTTTATTAAATACATTATTTAAAAATAATATTAATGATTTAAACATCATTATAAGTGATAATAAATTATTTAAAAATAATATTAATGTTTTAAAAATCATTACGAATGATTATTAATTATTTAAAAATAATATTAATGGTTTAAACATCATTATAAAAGATAAATTAATTATTTAAAAATAGTATTAATGATTTAAAAATCATTATTAATGAGAATAAATTACTTAAAAATAATATTGATGATTTACAAATTATTATGAATAATAATAAATTATTTTAAAATAATATTAATCATTTAAAATTGTTATGAGCTTCTGAAAATTATTTTAAATAACAAATTAAAGCTTTTAAATAAAGTTTACTGAAAATCTAACTCGATAATTAGTTGATAAAGCAATAAAGCACCAAATGGACATCGAAATCAACCCATACACTAATAGTTTGACTAGATATTAGCTATTATTTATTCTAACGACTGTTATAAACATATTTAGGTTGCGTAGACAGTTTCAAATAACATTAAATAGTTGTTCGTAGATCAGGCAAGTTTTTTAACTTCATTTAATTTGTATATCAAATGCAAGTCTTCTATTTATCATATGAACTTGTTATATACATTGTTCGTGATATCTCTTGTTGGAAGGTTATTGCTTATTGTTCAAGCATAGCCAAATGAAATGAACAGTTATTTACGTAAATTGGTTTTGATTTGATATCAAAGCATAAACTGTGATGAAACCAATAATGTTTTGGTACAGATATATATACTGATACTATTCACGACCGACAATTATACATTGACCGAGGGTTATTTATGATCGGCATTTGTAGCAATGACTGGAGGTTATTAAGATAGGATATGTATACTCCTAGGGTGTCTGGTTAAACAAATCAACCCAGGTGGCCAAGTCTTTATGATTGACAGAAACTCGTAATGTGTGGGGTTTGGCAGATCAAACCTCAATATATATATGTGGAAAAAATCTAAACTATATGTTAATTTAATTCAGATTCAGTATGAGTATAAAGTATAATTTGTTTAAAACTTGTTGAGCTTTCTATAGCTCATCCTTGCAAATATTCTTTTCCATTTACAGTCAGGAATGATGTACCGGCAGTTCCAATACTTGTGGATAGGAAAGCTTAATTTTATTATATTAAGACATGGTTATCTTTTTGAAAACTCTAATGTAATAATTAGCTAAATTTGGGATCTATGTAATTATATGTTAAGTTGTGTAATATATTATTATCTTTTATACATTGCTTAGTTTTACCTTTCTAAAGAAAATAAAAAAGAGTACAATATCTATATGAACTATACATCTTAACGAGGGTATTGAATGATCTTTGGAATTTCTGTACGAATTGAGATTGCGCCCCTCGGTTCCAAGAACAATCTTTTCATTCATACTATGAATGTTAGATAGATAGGGATTATTGATATGAAAGAAATGTTCGTGAGATTCTAAATCTATACATCCAAGTGAGGGTATCCACACATAGTAATTGTTCTGACGAGAACTACTATTTGTCATAGAATACTGTGAATTTTGGATTTATAGAAGTTATTGTCTTATGAAATATTTACGTGAGCACCAAATCTGCTACAAGGATTGTAGAGAATTTGGGGGCGTCACAGATATAGCGTAAGTAACTGGTATGCTTGGACGTTACCAGTTAAATACATGTTTAGATTACTATAAAGCAACCAAAAAGGTTTTACGCTACTTACAGGGTACTAAGGATTTTATCTTTACATTCAGGAAAATAGATAACCTTGAAGTTGTTTGTTATTCTAATTTTGATTTTGCTAAGTGTAAAGACGAAAGAAATCTACATCAGGGTACATCTTTATGCTTTTAGGAGGCTATATTTCGTGGAGAAGACATAAGTAGAAGTTAACTATCACTTCCACGATGATGACAAAATTTGTAAGTTGTTATCATGCTATTTGTCACACCGTATTATTGAGTAATCTTATTTCAGGACTTAAGGTTGTAGATTCCATTTCAAGATCATTGAAAGTATTTTGTGATCATGATTATGATTTTAGTTTTTTCAACAACACCAGTTCGAGTGGTGTTGGATTGTACCTCGACACTAAGTACTTATTTGTCAAGGAAAGAGTTGAAGATCAAAGCGTTGTCATTAAGTATATTAGTACGCATGATATGTTAGTGATCCACTTACGAAAGGCTTACCACCCAAGCTCTTGTTAGAGTATGTTGCCGGCATGGGTTTAATTGGTAGCCTTAATTAGTGAGTTACTTTAATATAAGACAACATTTTTGAGCTCGTTGTTTTAAATTTCACATTATGTTTACGATTTGCTTTTTTTTATTGTACACACTTGAGAACTTGTGAGAAAACAATTATGTTTAGACCATATGAATAAGTTTAATTAATCTATTACCACTTATGTAAACTATATTCATACAAGTTAAACTTAATGTTAATCGTTGTTCTAATAAAAATACTAATTGTGTAATTAATGGGGGATCTTGTGTTAATAATGACACAAAGATTGTATTAATTCCCATCGGTTATTTTATTTGAACAAGATGTAGACATTAAATTAATACTTGACCAAATTAATGATTGTAAGCGTTATATTTTGTATATAAATAGTATTTCGGCCAAGTGGGAGAATGTTAAAATATTTTGTTTTAATATATTTTCTTATGTGACCTCTACTATTTATAAAATTATTATGCTTACATATTGCATTAATTTAATCACTTTATTTATGAGTTTGATAATTATGTGACCTGTAAATAATATTACTGATAGTATTAGGCATAACGGGCCTTATGATTTTATAATTTTGATAGACGATTTTGACCCTTCTATTTTATAAATAAAACAATTAGGGTTTGATCCTAATTGTCATCTCAAGAATTTTACACACCTATATATTCATTTTAAGATTGAGAGAGACAATTGAAGATTTTCAACCTTAAGTACAACGAAAACGTGATACATACAAATTTCAAACTAATATTCCCTCGTCTTCTCCTCAAATTTTCAAATTTTTTATTGTCCCTACCCAATCCTCTTTTGAATATCGTGATCAGGGATATCTAATAAATAAATAAATAAAAGTTTCAAAACACCCTTCCAAGCATGGAATTTCCATATAAATATACATTCTTTCCATCCAAAAATAGTGGCAGTTTTCAAAACAACTAGAAGGCCCTCAGAACTTTGAAGTTCCGACAAATTTACCAATTTACTTTCTCATATAACTATGTAGTAACTGTTTCATTAGACAACAATTCGAGTAACATTTCAGCAAGTGCTATCCGAAATCAATATATATATATATATATATATATATATATATATATATATATATATATATATATATATATATATATATATAAAGAGTTGACATTTTCTATACCTTTAAAATAAGCTCTTCAAAGCACTGCTGTATATTAACTTGAGTTTTTGCACTGCATTCAATAAATAGGCATCCATATTCCTTAGCCAAGTTTATTCCTTCTTTCCTTGTTACAACCCTTTCAGTGTCCTGGAAGAAAGAAGAGATTCAGATACACAATGGAACCTCAAATGGCACATAAGTAACTTTAGCTATGAACATCACAAAAGGGACACGCAATATATTTTCACACTTGATGTTTTCTTACAAAAAACTTCCATTTCAAAAAACAAAATGAGCTTGTTTGTTTAAAATCCTTCAATGTTGGTGAACTTTCTTGCGCATTGCTACTTTGAACCATTTAATTACATAATGCAATCAGACAAACGAAAACTTTGGATGATGTTTGGGCATAATCTAACGACCCCTATGTGGGCTGAATGCCTGGATTGAGAAGAGTTTATTGAGCCCAATGGGCCTAAGCCAGTAAAGGGATTGGTGGTGTTCGGGGTCGGGCGTCCAAGTCCTTTGGGCTGGAGTCTTAATCGAAGTGTTGATGTTTGGGGTCGGGCGACCGAGTTCTTTAGGCTGGAGCCGAGACCAGTTTTTAGGGGTTCGGATGATTTGTGCTCAAACAGAAGGTTATTCCTCGTATGGAGTCCAGAGTGATAAACAGTTTAAATGGTTAAGGATTCCAATCTTAATCATATTCAAATACCAACTCCAAAGGTAAGTGTTTCGATTATATCCAACTTGCACTTTTTAAGGAGATTGAGCTGGACCCAAACATAGGTAACTGCCATGTTTAGGAGTCCTAATCTGGCTCGAAAATGGGCTTTAGGGTGGTGAGAACGACTATAAATACAAGGCTTGACTTCAATTAACAGGTAATACACTTTTGAGCACTAAATACTAAAGCCTCCATTGTTACACCTTGTACCAGCCTATACTCATTCTCACACCGGAGCTATCACCCGGCGGCACAAGTCGTCAAGCTTCTTGTGGGATCTGTTACTGTGCAGGTTTAAGCGCGTGAATTTGGTGATTGGACGCGCTGGCGAAATTTGGCGTTAACATTGGGGCTAGAAGGAGGGGTTTTTAGTGCTTTAAGAATCACTTTTGAAATTTTTCGGTTGAAAGTCATGGCGAGCAAAGGCAGTGGTGCTTCAAACTAGGAAAAATCTAAAACTCACCAAACGACCCAGGTTAGAGGGTCAGTCAAAGATAGGCTGGGGCCAAAAAACTAGGAAGGTAATTCTGAACGTGGTCAGTTAGCACGATGACGACTGTTTTCGTCTAGTCAACATACTCCAATTTCCCTCAGTCACACCGAGGACAATCAGTTCCGAGAATATGAAAGGTGAGGAAAGGATCGGGTTGAGGACTGCCGAGACCAGCGTCAGTTTATTTTGATGAAAAAGATGCAGCAGAACAAGGACGCCATGATGGCCCTATGTCTTTAGTGGGAAGAACTCGAAGAGCAAATGACCAAAATGGCCGGGGAACAGGAGGCTTCATCAAAGAAGCCTAGACATCGGAGCCGATCCAGGACGCCTCGTCTAGATGAGGCTAGTAGGAACAAGAGCAGACCCAAGAGTCGCTCTCGAGAAGGAAGGAGCCGACGAAGGATTCGTTCGCAAGATAGAAAATCTGAGTACCAGGGAAAATCG
This sequence comes from Panax notoginseng, assembly GCA_016801055.1. Lineage (NCBI taxonomy): Eukaryota > Viridiplantae > Streptophyta > Magnoliopsida > Apiales > Araliaceae > Panax > Panax notoginseng. The sequence goes on from CM029016.1 coordinate 94,140,960, forward strand.
GGACAGAGGAGGAGGGTCGCGTCTCCTGAATACGAGAGGGACATGCCTAGGTCTTCCTCTCACAAAGAGGAATCCGACCCCCTGGCCAGAAGAGTTGCAGAATTGGAAAAGCTGCTGGAAGCAAAAAATTAGATGGGAAAACCGTCGAGCTGCCCTAGTTCACCATTCTCGCCCGAAATCAACTAGGTCACAGCTGACCCGAAGAAGAAGATGCCCCCGATGGAGACGTATGATGGATTGGGGGATCCCTATGACCATTCTGATGGGTATGATAGATTGATGACTTATTATGGGCATTCGGATGCCGCTAAATATTATATGTTCACTACAACTTTAAAGAAGAGTGCTAGAGAATGGATGGGAACCTTGGCATCGGGTTCGATCGGTTCATGGAGCAACCTTTGGAAAAAATTCCATGCTCGGTTTGAGAGCAATAAAAGAAGAGGGAAGATCACTGCTTCTCTCATGCAGGTGAGGTAATGTTCGGATGAAAGTTTCGGTCAGCATGTCAAGAGGTTCTGAGAAGCGGTGGGATCGGTGGCAGAGTTAAATTCACCTCAAGCCTTGGGATTCTTCACAACAGGTCTTGACATAGGAAAGTTAAAAAAGTTGATGAAAGACCTAATGATCAATCCTCCTACTGACCTAACATAAGCTTTTCATTGGGTCGAAGGGTTCATCGCCATAGAGGAAGCTATGGGAAACTTCAAGCCACACTCGCAGTCATATAAAAAGTCTAAGGACCGAGACAAACATTCTTACTAACGTTCGGACAACAATCAGGGGAGATCGAATAATCAGGGGAAAAAGAACTATAACGGTGGGGGATCGAGCAATGGCCGACCACCCTTCTCGAATAGGAACGTCAACAAAGTCTATACCCCTCTCAATACCGATCGAGCTAAGATATTGGAGGATATCCGGAATAAATCATTCTATGAGCCCTGCTCGACGAACCTGAAGCCTGGGAAGAGGAATCGGGACAACTTTTATGAGTATCATCAGAGCTCGGGACATACAACAGAGAAGTGCTATGATTTGAGTGATCTGATAGAGAAGAATGTCCAGAATGGCCAGTTGGTTCAATATATAGCAGGTCGAGAGAATGCCGAGGCACAACAGAGGGAGGAAAGCAGAGGGCAAGTACGGGACACACAGCCAAAACAGAACCAGCCTGTTCGAGGCGTAATTGATGTTATTTCAGGCGGTTCAGTAGGGCATGTGACAGGAAAGAAGAGAAGTGAACATCTCGATGCAGTACTGTCAGTGTCAGGATCATCGGCAAGAAAGGATCGGTCTTTCCCGAGGACAATTATTTCTTTCTCGGATGAGGACTATCCCACAGATCCCATTGAACCACATGACGGGGCATTAGTGATAACAACCTAGGTCAGGCTGTTGGATATGAGAATAATGATGATTGACAATGGGTCCTCGGTCGACATACTGTTCACCCACGCCTATTAGAGAATGAATTTGGATGGGAAGAAGATGGAATTGAGAGGGGAAGGCCCCTTATACGGATTCAATGGAGATCCAGTGCATGTGTCGGGCACGATCGAGTTGCCAGTTAGGTTCGATACAGTGCCTCAACAAGTAGATGTTATGGTTAATTTTTTTGTGGTCCAGGTGGATTCGACGTATAATGCAATTTTAGGAAGGCCGGCCCTGGAAGTGTTACAAGCAGTTACCTCCATACTGCATTTTAAGATCAAGTTTCCGACACCGAACAGGATTGGGGAGGTAAAAGGTGATCTTGATATTGCCTGAAGGTGTTATCAGAATACTTTGATCTCTTCGAGAGTTGGGGTAAGCAAACGCAAGCAAACAATGGCCATCGAGATAGAACCATTTATTGAGGGTAGTACAGAACCACTTGCCTTACCTGCTGGAGAGACTGAAGATGTGGAATTGGTCCCGAGGAATAAGGAGAAATTGATAAAGATTGGATCGGGATTGACAGAACCATTTTGGACCAGGTTGATGGATCTACTTCGGGTGTATGTTGATATCTTTGCATGAGTACCTAGCGACATGCCAGGGGTCGATGAGTCGGTCGCATTGCATAGGTTGCATGTGGATCCTAAAAAGAAGTCGGTCATGCAAAAGAGAAGAATTTTTTCCCTAGAAAGACAGAGGATCATTGGTGAGGAGATTGTCAAACTTCTGGAGGCAGATTTCATCTTCGAGATTGACTACCCAAAATGGCTAGCGAATGTGGTATTGGTACAGAAATAGAACGGAAAATGGAGGCTATGCATCGACTATACAGATCTAAATAAGGTATGTCCGAAGGATTTCTATCCTTTACCCAATATTGATCAATTAATCGATGCCACTTCGGGGTATGGCATGTTGAGCTTCATGGATGCCTTTTCGGGGTACCATCAGATATCGATGAGGAAAGAAGATATTCTGAAGACCAGTTTCATCACGCATCAGGCCATTTATGCTTACAAAAAAATGACCTTCGGACTGCTCAATGTCGGGGCAACGTATTAGCGAATGATGAACTATGTGTTCAGAAGACAGCTAGGCAGAAGCATGGAGGTCTATGTGGACGACATGATAGTTAAAAGTATGTCAGTCCGAGACCATCTGGATGACCTAGAAAGCTATTTTCAAACCAATAAGAGTGCATAAGTTGCGACTGAACCCGACTAAATGCACTTTGAGATTGGGGTAAGGAAAATTTCTGGGGTATCTGATAAGCAAGAGGGGAATTGAGGTCAATCCGGAGAAAATCAAGGCGATTCTGGACATGAAATCACCGAAGTCTTATAAAGATGTGCAGAGGTTTACAGGTCGGATAGCTGCCCTTCAGAGATTTGTGTCCAGGTCAGCTGAAAGATGTTTGCCATTTTTTGATACTCTGAAGGGGCCAAACAACGAGAAAAGTTTTCAGTGGACTTCAGAGTGTGAGGATGCGTTCCAAAGGATCGAGCGATATTTGTCTTCAACACCTTTGTTGATGAAGCCGATCCCTTCGGAACCTTTGTATTTGTATTTGGCTGCAAGCTCGATGGTAGTTGGAGCAGCATTGGTACAGGATAAAGGGGGAAAATAGTTCCCAGTTTATTATGTTAGCCACGTCCTTCGAGATGCAGAAACCAGATATTCGAACCTAGAAAAGTTTGCCTATGCCCTAATCATTGCAAGTAGGAAGCTTCGGCATTATTTCCAAGGTCGGTTGGTGGTGGTATATACTGATCAACCATTGAAAAAGTGTTACATAGGCCAAAAGTCTCAGGACGGCTCGCTGCATGGGCAATGGAATTGACTATACCACCCCCGAACGACAATTAAAGGACAAGCATTGACATATTTCGTTGTGGAATGTTCTTTCTTAGAACCGGACGTGAGTTCAGTTACAGAGACACAACCGGTGCAAACTTCATGGACTCTCTATGTGGACGGGTCATCAACTTCGGACGTCAGCAGAGCAGGGGTTATTCTGATAAGTCCCGAAGGGTTCAAAGTCCAACAAGTCATTCGGTTTCAGTTCACAGCTATAAATAATGAAGCAGAATATGAGACGATTCTGGCTGGAATTCGGTTGGCCCGATGCTTAGAAGTTCAGAGGCTGATTATTTATAGCGATTCACAACTAGTTATCAAGCAAATATCTAGAGAATACGAGGCTCGGGGGGCAAGGATGACAAAATACTTGGCCGAGGTAAAAGGCAAACTCACTTACTTTAGTTCACATAGTTGCCAAGGAATAGATCGGTCAGGCAACACAGTAGCAGATGCTTTGGCTCGATTGGCAACAACTGAAGCGAGTTCTTTTAACGGATCAGTATATTTGGAAGTGTTGGAAATGCCTAGTGTTCAGAAGGTGGATGTTTTGGCTTTGAATCGGATGGAATGCTGGCTCACGTCGTATATCTCTTATCTGGCTGATGGGTTTCTGCCTTCGGATAACATTTATGTAAGGAAGATCAAACACAAGAGTTCAAACTTCATCCTTAATAACGGAGATCTGTACCAAAGGGCTTTCAGTTCTCCACTGCTCAAGTGTTTGACTCCTTCGAAAGCTGAGTATACTCTTCGGGAAGTGCATGAAGGAATTTGTGGAGATCATATGGGGGCTAAGTCATTGGCATACAAAAATCTGAGGCAAGGGTACTATTGGCCGACCATCTTTCAAGAAGCAAAGTATTTCGTCAAAAAATGTCCTAAGTGTCAGCTAAATTGTTCTATCCCTCATCAGGCTCCCGAAGAGCTATATTCGATTTTATCCCCGATTCCATTCGCTATGTGGGGGATTGATATCTTGGGACCATTGCCGAAAGCCAAGGGACAAGTCAGTTTTGTGATTGTGGCTATTGACTACATAACCAAGTGGGTAGAAGCCAAACCGTTACAGAAGATCACCGAACAGGAATGTGTCAAGTTTTTCAAAGAAAATGTTGTGTATCGGTTCGGCATCCTGAGGGTTCTGGTTTCGGATAATGGCAGAAAGTTTATGGGGTAAAAATTCAAATCTTTTCTGAAGGAGTTGGGTATTCAACATAGAAAGACTTTGGTTGCCCACCCTCAGTCAAATGGACAAGTAGAAGTCACCAACCGGACTCTACTTAATGGGATTAAAAGGAGGTTGGATGAATTGAATGGGTGGTGGCCCGAATAATTGCTCAGTGCTCTATGGGCATATCAGACTACCCCGAGGACGACAACTGGGGATTCACCATTCAGATTGGCCTATGGGACCGATGCACTTATACTTGTTGAGATCGGGTCTCCTACACTTTGGGTCAGTCAGTACAAAGAGTTATACAATGATGACGACCTACAACTAAACTTGGATCTTCTGGAGGAAGTTCGGATTCAGCTCTGATAAGATTGGCTATCTATCAGAAGCAAACTGCCCGACGCTATAACCAGAAGGTGAAACAAAGAAGGTTCGATGTTGGAGATTTGGTACTTCGAGAATCAAGGGCATCTACCCCCCAGAACACGGGCAAGTTAATGCCGAACTGGGAAGGGCCATATGAAGTAATAGAAGTGTTGAAGCCAAGTACTTACCAGCTTCGAGCAATGGATGGTTCGGAGGTAAAGAATACATGGCATGCTGAAAGACTTAGGAAATATTATCAGTAAAAGTCATGTTGTTCTTTCCTTTACCTGTGTAAATTCTTTTATTCATCATTAAAATAAATAAAGAATTTCTATTCGGACAATTTGTACTTCATTCATATTCATATGTTTTTACAAAGCCGACCAGAAAATTTTTGAACAAAACCGATCAGAGAAGTTACAAACAACATAACTGATTGGGAAAGTTACAAACATAACTGATCGGGAAAGTTACAAACAAAAAATGATTAGAAAAATTATAAGTAAAAATCCTAAAAAGACTATTCGTTCGGGCCCTCATCTTCGGCTTCGGACTCTTCATCGGAAGAATCAAGGACAGAAGTGGCCAGCCAAGCAGCTATCATTTTCGCCTGAACCTTCTCCCAATGGGCCTCATAGCCTTCGGTAAATTGGGTCATGATTTTATCTTTGAGTTCGGGCAATTCTTCATAATCTTTAATAGCTTGCTACTTGGCTTCGGCACATTCTTTCCCCAGAGCAGTGTTTTCCCTCATCAACGCCATTTTTTGGGCATGCATATCGAACACTTTACTCTCGAGGATCAGAATGGCGTTTCTGTTGATCATTGTCTTTCTCCTTTAGAAGTGTCCTCTCCTCGAGGAGCTGTTTGCTGTAGTTGTCAAGACCAACGTACTCTTTTTGAAGTGTGTAGTGTTGCTTCTTGAGTTCGCTAGTCTGACGTTCGGCATGGGTTACTTTGTTTCTGGTGTCGGCGTGAAGGTCTTTCTCCTTCTTCAGATCTGATGTCAAGCCCCGAACCTCACCCTCAAGCACCTCCGCATCGCACCTTAGCTGTGCTTCCTTTTTAGTTGTGTTGGCTAGAGGTGGAATGGCTCGGGAGAGGACATCATTTGCCTGCAATAAAGTGGAGGTATGGGTTAAACATAATGAAAATAAGGAAATCTAGAGGACATTGCAGTCTATCAGGTTTACCTGACATTGGAGTTTGATGTATTCAACCAAAAAGTCCTCGGAAGTATATCCTTTGAACTGCTTGTCATCTCCAGACAGTCTAAAGTGTTCCATCTGGTCAAAGGGGAATACTTCGAAGGGCTCTTCGACCAGAAAGTAGTAGGTGTCCCTTGGGAGGAACTGGCGTCAGCAGTTGGTCGAGATGAGGGGGCTAGTTCTGGTAGCAGCCTCTATGATCTGCAGATCAGGCTCTTCTGTTCGGCGAGGCCTCTTGGAGCGAGGTTCGAGAGTTTCCTTTTCGGTCTCCTCAAGGTCCTTGAAGACGGCTACTGGCGAAATTTGTTTGGTGGAAGGCTTCGAAACGATCGACGAAGCTGGCTTGGAGGGGCCCTTAATGGGGAGCTTCTTCTTGCTCTTCTTCAGAAAAGCCAACTTCTCCGACCTATCCATTTTCATGATATTTTTGGAAGGTTCGGTGTTTGTGGATGATGGGGGAGCCGCAGCCGAAGTGGAGCTGGTTAAAAGCTCCGAGATTGGGATAGTCCCTTCTTTGGGCGACTCGTCAGTAATTGGATGGCGGATTGGTTCGGATTTGATGGGAAGTGGGACTAAGGATTCTTCAACTCCTTCAAGCTTGAAAATTATTACTGCAGACAAATAAAACAGTCAGCAGGGAAATTCAGAAGGCAAATCAAGTAATGAATGGGCTCGGGGTTTATAACTTACAACCATATTTGTAGAGCTAGGCTTCATTTGACAGGACATCCAGACCCCATTCAGCCTTCTTCAACTTCTGATAGAACTCTTTGAATACGTCTTGGCGGTCCTTCGGGAATTTTGATACTTTGGCAATGGGATCTTCGAGGGTGGCCCAGTTCGGGAGGAGCTTGAGGTCGGTTCCCCTTCTGAAGATCCATAGAGAATGTCATCCTTTGTTGCTGGATGGAGTTTTGATGAAAGTGGCTAGGCTTGGTTGTCGGTTTAATTGTCGAAGGCCAGGTTCTTTGGACCTGCCAACAGTGAACAAGACGAAGAAGAAGTCGAGGCTAGGACTAATTCCTAGCTCCTGGCATAAGGCGATGAAGCTGATCAGGTGGATATACGAGTTCGGTACAAGTTGTGCGAACCCGATCCCCACGAAGCAGAGGAAAGAGGCGATGAACTCATGAAGGGGGAATCAGACCCCGTATTTTAGAGCCCAGAGAGGAACAACAACCCATTCGCCTTCGGGTCGCCAGTACATTCGTTCGTTTGACTCTGGCACCCGAAACTTATATTTCTTTGGGATGTTGAACAGCGTTTGGATGTCAAAGATCTGGCAAGGGAGAATGGAAGATTTGGTGTTGATGTGGGAGAAGTCGCTCTCAGAGGCGTAGATGGTTCGTATCCTCGTCTCAATGCCATCAGTGGTGGTGGAAGATGAAGGGTTGACAGCGTCAGTGGGAGTGGCCGGTCAATCGACCGGCACCAGATCAGTGGTGGCGATGGTGTTGGTGTTGGGAGCATTGTCAATCACAAGAGTTTGCTCAGTATTGGAGGAGGAAAGGGTGCTAGTCTCTGCCATTGAAGCAAAAATAGCAGAAATGGGATATTTAGAGGACAAAGAGATCTAAATAGGAGAAGATTGGTGAGGGTGGTTTTTCGCCGAAAATCGTATTTGCAGAGAGCTCTAAGAGAGCAGGTTGAGATAAAGAAAATCTGGAAAAAGTGACAGTTGTGTGTAGGATGGGGGTTTTATATTGTTGTTGCACGAATCTCAAAGGCGGCTAATGATGATGTGTGGGGCCTGTTTCTTGGAAAACATGTGTTGTTTAAAAAGACCGTTTGGATTCCCCAGGTGTCTCTTTAAGTCTCTAATTATAAACTTTTTATAACAAGAGACTGGGGGTCAATGTTTGGGCATAATCTACCGACCCCTATGTGGGTTGAAGGCCAGGATTGAGAAGGGTTTATTAAGCATAATAGGCCGAAGCCAGTAAAGGGATTGGTGGTGTTCGGGGTCGGACGTCCGAGTCCTTTAGGCCGGTGTCCTAATCGGAGTGTTGATGTTCGGGGTCAGGCGACCGAGTTCTTTGGGCCGGAGCCGAGACCAGTTTATAGGGGTTCAGATGCTTTGGGCCCATATAGAAGGCTATTCCTCGTATGGAGTCCGAAGTGATAAGGAGTTTAAATAATTAAGGATTACAATCCTAATCATATTCAAATACCAACTCCAAAGGTAAGTGTTTGGATTATATCCAACCTGCACTTTTTAAGGAGATTAAGTTGGATCCAAACATAGGTAACTGTCATGTTTAGGAGTCCTAATCCGGCTCGGAAATGGTCTTTAGGGTGGTGAGAACGACTATAAATACAAGTCTTGACTTCAATTAACATGTAATACACTTTTGAGCATTAAACACTAAAGCCTTCATTGTTAAACCTTGTACGAGCCTATACTCATTCTCACACCGAATCTATTACCCGACGGCACAAGCCATCAAGCTTCTTGTGTGATCTGTTACTGTGCAGGTTTAAACGCGTGAATTTGGTAATTGAAAGCGCCGACAAAACTTGGCGTTAACAGATCTTCTTGGGTATGTAATGGAAATGGATTTCCATCGTGATACAAACTTCGCTTCCTCCTTTCTTATCATGGGCGAAACAGAATAACAAAGAACATTCATGTCTAAACACAATGAGATTGACAACCAAAAAACATAATTACACCACTGTTTATGCCTATGTGTTTTCATTGAGCTTGTGCCTCATTTCCTTTTAAGAAATTATTAATTCTGAAAATTCCCAGTCAACTACGAATGTGTGGTAAAAATGGATCCTGATTGCATGCAGTAGCAAATGAGCAGTTCATTTGGTCTCTCTATAGAAACAAGTTCCATTTTATGTTGCGCGAATTCGGTTTGCAACTCTCTGCTATGCAAGTATTATGCAAATCCAACTCTCTGCTATATAAAATACAACTTATTTTTATAGACTGCCAAAATGAACTGTACATTTGCAACTGTGTGGAATCAAGATTCCATAAAAACAGGAGAAAAGGGGGAAAAAGTTGCAAAAAATTCATTGAAATCGAAGTTGCAAATAAGTTTTGAGAATCACCTTGTCAACTTTGTTTCCAACAAGCATCTTAATGCACTCTGGATTAGTTGAGTAGAGATCAATCTCCTTGGTCCATACTTCAGACAAATTTGTAAATGTTTCTCGCTTTGTTACATCATACACTGTCACAGTTCCAACCACAAAAAGGCAAAAGTTTTAGTTACACAGAATTCTCCATATCACAAATTGCAAGATGAAGGAATAAATTGTTTCTTCCAGTTATTATTAGTTTTTGCAGGACTCCTTGTTTTCCTCTATTGTAATTTCTTTCCCCTCTTTATTAAAGTTTTCAAACATAAAATTATAAAGATTGAATGGCATTTTGATTATCACATAAAGAACATACAAAGTATAGAACATAGATTTCCTTTTTACCTTTTGCCACTGTAAGTATAATCAGATATTTTTTCATTCTCACGATTGAATGACATTTTGATTATCACATATAGAACACAGATTTCCTTTTACCTTTTGCCACTAACTGGATGTTTTGCACTCAAGAATGGCATTTTGGTTATCCCGTGTAGAACAAAAGATTTTCTTTTACTTTTGCCAGTAAAAATATAACTATTGAATGCCAACAAGAAATATCTACTGAAAGGGGAAAACAAACTCAAAGATGAGTGAGTTGTCAACTCATTGGTGATGTCAACCTAAATTACCTAGAATGTGAGTAGGAGAGCTACGTGGGCCTATTTGTTTACATGCTTTATAAAGTTAAATGATGCTCAAGGATAATTATTACTATTTTAAGAAGATCATCTCCAAAATCAGACACCATTGGTTATATAGGGTATACGACTTTCTTCTTAAAACTGGAACCAAGTACTCCCTCCGCCCATAATATATATATATTATGACGTTTTGGTTGATTTTATTTTTTTAAAATAATTTGATATTTTATATAATTTAGGATTATGTTTATTTATAATGATTATAATTTTGATATTATAATTAATAAAATTAAAATTTTTAATCTTAGGATTATAATTATGAGATTATAATTATAATAGCAAGACTATTAAGTCATTTTATAATCTCTATATTAATAATATTAAGTTTAAATTTGAAAATAAATCAGACACTTGTGTTAATTTTCTTATTCCTAATTCTTGCAAACAAACATAGCATAGGAGAATTAGCCATAATTTTTTTAAAATTACCCTACATAAAAAAATGTTACAGATGAGAGAGTATGAAATAAGTATATGGTAAAAAGTATTATAGATAATTAATATTATAATTAATGTTATGTAATTATTTTTTTAATTTTTATACATAACTCTAAAATGTCATATATTATGGGAAGGAAGGAGTAATTTGCTAGCATTTTAATGAACAAATCATAATTTGCTACAGTGCTCTGTAGCAGCTTAACTCCTCAAAGTCTACTAAAAGAACACACCAGATACAAGTATGGTTTTTGAGGTTTTATTTTCATAGTTTTGTAAAGACAAAAAGCACTTTTACTCGCTCGTGGTCTTCGACTTATAAGTATTGAGTCACTGAATTTTAAAAAAAATACTATTAATCCACTGTATTTTTTTAAAAATTTTAATTAGATAATTCCGTGTCTAATTTAACTAACAGACGTCAAAAGATCTGGCCAATTTTCTTCCGTGACTTTAAAAAAAAAAAAATTAATACATGTAATGGCTGATCTGGGTTTCTTTTTCTTCTTCAACAAAACCATTCTTCATCTTCATCAAACAAAACAATTCTTCATCTTCATCAAATCTAAATTGTCCAGAACACTACAATCAAACAACCCAATTGTATTTTCTTCATCCTCTTTGCAAATTTGAATAAATTTTGTAATCAACATGCCATTCCATGGAAAAATTATTAGATCCACCTGAGACGGAAAAGGAGAAACCACAAAATAGAAATCCCTAGATTCAAACTAACCTACCAAGAGCAACAAAGCTATAGCAACAAACAATTCCATAAAAAATGAAACCATAACAATAGGGATTAGAGACCCAATTCGTTTTGGAACAAATTTATGAAAAAAACCCTCGGTCCGATTTCACCACAGGCTCCAAACTTCCGAAACGCCTATAAGATTTTTCCCTACTCGAACCCTCACCATTTCCGGTTCGGTACCCTTTTCTCCCACTCCCTTCGCATTGCAAACTTGAAGGCTGAAGCAGCACAGCTCCCGGTCCGGTTCAAGGCCCTTTTGATAAGCTCCTTCCTTACCTCCTCTGGCAATCGTAACGTAAATCGGTCTACATTGTCACCAGACTGAACCATCGAATACCCAGTTGAATGCGACCGAGGGAGCCTATTCCCAAACAACTTGGAGCGAACCGAACCCAACCTCGGTGGCCGATTCAACCGCAAACTCCTCTGAATCTCACGTTGACGGTGATGGCCGATCAATTGCTCTCAGACTCTAATGTCTATTCCGATGTCATCTCCGGAACGTTGCCCCTCACCACTTACACCCGGATCAAAGGCAAAGTTCAGATCTTGAAATTGTTCAGAGGTGAAGGAAGCTAGGCTAGGGTTTTAAGAGGAAGAAGAAACACGCGATTTTGATTTTGATTTGCTTCGCTTCTGTTTTTTATTTTGTTTTGTTTTTTGTTTTTGTGTTTAGTTATTAATAGATTTTAATATTTTTAATTGCAGTGTTTCTTTTATGTTTTAAGCCTAAATTTAATAATTTTATTGTATTAATATTAATTTTTAAAATAAAAATAATAATTAAAAAAGGAAAAGAGATAAATGAAAAGAAAAAATTATTAAAAAAATTATTTTAATTTTATTATCATTTTAATCATTTTTTGTCACATAATCAATGATTTTATTTTAATATTTTTTTTGTATTACCACATAAGAAAATAATGTTTTTTTTTCAATGTCACGTGTGTAATTATTTAACGTCCGTCCAAGAAATTGGACGGAATGACCTGAATTTTTATTTTTAGAAAGCACAATGATCTAATTATATATTTTTAAAATTTAATGACCAATTGCTTATAAGTCGACGATAATAAGGGGTAAATGTGTTTTTTGTAAACTAATTTATGTCTTAAGAAGAACCATTCTATAAAACAAATTGTTGACAATTACAGTTACTACCAAAAAAATAGTTGATAATTACTCTCAGAAGTAATTATACTTAGAGGACATGATTTGTGATAATTTTTGGGATCTTATTTTATTTATTTTTCAGTAAAGTATAAATTTAAGGGGTTGATGTAGATAAGAACGAAAGGTTTGTTAGCTTCTCCTACCACATCCTAAGCATCCAATTTGACCCGGGAAGGGTTGATAGAGTTAAGAATGAAAGGTCAAACAATGGTAGGTAGCCAATGAACCACAAACATACTCCAAATCAGATATTTTTATAATAGAACCATTACGACGTGAATGAATATTATAAATATTAAAATTTAAGTAATAAATAAAGGGCACTCAAACCTATCATAATTATAAATCTACTCTCTCGTCCAACCGATGACAGACGGCAACCCAAATAAAATACTTGCATGATAGTGATTAGTGAATCTGTTTTTGGTACAAACGTTTCAAAACATTGTACACTATCATTCTAAAACACTAAATTTGTCAATCCACAAACTTTTTTTCCCCTATTTACACGAGGTTCATTGCACAAAAACGATTACAACTATGTTTTGTGATTTACAAATAAGGGACATCTTCTTATATATATCCATTGACTCGTACAATCAATAGTTAAGATCAAATCTAATGAAGGGCTAGTTTATTCTTTTAAAATATTTTGAATATTAACAAACATACTTGTCATATGCGTCAATCTTGAACACAGCTAGAAATGTACAAGAAATTCTAGGGAATACCAACTACTATAGCCAAACTTGCTTTATGGGTGTTTAGTAAGCAATGATATGGTGTAAACTTCTTGAAAATTGCACATTTTAACTATATCTTAACTCAACAATTTCTAACTATATCTTAATTACTATTAACATTTAAGAAAGTTATTTTCTACGCATCAAGTTTTGAAAATATATTTAATACCAACTAAGCAATTTGAGAAATTTACCTCTACTATACATTGTACCGCACAAAGTGACGTTTTTTATTTCGTTTTCGTTATATATACTATATCCAATCACGATCAAAGTAACATAAGACAAAGAGTGAGAAAAAAAAAATTATTTTTAGAAAGTAATCTAGATACATCAGTTGACGTGGCCCATTTCATTTTTTTTTTCCAATTACAAAATAATGGACCTTTAAACCGTCTAATTAATTTCCACAATTCCCTTGGCACACAAGTGAGTGAACTATGTAGATGTGCTTAACTTTACGGAGGCTTTACTTCATTCATAGTTTATATTTGTTTGCAAGTACTATTTTTCATTGGGTTACAATACCATGGACTACAATCTTAGGACTAGTATTCTATATTATATTTTATTTTATACTTACAAAAAAATATTCATGTGTTTGTTTAGAAGAGGATTATGATGAGATAGGTAAGTAAGGGTATTTTTGTTCTAAACTTTAAATGCTAAGGACAATTATGTGAGGGACTGTTTAATACTTAGGTAGAGGTCGTATTAAATAGTACCTTATTTCAAATTATTATATTACCCTTGGACTAATAGTCCTTACAAACAAACATACGAGGAGTTCTCTCTCAAAATTAAGCAAACATTAGAATGTGTAAAAAGGATGTGAAGATACCCATAATGATTCCTTGTGCTCCTCTGTAATATGAACTTGTCAATGTTCTGAATCTTTCCTGTCCAGCTGCACCACAAAACATTCAGATTGAAGCTTTTAAATCGATTTTTTTTCCTAAGGAAACACAGATTTGAGGTCCAATAAGTTCCTCATTAATTTTTCGATAGAACGGTGATAAATTAAGAGGAACTAATAATGGTATTCATGATACATTGGACATATTTCTACCCATGGTTACACGCAACGCTGATTGACTAATTAAGCAGAACTAAATCGGGTATGAAAAACGCTACCTACGGTAAAATGTACAAAGCATTTAGTTCTCATACTACGATTTGGAACGATAGTACCTGATACGCGGAACACATGACAAATAAGAATTCCCAAGTAATAACCATGTTTCTACCCGGGTCTAATGTAGAATCCCAAAACGTAATTATAAAATGAACCAAAAGGAAAATAACGAATAACAAATGTGGCTTAGAACCATCAATAATTATAGTGAAGCCTTAAAGGTATCGATTAGATTCAAGAACACAGTAAATAATTAGATGCATAAACTTTCTTAGAACCTGAGAATCACATCATTAGTTAATATTACCTGTATCCCAAATTGCAAGCTTTAACCTTTTACCCCCAATAGCAGCATATTTTACCTTGAAATCAACACCTACATGAAAATAAGAGGTCTAAAATTGTAAAGAAGAGAAAAACAACTATCAAGTAACACTTGGTAAACACAAACTAGCAATAGCACTTTATGTATCTGACAACAACACATTTAAATAAACAGAGAACATTCATAGTATTTCAAATATAATGTACATTAAAAATTCTAACACCAAAAAATGCAGTCAATGGAAGTTGACTATCCAACTTAAGGAGAAATAAAGTTTTAGTTCTCAAATGGATAACAGTGCTTACTTAATTTGTCTGGAGGAAGAAATGAAATATTTGACTGCTGAGAAATTTCGAGAAAAGTAGTAAGCACAAAAAATAAATTCCCAATCATCTATATTATCACCTATTTCAGAAAGGCACTACATTTTTGTGTAAACTGTAAAGCATTGATCAAAGTATAATACTTGGCTGTATGGGAAATCATCTTTCCAAATGTGCATAATCAAGAAAACAATCACCCATATAACAAGAAATGAGCACCTAGAACTACACACATAAATATGGGGACTAATCCATAGCCACAATTGACTATCTAACCAACCCAATTGCAGTCGTTCATTGCAAGATCAGACTTTCTATATGGTCAACTCATGTAAATGTCCGAAATATTTTATGGAGCGATGCAAGACAGATTTAAGATGAAGGATTAATGAAAAATTATGAAAAAATAAATTAGGATTTAAATTCTACATCTAAATCACTAGGATCTCACAAGTCTCAAGTCTATCAACTCTAAGAATTAACATTAAGAAGGATAAAATACATCTACCGTAGTAATGATAATAATCAACTTCAATATCAATAGTTTATAATCTAAATGACTTGCGGGGATTACATCACTATTGAAAGAAATTCAAAATATTAATATGTTGGGGAATAATAAAGTACTAAACCACTCATATACTCTTATTAATAATTCATAATCACTAATTAATATCCAAAATCTCCACTAATAAATAAGTTATATCAATTACTCTCACATCAAACATAATAAACACTCCATATAATAAATATAAAAATTTCTTCTTTGTTGTTGACTTAGAGTCCCCATCACGGAGGATGAGAAGAAATATGATGAACGATTTCTTCAAATTTGAATAGATATTTTTGCTCACATCCCACATATTATATGTGGACCAAGGAAGCAAGGATTTGTTTGTTAAATATTTATTACTCCCTCCGCCCAGGATAAAAATTCTTATTATTATTTTGAGTAGTCCCATGTTAAATGTCTATTTTTTTTTAATAACCAAATTTTTACACATTTTTTCCTATTATGTCCATAGTATTGAATATCTCATATTTTTCTTATTCTAATTCTATCTCCATATTTAATGACATATTATTATGGGTAATTTGTCATTTTATTTCTCTTCTTAATATGCGTGAAAAGTCTACTAAAATTTTAATCATGAGACGGAGGAAGTATTTTTCTCTTGTGGTATTTATTTGTTGAATGTCTTATCATATATTTATATAATTATATAAATAAATATATACATAATAATAAAATATCAAACGACTCCACCACACCCGAATTTCCATTTTTAAGATTTGACAAATCTTTGTAAACTCATATGACGCACCCACCATTGAATAGTAACTTAAACTAATAAACATCAGACATACGTCAAACGTGGACAAAAATCACTTTTTATCTATGGATGATTGGGTAATAAGACGAGATTTGCGAAAGAACTATGTCTATGAATCAGTGTATTTTCAAGTAAACATGAACAGGTTCTTCAATGCCAATTGCTTACCTATACATATACATATATAGTGACTGTTGAATATATATATATACAGGTAATCATTCCTAACAAATACACGGGTTTACGTTCGCTAGTAATAGTAGCAGACGATCGTAGTATTTTCGGTCCCGTCATTTGTTATTAATTAATAGTAGTAGATGTGAATTAATCTTTAACATTTGGTTCCTATATTAAACTATAGAAATTATGTATGTTCATTTTTGATTCATAACATATATATATATATATATATATATATATATATATATATATACACCGTCCGGATCTTAAGTTCATACCTTATTCAACTCACCCGAGCTCACTCCTTTTAGCGACGGACCCGGTGACGGTTCGGCCATACAACCGTCGTCTATACTTTTAGCGATGCTATATGTTGTCCGTCGTTAAAAGTATAGACTACGGTTGTATGACCGAACCGTCGTTGGGTCCGTTGTTAAAGGGGATGAGTTCGGGTGAATTGGATAAGAGGTGAGTTTAAAATTCGGACTATATATATATATATATATATATAAAAGGGTGGGAATATTAAATTATACCAATAGTGGCGGAGAGATCTTCAAAAGTGTCGGTAGTGAAAGAGAGGAGGAGACTGCTCTTGCCAACGCCAGAGTCGCCGATCATTAACAGCTTGAACAGGTAATCATACTTTGAACTTGGCAATGAATTTAATGATTTCATCTCTCTCTGTTTCTCTCACTATATATACGTGTATGTACCTGAATCTCTGTTTTTTAAATTATTGATTGCCAGAAAAAACCAATCGGAATTTCCAGCAATGTACGTATTAACCTAATTAATCAAATCAAAATCACAGTGTCAAACAAATTAGCCCACATCAATATGTTATCAAAATCTGTGTGTTCATGTTTATTGGATGACAGAGAGGATTAAGAAAGAGAAGGACCTGGTGGACAGGGGAGAAAGAAACTGTACAGGAATCTCGGATCAAAACAGTGAGTGGGTTCGCGGTGTCAGTTAGATAGCGAAAGAAAAAAAACAAGGAAAATAAATAATCAGCTGTGATTAAATTTAAAACGACCTGTGAGATAAAATTTAAAATAATTTACAAGTCATTTTAAAAATCGTTTGGTACCATTTTAACTTATAAGGAAGTAATTAAGTTAAAACAAGTTTTTGAAGGTGAGTGATTAAAATGACTTATAAGTTAAAATAAATTGTAAACATTTAGTAAAATAAGGGCAAACAAAATTTTTACATTTTGTCAAACAACGTATTTTAAAATTACTTATAAGTTAGTTTTTAAGAAGCAATTCAAAAAACTTGCAAGTCAATTTACAAGTACAAAAATAAGTTGCATACAAACACTTAAATAGTAAAAAACGGCTTATAAGTAACGCATAACATGCCCTAAAGGAGGTCTATTTTAGGAAAATGATGATTTATATATGTAGACTAGTAAATTTTTTTCAAAATTTAATTGCAACTGATATAAAATTGTAACTGCTAAAACTGAACAATAATGCGTAGACTCATCTTTAAACCTTCCCATTTTGTGTATCTATAATTCTATGCACGACAATTAATATTGACATGAATTAATTGTCATAGGTAACAAAATTCTTATTTTTATCGCGACACAAAAGTCAATACCATAAAAAGAAATAGGCATTTTGTGGCTTTATGTAACGTCACTTCAAATAAAAAATGACTTTGATTTTTACTTAACTATTTTCCCGTTCCTAAAAAGATTATCGAAATATAATTTTTACATAAATTAAGATGATCAAAAAATTAGGAGATAACTTGTATTTTTTTCTCAATCTACCCTTATCCTCGAGTAATGTGATAGGTTGATATTTGTATCCATTAATATATTTAATTGGGTTTTTGGTAGAGACAAAATTAGTGATGTGAGTGGTTGATTATTAAGGTAAGTAAAATAGGATAGTAAGTGCAGGGTAATTTTGTCCAAGTAAAATACGCATTTTCTCACTTTACTCGACATCGGTTTATAAATACATCACTGAAGTAAATTTTTTTACGGTCAACTCATTGAACTATACGTTATTTACAAAAAGTGATTCTGTCGTCTATGTTTGTTAACCATTTAACAGAAAAACGACATGGCAATACTGGCAATCGATTAAATATATTACATGGATTAAATCCCTAAATCCCTCGGCCGACTAAATCCCCAAAATCACTCCAACATCATTTGTCCTTCAGCATCAGGTAAACCGACGATGAAGAGAAATTGAATAGAGGAATCAAAACACTTTCTATCCCCAAAATCATTCTCAAATCGATTCCAACTCCTGCTTCCTCCACATAGAGCGACGAAGAAAAGAAGGCAATTAAGAGAGGAACTAACATGAGCTCTAGCAAAAATAGCTTCACAAATCGCGTCGAAGATTGGGAGATGCCCAGAACTTCAGTGTGACGCCCTCAAAATAGGTATACATCACTCATCTTGAGTCGTCAAATACAAGGTACAGAATTCAAATACAACTTAATAATATAACTATCGTGTACAATATGACAAAACATAAACTGTGAGTTTGAATACAAATATTGTCTACTAGAGAGTATCCATACTCAAAAGGAGTCCATATTATACTTATTAACACACTATTACATAGAATAGTGAGGACTACTAACTAATACTATCATTCGGACCATCACTCCGTTCCCTGACTTGCCCCAGCTACGTTCTCATTTCCTGAAGAGAACAGTGAAAGAAAGGGTGAGCTCAACTAGCCCAGTAAGAAATGTAAGACCCCAACTTTTATAAATAAAGATGAATTTTCTATAAATATCATTTTTAAATATTATGGAGTTAATTTGATATAATGTTATAGTTGTGGGTAATATTTATAAATTTTACAAAGTACGCAAGTTGTTATATAATATTCGATTGGTCGGGGAATATTCGTTTTAACAGGGAATATTCGTACAACGACACAATCATTGGTGGACCGCATAACGGAATTATTGTCGGATTGAGAAAACGACAAAAATATTTTATTAAAAATAACGGCGGAAGTTTTACCATTGTTACTGTTGAACTACTCGGTAGTAAAAGTACAGTAATACGTGTGGTTGCATAGTAACACACGATATTGATTATTAATGCTTATGTGAGAAGTCACTCAGTTTGATTCAATTATTGTCAGTTAATAATATGAATTATTTAGCGATAATAAAGTTTTGTTTTATTCGTATTATTAACGTAATAAAACAGAAATATCTTTTTATATAAAACAGAATACTTTATTAAAGTTATTCTATAAATAAAATATATTATATTTTATTTAAAATTTTTTTCTTTAAATATGGACCGTCAGATTAAAGTAATCAATCTGAACCGTTCATGGATTACTTACTATGCATTTCATTTTTCTATAAATAGCAGCTCATTCCTTCATTATTTCTTACGAATTCACTGAACTCTAGAGAGAGAAACTATAGAGAGAAACTATAGAGAGAGAAAAGAAAAGTATTCTGCTACTTAACTACTTCCTTATTTCAGTTCTTCTTTAAAACGGTAAGGGGTGTTATTCTTTCTTATTCATGAAGAGAACTGTTGTTATTTCATTTCTTATTATTCTGTTGGAATAATCTGTATACGCGGTCTACCCTATACTTGGTGACATTATTCTATTATTCTGTTGGAACATCCTGTCTGTGTGTTTTACACCGGACCTGGTTTCGTCTTTATAATTATTCTGTTGGAACATCCTGTCTGTGTGTTTTATACCGGACCTGGTTCCGTCTTTATTATTATTCTGTTGGAATATCCTATCTGTGCGTTTTACGCCGGACCTGGTTCCATTATTTATTATTCTGTTGGAATAACCTGTCTGTGCGGTCTATCGCATGCATGGTGATTTCTTTTATTATTCCATTCTTTATTATACTTAGTTGGTTAAGTTTTAATTTCTATACTCCATAAATTTAGTAGAATATCCTTGATAATTGCGGTTCATCCAGTATCTTTTCATGAAAATATTCTTCTAAGCATTCTTGAATTTTACTCCGCAAAGCAGTTCATGTTGACAATTTGGATGTTGTTAATTCTTGGATAAATTAATTCTTGAACTTGTTTTATTGAATTCTTATATCATTGTCATCATCCTCATGTTTATAAAATGTTGAAAGTCATCTGTGGCCTGTAGTGCATAGATGGACTTGGTATGATTATGACCAGGGATTATTCGGTATAATCATGACCGTAATGTTACAAATGATGTGGTAAAAGTCCTCATTGGCCCGTAGTGCATTGATGGACAGTTGTTGGCATGATCATGACCATTAATGAATACACGAATATCCTTGGCCGTAGTGCATGGGTGATTCGATGATGTGGATTATTTTATTAAGCTGAGTCCCAGCGATAACAGTGTTGAAAAACCTTTTAAATCATAAAAGATAGTAGAGTTTATTTTCTACTTGACTCTTTTAATGGATTGCTTGTTCCGCTGCAGTTAAACTTGATGTCTATTATATTTTATCAGTTCAACATTGTTGAAGGCTAATGATAATTTATTCTGCATTATCTTAGTCATAATATTTCTTACTGGGCTAGTTGAGCTCACCCTTTCTTTCACTGTTCTCTTCAGGAAATGAGAACGTAGCTGAGGCAAGTCGGGGAACGGAGTGATGATCCGAATGATAGTATTAGTTAGTAGTCATCACTATTCTATGTAATAGTGTGTTAATAAATGTAATGAGGACTCCTTTTGAGTATGGATACTCTCTAGTAGACAATATTTGTATTCAAACTCACAGTTTATGTTTTGTCATATTGTACACGACAGTTGTATTATTAAGTTGTATTTGAATTCTGTACCATGTATCTGACGACCCAAGATGGGTGATGTATACCTAATTTTGGGGGCGTCACAGTTGGTATCAGAGCTTAGGGATATGATCCCTGGCTAAGATGTGAGAATAGAACTAGGAGGGGAGAGACGGAGAATTCCTTCGCTAGTATGACCTACCTAAGTTTATTTGCATGTTATTTAATTGGTCGGTCAGAATATAAGGATAATATGTGACATATCAATTAACTTTTATTTTGTGGCAGTATCTGAAAATGGCATCCGAGAATGTTGAGAATAACAATGGAGCACAAGCGACTGTGGATTCACCACATATCAATAATCGGGATAATGTGCATCAGGAAGGCGACAATCCTCATGCAAATAACAATACTGACCAAATGATGAATGATGGAATGTTCAGAAGCTTTATGCAGTTCATGCAACAGCAGGCGAGAGCGACTCCTGTTCAAAATATAGGTGAAAACACTGAAAACTCTCGGACGGTCACCGCTAAACAGTTCAAGGAGCTGGGACCACCGGAGTTTAAGGGAGAGTCAAAACCACTTATAGCGGAAACATGGATTAAGCAGATCACCAAGATATTTGATGTCTTGGGATGCTCCGAGGAGCAAAAGGTTCCCTTTGCCGCCTTTATGTTGCGAGGAGAGGCAGATTACTGGTGGGAATCGATTAAGCGTACTCAACCTGCCGCACTGAAGATGTCTTGAGAGAAGTTCCAAGAGCTGTTCAATGACAAATACTTTCCGAAAGTGTTCGTCACATGAAGGAGGTGGAGTTCATCAAATTGGAGCAGAATAATATGACCGTGTCGCAGTATGAGGCTAAATTTGCTGAGTTGTCCCGGTTTGTGTCCCACTTGGTGGATAATAAAGAGCGAATGACGCGAATGTTTTTGCGAGGTTTAAAACCTGAGATACGTCAACATCTTATTTCTCATAAACTGTGTTTGTATTCAGATGTTGTGAATAGGGCTCAGTTAGTGGAGCGCGATAACGAGTCAACGTAACCAAAAGAGAGCAACCGGCAAAATGATAATACCAGTGAGAGCAGTCATCGAAGCGGTGACAACAAGCGTGGAGGGAATCAACAGGCCAGAAATGGTAACCACTTCGGTGGTAATCAGGGCCAAAACAATAAGAATGGTCATTTCAAGAAGAGGAGATTCAACAATAATGGAAAGACGTCAGCACCAGCACCCATTGTTAAGGAAGGAGAACGACCACCTATCATATGTTTCAAATGCGGAGGGGAGGGGCACATCAGTCCAAACTGCGCGATGCCGTCTAAAGCATGTTATAATTGTGGAAGAGAAGGTCATTTAGCTCGATTTTGTCGGTTACCAAAAATAAGTTCAGCCAAGATGGAGACACCAAAGGCCGTCCCAGAAAATTCAAAACCGGTAGTGCAAGGGAGAGCGTTTGTTGTGACCTCCCAGAAAGTAAGGAACCCGAATGAGGTCATCACGGGTAAGCTTATCATAAACTCTAACGAAGTCTATACTTTATTTGATACCAGTTCTACCCATTCTTTTATTTCTCCTACTTGCGCTCATCGATTAAATTTGATTTCGGAGAAATTAGACTTTGACTTATCTGTTGAAACTCCATTGGGAGAAACCTTCATTACATCCAGGGTTTATAAGTCTTATTTGGTTCAAGTTGGTACCCACACATTACCTGTCGATCTTATTTCATTAAAAATACTTGCATTTGACGTGATTCTAGGGATTGATTGGTTAACTACTCATCATGCAAAAATTGATTATTTTCGTAAGGTTGTTAGCTTTCATATTCTTAATCGACCTATTATGCGAATTCAAGCAACCAAACCATTAAAATCAATCACTGTCATCTCAAGCCATAAAGCTATTCGTTTATTGAAAAACGGATGTCAAGCTTTCTTAGCTCATGTCACGGATCTAAACAAAAATACGTCAGTTTTGAATGATATTTCTATTGTTAATAAATTCCATGGCGTATTTCCTGAAGAACTTCTTGGCCTACCCCCAAAGCGTGAAATTGAATTTTGTATCGACCTTGAACTCGGTACAAAACCCATTTCCAAAGCCCCATATCGAATGGCTCCTATTGAACTTCAGGAGTTAAAGATCCAACTGCAGGAATTGTTAGACATTGGCTTTATTCGTCCTAGTACTTCTCCTTGGGGTGCTCCTGTTCTATTCGTGAAGAAGAAAGATGGAAGTATGCGACTTTGTATTGATTATCGGGAGTTGAATCATGTCACCATCAAAAACAGGTACCCATTGCCACGTATTGATGACCTGTTTGACCAGTTGCAAGGAGCACAATTTTTTTCAAAGATCGATCTTCGTTCTGGATATCATCAGCTGAAGGTTAGAACTGAGGATATTCCAAAGACGACTTTCAGAACTCGGTACGGGCATTATGAATTCCTAGTCATGTCCTTTGGATTGACTAATGCTCCTGCTGCCTTCATGGATATGATGAACCGGGTATTCAAGGAATATTTAGATCACTTTGTGGTCGTCTTTATTAATGACATCCTTATTTATTCCAAAAGTCGTGAAGATCATGAGCAACACTTGAGGCTGGTACTCCAAAAGCTTTGTGAATACAAGCTTTATGCCATGTTGAAGAAATGCGAGTTCTGGCTTGAGGAAGTAGCATTCCTTGGGCACGTGGTATCAAGACATGGAATATCTGTTGACCCGGCAAAGATTGAAGCTATTCAAAGCTGGGAGCAACCTAAATCAGTGACCGAAGTACGTAGCTTTCTTGGTTTACCTGGTTATTATCGGAGATTCGTGGAAGGATTTTTTTGAATCGCTACTCCATTAACTCAGCTGACTCGGAAAGATACAAAGTTCAGTTGGAGCGAAGAATGTGAGAAGAGTTTTCAAGAACTCAAGAGGAGACTCATTTCAGCACCTGTTCTAACAATATCATCTGGCTCGGAGGGATTTGTCATCTACAATGATGCTTCAAGCAAAGGGTTGGGATGCGTTTTCATGCAACATGGAAAAGTCATAGCCTATGCATCAAGACAACTCAAGGAATATGAGAGGAATTATCCTACTCATGATCTAGAGTTGGCAGCTGTTGTCTTTGCACTTAAAATTTGGAGGCATTACTTGTATGGGGAGAATGTGGAGATCTTTACGGATCATAAAAGCCTCAAATATTTCTTCACTCAAAAGGAACTCAATATGCGACAACGACGTTGGCTTGAACTGTTGAAAGATTATGATCATACCATTCAATACCATCCTGGAAAAGCGAACGTGGTAGCTGACGCATTGAGTAGACGATCATATGCAAGTACGAGTGCGATATTGTCAACACAAAGGCCCATTTTGTGTGATTTACAAAGGATGGAGATAGAGTTAAAGACTCCAGGGACCCATGTGATGATGACGAATATACGAGTAGAACCGACTTTAATCGATAAAGTTTAAGCTGCTCAAGCTACAGACCTGGAGCTGATGCGTATGAGGAAGAAAGTGCAAGAAGGTGCTATGCCGGAAGCAAGAATCGATGAAGAAGGAATACTTCGAGTCAACTCCAGACTTTGTGTTCCTAACAACCCTGATTTAAAGTATGAAATTATGATGGAGGCGCACAACACACCGTTTTCAATCCATCCTGAAAGTACCAAAATGTATCATGATCTTTGTCATACATTTTGGTGGAGCAATATAAAGAGAGAGATAGCGCTGTTTATCTCAAGGTGTCTAACTTGTCAACGAGTCAAAGCGGAGCATCAAGTACCAAAAGGTCCATTGCAACCACTTGAAATTCCAGAATGGAAGTGGGAGCACATTACCATGGATTTCGTTACCGGTCTTCCTAGGGTTTCTCAAGGTATTGATGCGATTTGGGTCATTGTTGATAGATTGACCAAGTCTGCTCATTTCTTACCGATACGAGAAACTTATACACTTGAACGTCTTGCTCGTATGTACATAAACGAGATTCTAAGACTGCATGGTATGCCAGTATCTATAGTTTCTGACCGAGACCTAAGATTCACTTCACGATTTTGGGTTAGTTTACAAAAAGCTATGGGCACGGATTTACGATTTAGTTCAGCATATCATCCTCAGACGGATGGACAATCAGAGAGGACTATTCAAACTCTTGAAGATCTATTAAGACTCTGTGTCCTTGATTTTAAGGGAAGTTGGGACAAGTTCTTATCATTGGTGGAGTTTTCCTACAACAACAGTTATCAAACAAGTATTGGCATGGTTCCATTCGAAGCATTGTATGGAATAAAATGTCGTTCTCCAGTATGCTGGGATGAGGTGGGTGAAGCAACGTTGTTGGGACCGGAGTTGGTACGTATGACTACAGAAAAGATTCAAACGATCCGACAACGTATAAAAACCTCACAAGATCGACAAAAGAGTTATGCTGATCTTCATCGAAAGGACGTGAAATTTGATATAGGAGATCATGTGTTCTTACGTGTTGCTCCATGGAAAGGAGTTACGAGATTTGGAAAGAGAGGAAAGCTCAATCCTCGATTCATCGGTCTATTTTTAATCCTCAATCGAGTAGGAACTGTGGCTTATAGACTCGTTTTACCGCTAAGTATGTCTCGTGTTCATAACGTTTTTCACATATCCATGTTACGTAAATATGTGGAAGACCCGAATCACATTATTGAGTTAGAACCGGACGAAATAGCAGAAGATTTGACGTATGAAGAAGTTCCTGTTCAAATCTTGGATAAGAAGGAACATATTCTACGCTCCAAGGTTATACCTCAAGTCAAAGTTTTGTGGAGAAACCACGATGTTGAGGAAATGACTTGGGAATTAGAATCTGAAATGAAATCAAGGTATCCTTACCTCTTCGACATACCAGGTACGTACCCTAATTTCGAGGGCGAAATTTCATAAGAAGGAGAGGTTGTAAGAGCCCAACTTTTATAAATAAAGATGAATTTTTTATAAATATCATTTTTGAATATTATGGAGTTAATTTGGTATAATGTTATAGTTGTGGGTAATATTTATAAATTTTACAAAGTACGCAAGTTGTTATATAATATTCGATTGGTCGAGGAATATTCGTTTTAACAGGGAATATTCGTACAACGGCACAATCATTGGTGGACCCCACAACGGAATTATTGTCGGATTGAGAAAATGACAAAAATATTTTATTAAAAATAACGGCGGAAGTTTTACCATTGTTACTGTTGAACTACTCGGTAGTAAAAGTACAGTAATACGTGTGGTTGTATAGTAACACACGGTATTGATTATTAATGCTTATGTGAGAAGTCACTCAGTTTGATTCAATTATTGTCAGTTAATAATATGAATTATTTAGCGATAATGAAGTTTTGTTTTATTCGTATTATTAACGTAATAAAACAGAAACATCTTTTTATATAAAACAGAATACTTTATTAAATTTATTCTATAAATAGAATATATTATATTTTATTTAAAAGATTTTTCTTTAAATATGGACCGTCAGATTAAAGTAATCAATCTGGACCGTTCATGGATTACTTACTATGCATTTTATTTTTCTATAAATAGCAGCTCATTCCTTCATTATTTCTTACGAATTCACTGAACTCTAGAGAGAGAAACTATAGAGAGAAACTATAGAGAGAGAAAAGAAAAGTATTCTGCTACTTAACTACTTCCTTATTTCAGTTCTTCTTTAAAATGGTAAGGGGTGTTATTCTTTCTTATTCATGAAGAGAACTGTTGTTATTCAATTTCTTATTATTCTGTTGGAATAACCTGTATACGCGGTCTACCCTATACTTGGTGACATTCTTCTATTATTCTGTTGGAACATCTTGTCTGTGTGTTTTACACCAGACCTGGTTCCATCTTTATTATTATTCTGTTGGAACATCCTCTCTGTGTGTTTTACACCGGACCTGGTTCCGTCTTTATTATTATTCTGTTGGAATATCCTATCTGTGCGTTTTACGCCGGACCTGGTTCCATTATTTATTATTCTGTTGGAATAACCTGTCTGTGCGGTCTATCGCATGCATGGTGATTTCTTTTATTATTCCATTCTTTATTATACTCAGTTGGTTAAGTTTTAATTTCTATACTCCATGAAATTAGTAGAATATCCTTGATAATTGCGGTTCATCCAGTATCTTTTCATGAAAATATTCTTCTAAGCATTCTTGAATTTTACTCCGCAAAGCAGTATCATGTTGACAATTTGGATGTTGTTAATTCTTGGATAAATTAATTCTTGAACTTGTTTTATTGAATTCTTATATCATTGTCATCATCCTCATGTTTATAAAATGTTGAAAGTCATCTGTGGCCTGTAGTGCATAGATGGACTTGGTATGATTATGACCAGGGATTATTCGGTATAATCATGACCGTAATGTTACAAATGATGTGGTAAAAGTCCTCATTGGCCCGTAGTGCATTGATGGACAGTTGTTGGCATGATCATGACCATTAATGAATACACGAATATCCTTGGCCGTAGTGCATGGGTGATTCGATGATGTGAATTATTTTATTAAGCTGAGTCCCAGCGATAACAGTGTTGAAAAACTTTTTAAATCATAAAAGATAGTAGAGTTTATTTTCTACTTGACTCTTTTAATGGATTGCTTGTTCCGCTGCAGTTAAACATGATGTCTATTATATTTTATCAGTTTAACATTGTTGAAGGCTAATGATAATTTATTCTGCATTATCTTAGTCATAATATTTCTTACTGGGCTAGTTGAGCTCACCCTTTCTTTCACTGTTCTCTTCAGGAAATGAGAACGTAGCTGGGGCAAGTCAGGGAACGGAGTGATGGTCCGAATGATAGTATTAGTTAGTAGTCATCACTATTCTATGTAATAGTGTGTTAATAAATGTAATAAGGACTCCTTTTGAGTATGGATACTCTCTAGTAGACAATATTTGTATTCAAACTCACAATTTATGTTTTGTCATATTGTACACGACAGTTGTATTATTAAGTTGTATTTGAATTCTGTACCATGTATCTGACGACCCAAGATAGGTGATGTATACCTAATTTTGGGGGCGTCACAAGAAATATTATGACTAAGATAATGCAGAATAAATTATCTTTAGCCTTCAACAATGTTAAACTGATAAAATATAATAGACATCATGTTTAACTGCAGCGGAACAAGCAATCCATTAAAAGAGTCAAGTAGAAAATAAACTCTACTATCTTTTATGATTTAAAAGGTTTTTCAACACTGTTATCACTGGGACTCAGCTTAATAAAATAATCCACATCATCGAATCACCCCTGCACTATGGCCAAGGATATTCGTGTATTCATTAATGGTCATGATCATGCCAACAACTGTCCATCAATGCACTACGGGCCAATGAGGACTTTTACCACATCATTTGTAACATTACGGTCATGATTATACCGAATAATTCCTGGTCATAATCATACCAAGTCCATTTATGTACTACTGGCCACAGATGACTTTCAACATTTTATAAACATGAGGATGATGACAATGATATAAGAATTCAATAAAACAAGTTCAAGAATTAATTTATACAAGAATTAACAACGTCCAAATTGTTAACATGACACTGCTTTGTGGAGTAAAATTTAAGAATGCTTAGAAGAATATTTTCATGAAAAGATACTGGATGAAACGCAATTATCAAGGATATTCCACAAATTTCATGGAGTATAGAAGTCAAAACTTAACCAACTGAGTATAATAAAGAATGGAATACCAAAAGAAATCACCATGCATGCGATAGACCGCACAGACATGTTATTCCAACAGAATAATAAATAATGGAACCAGGTCCAGCGTAAAACGCACATACATGATATTCCAACAGAATAATAATAAAGACGGAACCAGGTCCGATGTAAAACACACAGACAGGATGTTCCAACAGAATAATAATAAAAACGGAACCAGGTCCGGTGTAAAACACACAGACAGGATGTTCCAACAGAATAACAGAAGAATGTCACCAATTATAGGGTAGACCGCGTATACAGGTTATTCTAACAGAATAATAAGAAATGGAATAACAACAGTTCTCTTCATGAATAAGAAAGAATAACACCCCTTACCGATTTAAAGAAGAACTGAAATAAGAGTAGAGAAGGAGCAGAATACTTTTCTATAGCTTCTCTATAATTTCTCTCTCTAGAGTTTCAGTGAATTCGTAAGAAATTATGAATGAATGAACTTCTATTTATAGGAGAATGGAAAGACACTGTGTAAGGATTTATCACGGACGCAATAATTCACGGGCATCAAACTAAACCTTTGGTTGATTCATCAGACGTCTACTTTTCAAATACTAGCACAATTTAGTCAAACAAAACAAAAAAATTATAATAAATATATATATATATTATATATATATATATATATATATATATATATATATATAATATATATACCACATGCTTCTTTGAAAAAAACCTCCCACCCGTAGAAAAATTTCCAAGATTCCCCCCCCAATTTATTTCTTCCAATGTGGGTCCCACGTGTCTCCCTCCCCCCAACATCTCTTAATCACAAGTGGTCCCATTATAAATATACTGAATAACTTTCTACCGATTATTTTGAAAAATGGGTAAATATGGGTCCATAAAATAAGCAAAATTTACAACAATTACTATAGCAATAATTGAACAAAACTGAGTGACTTCTCACGTAAGAATCAATAATCAATATCCTGTGCTACTGTGTAACTACGCGTATTACTGTACTTTTAACACCGGGTGTTTCAACAGTTAACGGTAAACTTCCGCCGTTATTTTCATAAAGTATTTTTGTTGTTTTCTTAATCCGACAATAATTTCGTTGTAGGGTCCACCAATGATTGTGCCGTTGTACGAATATTTCTTGTTAAAACGAATATTCTCTGACCAATCGAATATTATATAACAACTTGCGTACTTTGCAAAATTTATAAATACTACCCGCAACTATAACATTATATCAAATTTACTCCATAATATTCAAAAATAATATTTATAGAAAATTCATCTTTATTTATAAAAGTTGGGGTCTTACAACCTCCCCTTCTTATGAAATTTCGCCCTCGAAATTAGGTACGTACCTGTTATGTCGAAGAGGTAAGGATACATTGACTTCATTTCAGAATCTAACTCCCAAGTCATTTCCTCAACATCGTGGTTTCTCCACAAAACTTTGACTTGAGGTATAACCTTGGAGCGTAGAATATGTTCCTTCTTATCCAAGATTTGAACAGGAACTTCTTCATACGTCAAATCCTCCGCTGTTTCGTCCGGTTCTAACTCAATAATGTGGTTCGGGTCTTCCACATATTTACGTAACATGTATATGTGAAAAACGTTATGAACACGAGACATACTTGGCGGTAAAGCGAGTCTATAAGCCACAGTTCCTACTCAATCGAGGATTAAAAATGGACCGATGAATCGAGGATTGAGCTTTCCACTCTTTCCAAATCTCGTAACTCCTTTCCATGGAGCAACACGTAAGAACACATGATCTCCTATATCAATTTTCACGTCCTTTCGATGAAGATCAGCATAACTCTTTTGTCGATCTTGTGAGGTTTTTATACGTTGTCGGATCGTTTGAATCTTTTCTGTAGTCATACGTACCAACTCTGGTCCCAATAACATTGCTTCACCCACCTCATCCCAGCATACTGGAGAATGACACTTTCTTCAATACAACGCCTCAAATGGAGCTATGCCAATACTTGCTTGATAACTGTTGTTGTAGGAAAACTCTACCAATGATAAGAACTTGTCCCAACCTCCCTTGAAGTCAAGGACACAAAGTCTTAATAAATCTTCCAGAGTTTGAATAGTCCTCTCTGATTGTCCGTTCGTCTGAGGATGATATGCCGAACTAAATCGTAAATCTGTGCCCATAGCTTTTTGTAAGCTAACCCAAAATCGTGAAGTGAATCTTGGGTCTCGGTCAGAAACTATGAATATTGGCATACCATGCAGTCTTACAATCTCGTTTGTGTACATACGAGCAAGACGTTCAAGTGTATAAGTTTCTCGTATCGGTAAGAAATGAGCAGACTTGGTCAATCTATCAACAATGACCCAAATCGCATCAATACCTTGAGAAACCCTAGGAAGACCGGTAACGAAATCCATGGTAATGTGCTCCCACTTTCATTCTGGAATTTTAAGTGGTTGCAATGGACCTTTTGGTACTTGATACTCCGCTTTAACTCGTTGACAAGTTAGACACCTTGAGATAAGCAACGCTATCTCTCTCTTCATATTGCTCCACCAAAATATATGACGAAGATCATGATACATTTTGGTACTCCCAGGATGGATTGCAAACGGTGTGTTATGCGCCTCCATCATGATTTTATACTTTAACTCAGGGTCGCTAGGAACACAAAGTCTGGAGTTGACTCGAAGTATTCCTTTTTCATCGATTCTTGCTTCCAGCATGGCACCTTCTTGCACTTTCTTCCTCATACGCATCAGCTCAAGGTCTGTAGCTTGAGCAGCTTTAACTTTATCAATTAACCTCGGTTCTACTCGTATATTCGCCATCATCACATGGGTCCCTGGAGTCTTTAACTCTATCTCCATCCTTTGCAAGTCACACAAAATAGGCTTTTGTGTTGTCAATATTGCACTCGTACCCGCATATGATCTTCTACTCAATGCGTCAGCTACCACGTTCACTTTTCCAGGATGGTATTGGATGGTATGATCATAATCTTTCAACAGCCCAAGCCAACGTCATTGTCGTATGTTGAGTTCCTTTTGAGTGAAAAAATATTTGAGGCTTTTATGATCCGTAAAGATCTCCACCTTCTCCCCATATAAGTAATGCCTCCAAATTTTAAGTGCAAAGACAACAGCTGCCAACTCTAGATCATGAGTAGGATAATTCCTCTCATATTCCTTGAGTTGTCTTGATGCATAGGCTATGACTTTTCCATGTTGCATGAGAACGCATCCCAACCCTTTGCTCGAAGCATCACTGTAGATGACAAATCCCTCTGAGCCAGATAGTATTGTTAGAACATGTGCTAAAATGAGTCTCCTCTTGAGTTCTTGAAAACTCTTATCGCATTCTTCGCTCCAACCGAACTTTGTATCTTTCCGAGTCAGCTGAGTTAATGGAGTAGCGATTCGAGAAAATCCTTCCACGAATCTCCGATAATAACCAGCTAAACCAAGAAAGCTACGTACTTCGGTCACTGATTTAGGTTGCTCCCAGCTTTGACTTGCTTCAATCTTTGCCAGGTCAACAGATATTCCATGTCTTGATCCACGTGCCCAAGGAATGCTACTTTCTCAAGCCAGAACTCGCATTTCTTCAACTTGGCATAAAGCTTGTATTCACAAAGCTTTTGGAGTACCAGCCTCAAGTGTTGCTCATGATCTTCATGATTTTTGGAATAAATAAGGATGTCATCAATAAAGACGACCCCAAAGTGATCCAAATATTCCTTGAATACCCGGTTCAATATATCCATGAAGGCAGCAGGAGCATTAGTCAATCCAAAGGACATGACTAGGAATTCATAATGCCCGTACCGAGTTCTGATAGCCGTCTTTGGAATATCCTCAGTTCTAACCTTCAGCTGATGATATCCAGAACGAAAATCAATCTTTGAAAAGAATTGTGCTCCTTGCAACTGGTCAAATAGGTCATCAATACGTGGCAATGAGTACCTGTTTTTGATGGTGACATGATTTAACTCCCGATAATCAATACAAAATCGAATACTTCCATCTTTCTTCTTCACGAATATAACATGAGCACCCCAAGGAGAAGTACTAGGACGAATAAAGCCAATGTCTAACAATTCCTGCAGTTGGATCTTTAACTCCTGAAGTTCAATAGGAGCCATTCGATATGGGGCTTTGGAAATTGGTTTTGTACCGGGTTCAAGGTCGATACAAAATTCAATTTCACGCTCTGGGGGTAAATTTCACGCTCTGGGGGTAGGCCAGGAAGTTCTTCAGGAAATACGTCATGGAATTTATTAACAATAGAAATATCATTCAAAACTGACGTATTTTTGTTTAGATCCGTGACATGAGCTAAGAAAGTTTGACATCCGTTTTTCAATAAACGAATAGCTTTATGGCTTGAGATGACAGCGATTGATTTTAATGGTTTGGTTGCTTGAATTCGCATAATAGGTCGATTAGGAATATGAAAGCTAACAACCTTACGAAAATAATCAATTTTTGCATGATGAGTAGTTAACCAATCAATCCCTAGAATCACGTCAAATGCAAGTATTTTTAATGAAATAAGATCGACAGGTAATGTGTGGGTACCAACTTGAATCAAACAAGACTTATAAACCGTGGATGTAATAAAGGTTTCTCCCAATGGAGTTTCAACAGATAAGTCAAAGTCTAATTTCTCCGGAGTCAAATTTAATCGATGAGCGCAAGTAGGAGAAATAAAAGAATGGGTAGAACCGGTATCAAATAATGTATAGACTTCGTTAGAGTTTATGATAAGCTTACCCGTGATGACCTCATTCGGGTTCCTTGCTTTCTGGGAGGTCACAACAAACGCTCTCCCTTGCACTATCGGTTTTGACTTTTCTGGGACGGCCTTTGGTGCCTCCATCCTAGCTGAACTTGTTTTCGGTAAACGAAAAAATCGAGCTAAATGACCTTCTCTTCCACAATTATAACATGCTTTAGACGGTATTGCACAGTTTGGACTGATGTTTCCTTCCCCTCCGCATTTGAAGCATATGGTAGGTGGTCGTTCTCCTTCCTTAACAACGGGTGCTGGTGCTGACGTCTTTCCATCATTGTTGAATTTCCTCTTCTTGAAATGTCCATTCTTATTATTTTGGCCCTGATTACCACCGAAGTGGTTACCATTTCTGGCCTGTTGATTCCCTCCACACTTGTTGTCACCGCTTCAATAACTGCTCTCACTTGTATTATCGTTTTGCCGACTGCTCTCTTTTGGTTGCGTTGACTCGTTATCGCGCTCCACTAACAGAGCCATATTCACAACATCTGAATACAAACACAGTTTATGAGAAATAAGATGTTGACGTATCTCAGGTTTTAAACCTCGCAAAAACATTCGCGTCATTAGCTCTTCATTATCCACCAAGTGGGACGCAAACCGGGACAACTCAGCAAATTTAGCCTCATACTGCGACACGGTCATATTATTCTGCTCCAATTTGATGAACTCTACCTCCTTCATGTGTCGAACACTTTTGGGAAAGTATTTGTCAATGAACAGCTCTTAGAACTTCTCCTAAGACATCTTCAGTGCGGCAGGTTGAGTACGGTTAATCGATTCCCACCAGTAATCTGCCTCTTCTCGCAACATAAAGGCGGCAAAGGGAACCTTTTGCTCCTCGGAGCATCCCAAGACATCAAATATCTTTGTGATCTGCTTTATCCATGTTTCCGCTATAAGTGATTTTGGCTCTCTCTTAAACTCTAGTGGTCTCAGCTCCTTGAACTGTTTAGCGGTGATCGTTTGAAAGTTTTCAGTGTTTCCACCTACATTTTGAATAGGAGCCGCTCTCGCCTGGTTTTGCATGAACTGCATAAAACTTCTGAACATTCCATCATTCATCATTTGGTCAGTATTGTTGTTTGCATGAGGATTGTCGCCTTCCTAATGCACATTATCCCGATTATTGATATGTGGTGAATCAACAGTCGCCTGTGCTCCATTGCTATTCTCAACATTCTCGGATGCCATTTTCAGATACTGCCAAAAAATAAAAGTTAATTGATATGTCATATATTATCCTTATATTCTGACCGACCAATTAAATACCATGCAAATAAACTTAGGTAGGTCATACTAGCGAAGGAATTCCCCGTCTCTCCCCTCCTAGTTCTATTCTCACATCTTAGCCAGGGATCATATCCCTAAGCTCTGATACCAACTGTGACACCCCCAAAATAGGTATACATCACCCATCTTGAGTCGTCAGATACAAGGTTCAGAATTCAAATACAACTTAATAATACAACTATCGTGTACAATATAACAAAACATAAACTGTGAGTTTGAATACAAATATTGTCTACTAGAGAGTATCCATACTCAAAAGGAGTCCTCATTACATTTATTAACACACTATTACATAGAATAGTGAGGACTACTAACTAATACTATCATTCGGACCATCACTCCGTTCCCTGACTTGCCCCAGCTACGTTCTCATTTCCTGAAGAGAACAGTGAAAGAAAGGGTGAGCTCAACTAGCCCAGTAAGAAATATTATAACTAAGATAATACAGAATAAATTATCATTAGCCTTCAACAATGTTAAACTGATAAAATATAATAGACATCATGTTTAACTGCAGCGGAACAAGCAATCCATTTAAAGAGTCAAGTAAAAAATAAAATCTTTTATGATTTAAAAGGTTTTTCAACACTGTTATCGCTGGGACTCATCTTAATAAAATAATCCACATCATCGAATCACCCATGCACTACGGCCAAGGATATTCGTGTATTCATTAATGGTCATGATCATGCCAACAACTGTCCATCAATGCACTACGGGCCAATGAGGACTTTTACCACATCATTTGTAACATTACGGTCATGATTATACCGAATAATCCCTGGTCATAATCATACCAAGTCCATCTATGTACTACAGGCCACAGATGACTTTCAACATTTTATAAACATGAGGATGATGACAATGATATAAGAATTCAATAAAACAACTTCAAGAATTAATTTATCCAAGAATTAACAACGTCCAAATTGTCAACATGACACTGCTTTATGGAGTAAAATTTAAGAATGCTTAGAAGAATATTTTCATGAAAAGATACTGGATGAAACGCAATTATCAAGGATATTCCACAAATTTCATGGAGTATAGAAGTCAAAACTTAACCAACTGAGTATAATAAAGAATGGAATAACAAAAGAAATCACCATGCATGTGATAGACCGCACAGACAGGTTATTCCAACAGAATAATAAATAATGGAACCAGGTCCGGCGTAAAACGCACAGACAGGATATTCCAACAGAATAATAATAAAGACGGAACCAGGTCCGGTGTAAAACACACAGACAAGATGTTCCAACAGAATAATAATAAAGACGGAACCAGGTCCGGTGTAAAACACACAAACAGGATGTTCCAACAGAATAATAATAAAAACGGAACTAGGTCCGATGTAAAGCACACAGACAGGATGTTCCAACAGAATAACAGAAGAATGTCACCAAGTATAGGGTAGACCGCGTATACAGGTTATTCTAACAGAATAATAAGAAATGAAATAACAACAGTTCTCTTCATGAATAAGAAAGAATAACACCCCTTACCGATTTAAAGAAGAACTGAAATAAGAGTAGAGAAGGAGCAGAATACTTTTCTATAGCTTCTCTATAATTTCTCTCTCTAGAGTTTCAGTGAATTCGTAAGAAATTATGAAGGAATGAACTTTTATTTATAGGAGAATGGAAAGACACTGTGTAAGGATTTATCACGGACATCAAACTAAACCTTTGGTTGATTCATCAGACGTCTACTTTTCAAATACTAGCACAATTTAGTCAAACAAAACAAAAAAATTATAATATATATATATATATATATATATATATATATATATATATATATAACACATGCTTCTTTGAAAAAAACCTCCCACCCGTAGAAAAATTTCCAAGATTCCCCCCCCATTTTCTTTCTTCCAATGTGGGTCCCACGTGTCTCCCTCCCCCCAACATCTCTTAATCATAAGTGGTCCCATTATAAATATATTGAATAACTTTCTACCGATTATTTTGAAAAATGGGTAAATAGGGGTCCATAAAATAAGCAAAATTTATAACAATTACTATAGCAATAATTGAACAAAACTGAGTGACTTCTCACGTAAGCATCAATAATCAATACCGTGTGCTACTGTGCAACTACGCGTATTACTGTACTTTTAACACCGGGTGTTTCAACAGTTAACGGTAAACTTCCGCCGTTATTTTCATAAAGTATTTTTGTCGTTTTCTTAATCCGACAATAATTCCGTTGTAGAGTCCACCAATGATTGTGCCGTTGTACGAATATTCCTTGTTAAAACGAATATTCTCCGACCAATCGAATATTATATAACAACTTGCGTATTTTGCAAAATTTATAAATATTACCCACAACTATAACATTATATCAAATTTACTCCATAATATTCAAAAATAATATTTATAGAAAATTCATCTTTATTTATAAAAGTTGGGGTCTTACATTCTAGTGACATGCCGATGTGGGATTATCGCACCGATGTGAGGGAAGCTTGGAAAGAGGGAACTGCTGATCCGGGAAAAAGGTTCAGCAGTTGTTCTCGTTTCAAGGTATGCGACCTAATTTTTTCTAGCTGGGCTCTAGTGACCTAATGTTTGTTGTAATATTTAACAATACCAAAAGTTGATCTGGTGTTGTTAAGTATTTGAGTATTATGTTTGAGGAGTTATTTGAAGATTTTAAAAGCTGATGATTTCAAAGAGAGGATGGCTATCTTACTGCATTTTCACACTTAGACCACCAACATATGACTAGAAGTCGCAATTTTTATAAATTGTAAACATTTAAAGCTATCCACTTACTGTATATACTATGGGAGTCTAAGATTCAACAACTTCAAAATTTTCTACAAAAAAGTATTGATACATAGAGTGAAATGGAAGATTGTTATGTTTTGACTGACCTAAATACCCAATTTCATGCTTGGTAAAATCATATATTTGTTGTATGTTGTAAAAGCATATCTGTTATGGGTTTGATGGATGGATTTGTGTGCAATTGGTTGCAGAATAACAGGTTGTGTTGTAGGTTCTTTAAATGGTGTGATCCTCCATTTACAGAGAGATCAAGGGAAGTGATATTGCAGCTAAAGGGAAAGATAAAAAGAAGTAATGAAAAAATTCAGAGTTTAATGGAAGTAATAAACAAGATGGAAACTGGGAGCACATTGATGAGAAAAGGTGATATAAACAATGAAGAAATAAATGAAGAAGAAGATGTTTTGGCGCTGCAAAGACAAGGGCAGCAATTGAGGAAGAAAATTGACAAGCAAAGTTCGATGGAGAAGAAATTATGGATTGGTTTAGTAGTTTCTTCGATTTTGTTTTTCATTCTATTGCAACCAAATGTGTAGATTTTTATATTTGAATGTAATAAATGATTAAAGTATGTATTGAAGGTTATTTTGCCAAGTATGTATTGAATGCTTAATGTTGATTTTGATGGTTGGCAAGTATGTATTAAATATTGATTTGGCTTAAAATGTGAATGCATGTTTAATATTGAATTGAATGCTTATTTGGCAAAACTGAAACAGAGCATTGAATTGATGTTTGGTTTATTATGACTTCATGTTTAATGTGGCTGTAAGACCCCAACTTTCATAAATAAATATTATTTTTCTCTAACTATCATTTTGAATATTATGGTGTAAATTTAATATAATGTTATAGTTGTGGGTAATATTTATAAATTTTGCAAAGAAAGCAAGTTGTTATAAAATATTCGTTTGGTCGGGGAATATTCTTTTTGTCGAAGAATATTCGTACGATGACACAATCATTGGTGGACCCCACAACAAAATTATTGTCGGAGTTAGAAAACGACAGAAATATCTTTTTATAAAAATAACGGCGAAAGTTTTACCGTTAACTATTAAAATACCAGGTGGTAAAAGTACAGTAATACGCGTGGTTGCATAGTAGCACACGGTATTGATTATTGATGTTTACGTAAAAAGCCACTCAGTTATACTCAATTATTGCTGCAGTACTTGCTGCATAGTATCTCATATTATTGATTCAATTATTATCACAGTATCATCTGCATAATATTTATATTATTAAATCAATAATTGAGACGATAAAGTTATTCATATTATTATTTACAATATTGACGATGTCTAGAAAGTTCTGTCGAGGAGAGGTTTGGTCACCTAATTGCACGCCAATTGGGAAAAATCCTTATCAAAAAGCCCCCTCTTTCCTGAGAATGATCTGGTTGTTAAATATTGTGAGTTATAATATTAATGATGAATAATTGTTGAAAGATTAAATATGTGTTGATTGAAGATAAAATGATTTGTGGTAATATTTATTCAGTCTTTGATATAAATAAAAAGTCTGTTATGAGACGTTTGTGGTAAGTTTGGTTTATTCTATGAGGGCCCATATGTCATCATCTAAGAGTCACTTTCGCTAATAGTAATTGCTTTTACCAGACGGCAAGACGTTAAACCACTTGCCGTTTCATATTACAGGCGTTGAACCCATTGTTGTTTCACATTACAAGCATCGAACCAATTGTCGTTTCACATTACAGGCATCGAACCAATTGTCGTTTCACATTACAGGCGTCGAACCACTTGTTGTTTTACATTACAGGCGTCAAACCACTTTTTTTTTCACATCACCAGTCATCAAGCCACTTATCTTTCACATTGCAAGGGCTAAGCTAGAAATCTTCTATAAATAGAAGCTTATTTCTTCTTTCATTATCACCAATTCACTACGACTCACAAGAGAATTCTATAGAGAGAGAATCAGAGAGAAAGAAGAAGAGTATTCTGTTACTACACTATTTCATTATCCAATCTCTTACTAAGGTAAGGGGTATTATTTCTTTCGTATTCATGTATAGGGATATTATTTTTGTTCAATATTCGTATGAAATAATATTTTCTTCCATACTCTGTAGTATGTAAGTAATATTATTTCGTTTTAGATTCTGAATTCTACACTTATGTTGACAAATATTGCTTATATACTCCTTAAAATTAGTAGAATATCCTTGGAATTTGCGCTTCATCTAGTATCGTTTCACAAGGATATTTTTTTGAACATTCTTGTTAAAGTTTAATCTTTTCATGCTGAAGTACTATTCATGGGGTACTATTCACGGAGTACTATTTATGAAGTACTATTCACGGAGTACTATTCATGACAAAAATTAATTTTTTTTCTGTCCAAATTATTTTTGATACAATATTATTCTTGAACTTTACTCCACAAAGTAGTATCATGTTGCCAATTTGGATATTATTAAATTCTGGATAAATTAAATTATAAATCTTTAAAATTTATCCTTGCTCTCATTTGATTGAATTCTTATATCATTGTCATCATCTTCATGCTTATATTACGATGAAAGTCATCTTTGGCCGTAGTGCATAGATTGACTGTTGATTGGTAAGATTATGATCAGGGATCATTCAGTATAATCATGACCCGAAATATTACAAATGATGTTGTAAAAGTCTGAAAGTAGTATGCACACAAGGCAATCATGTTTGATGATAAAGCATATACTTTGTAACAATCTTATTCATTTATTAATAAAAAGTATTAATTTATTAAAGGCTTAGAATTATCTACATGATGTTGTTTTATAATATGTGATAAACCCATAGTTTTAAGCAATGCTTTTAGAATAATGATGATGATCATTCTAATGAGATCTAAATTCTTAGAAAGCTTAAAACTAAAATAGTCCCCAATCGTTGGAATACCAAATTGGGGATTAGTGAATCCGGATAGATTGGTACATACGTTGCTTGCTCATTGGATGAGGATGATTGATCTCATAATCATTTGTGTGGAGATATTAAAGCAAGTATGTAGGTGCTTATTAGAGAATAAGTTCACTGAACGTGGCTCGCTAAGGAATACCTAATGGAGTTTTACTTGCCTGTTAATAGGAATTCCTGTAGTGATAGTAGTACAACTGATCCTTGGACTTGAGATCATCATAGTATCTTATGTACGATGAGTTATACTTTGACTTATTCCTTAAGACCCTTAGGGTATATCAAAGGGTATGCTTGGGTATAATAAATTGTACATGGAGATAATGTATGATCAATAAAGAATCTACCACTTCTGGTAAAAGAAGAGAAATGTCCTATGTGATTCTATAAATGACAACTCAGTAGTCCTTGGTCAAGGCAGAATGAAATTAGAAAGGAGTTTATAATTTATAATATTTGGAGTTGTGCATTTAAGAGTCGAAATACATATAATTAAGTAAAATAAGACTTGACAGTATTTTCATGTCTTATATTTAATTGCGACATTGTATGGTGGAATGATTGAATTGTACAGTAACTATTTACTCAACGGTTCTTTTATGATTAATGTTAAAATCTATATTATTTGGAAAATTGTTGATCGCTTGGGAGGCTTATCCCTATTGTAGAATAAATATTATTTATTTAAATAAATTAATAGTTTTTTTTATTTATTTAAATAAGATTAGAATTGTTCTAATTGATTTATTCACAACAGGTTTAATATGGAGAACCTATAGGGTCACACCATAAAAGGAAGAATAATTATTTAAGAAGTTAATGACATAATCGTAATAATATATTAAGTATATTTAATTTAATCTATGGTGATAGAATAAATTAAATAGCTTAATATTTATTATTTAATATTTTAAAAATATTAAATATATAAATTAATAAGAGGAGTCTTATTAATATTATTACAATTATTATTATTTTAATTTCTAAAGAGTTTGAAATTAATTTAATATTAGTACTCTCATTTATTCTTAATAAGATTAGGAGGCTAATTAATTAAAGGAGTTTAATTGATTAAAATAAAACCCAATTCCTTAATTGTTAAGGAGGGTTGCCTACATCTATAAATAAGAGGAGTCTTATTATGGGTGAGTTGGTTGTTGACGTTTTCATAGAATACGTAATTCCAATAGTTAGGAGAGTATACCCTTTTCTATGAGAGATAGAAAAGCTAGGGTTTTCTCAAATACCCATCTTCTTGAATCTTTCTTCTTCCTTGGTGGATCACCTCTAGAGGCCAAACACTTGGGTGGCTAACGTTGATCAAAGGAAGGAACAAAACCCGGTGGATTCAAGTTGAACGCGAAAAGGGTTGGAGGTGAACTTATACCTGAGGAAGCTCGAATCTTCAAGGGTATGATTCTTGTTCTTTCTTTTTCGTTTAATTAATAATTGTGCATAAAGGGTGATCCGGATATATAGTTTGTAAAATTTTAAAACTCTGATTTTCCACGTTTTCGCTTATTTTATGCAATTTGATTGCGTTCATGAATATTACAAACCTAACAGTGGCATAAGAGCCAAACCTTTATACGAATTATTAATTATTTTAATTTGATATATATATATTGATATGTATTTAGAATAATTTAATTGGACATAATTTATTGTATAAAATTTATTAAAAAAAATGTTATTAGCGAAATCCGTTTTTTTTCTATCACATGGTAAATCCTATTCACGTGGTTACCATGGTAAATCCTATTCACGTGGTTAGCATTGGTTGCTTGTGAAGCATGTTAACTTAAAATCATATAAAAAAAACCGTGGGGCAAGTGCATGATTAAGGTAATATATATTGATGTATGATTATATATATATATATATATATATATATATATATATATATATATATATATATATATATATATACAGGAAGGATCAAGAGCAGAATTCTTAAATAGCAGAATGCCTTAAGTAGCAGAATTTTGTAAAAACGACGCCGTTTTATAGGGACGCGGTGGCATTTTTGTAGATACGCGGTGGCATGGTATTTATAAAAATGCCACCGCGTCCCTATAAAACGGCGTCGTTTTGATAAAATTATGCTATTTAAGGCATTATGCTATTTAAGAATTATGCTCTTGATCCTTTCTGTATATATATATATATATATATATATATATATATATATATATATATATATATATATATATATATATATATATATATATCATATTCATGTTACAGGATTCCCCTTTATATGAATCTTATAACATTGCAGTGGATTCATGTGGTGATTAAGCGTGGCCCGCGAATCATGAAGAGTTATTATATATATATATAATTTTAATAATTTTATAATTAAAATAAAAGTTTATTTTAATTTTAAAATAAAAAGTTTATTTTAATTTTAAAATTGAATTTCATTCCAACTAATTATAGTTATAATTGGATTCCATGATAAATAATTGGAGTTGAAATTGGACTCTATGTTTCTTTAAATAAAAGAGTTTATTTAGATATGAAATAAAATTTCATATTATTCAAAATAAAGGAGTTTGTTTGTGAATAGGAAAGAGAATCCGTATTTCCTTAAATAAAAGAGTTTATTTAGATATGGAATAAGATTTCATATTATTCAAAATAAAGGAGTTTATTTGTGAATCGGAAAGAGAATCCATGTTTCCTTAAATAAAGGAGTTTATTTAAATATGAAATAAGATTTCATATTATTCAAAATAAAAAGTTTATTTGTGAATAGGAAAAAGAATCCGTGTTTCCTTTAAATAAAGGATTTTTTTTACTTGGAATTGGATTTCATAATTAATTAAAATAAATGAGTTTATTTTGATTAAAGATTTTGATTAAAATAAAATAGTTTAATTTATTCAAAATAGGATAAATTAAAATAAAAAAGGTTTATTTTAATTTAAATTTGGATTAAAATAAAGGAGTTTATTTTGATTCAAAAATTAAATTTTATGCTAACTAAATTTGCCCATTAAATGATATCAATATATATATTAAATGTTTATTATTCATAAGATAAATGTTATTTATTGATACATATGGTGATGTGTATAATAACAAATGTGATTGATTATGGACTATTGACCAATGTGATTGGATTTTATTTTAGTTGGATGCATGGATGTATGAGTTTTATTAAATGGGGTCTGCGTACCTCGTCTTCTCTAATTTTTTCTTAATGTAAATTCTATCTCCCTCCTATGTACTTCCCCTTGACTGCTGATCAAGGTTTCTATTTATTTTAAATAGTTTTGTAATAGGAATAGTTAGAATTAATTTTTGAAGAATTAGAGATCAAGGAGCAAGAAGTGCTTGAAGACCCGTTTGTAATGGAGCCCATGTTTAAATGTAATAGTTATATTTAAATATTAATTCTTGCACCCCTAGGGTTTGACCTTTTGGTTCACTTGGTGGCTCTAGTGAACCAAACTAGAATAAAAGTTCATAATCAATTCGAGTAGAATATAGTATTCTATATGTGCATGCTTATACTATATATATATATATATATATATATATATATATATATATATATATATTATGTAAACATGCTTTGCATGTTAATTAATATGACGCGTATTTTATATATATATGTGTGCATGCGCGCTAAACAAGATGAGACAAATTAATAACAAACCCCTCAAATATTTTATATTGAGTCCTAAGCGTTCAAAGATATTTAGAATATCGAATGTAGCCTTCTAGCATGATAAAAATAATAGAGTATCAATTAATTATTATAAGTTTGTTGTGTCACCACAAGGCTTATCCTAATTCTTTAAGATGTTAATTTTATCACATTTGATGCTTATAAAGAAAATTGAACAATATTGTTTTGTTGTGTCACCACAAGGATAATATTTTTCTTTTTTGAATATATGGAGTGCTAGGTTGGACTTAACTTAAATCATTTTAGTTCGGATGTGCACACACTTGACCATTATGATCTAAGAGGTAAAATACAAGGAGTTGCATAGTTGATGTAATTGACAAGAGTTGTCTACCTATTTATTTATATATAGCTTGTTGTGTCACCACAAAGCTATATACATTTGAAATAGGATCCTTATTCTCACTAGCAAATCTTTAATTAGATTTTGCCGAACTATATAAGTGAGGGTAATATAGTTTGAAAAAAATAGTGGGAGATACCAATTTAAAACAAGA
The DNA here is from genome assembly GCA_016801055.1 of Panax notoginseng. Lineage (NCBI taxonomy): Eukaryota > Viridiplantae > Streptophyta > Magnoliopsida > Apiales > Araliaceae > Panax > Panax notoginseng. The sequence continues at coordinate 94,185,719 of CM029016.1, forward strand.
CCTAATTTATTCTGGTAATTAATAAAAGAATGTATGCTAAAATGTTGTTAATTACAAATTCATTTACAGAATTTTAAAATGTCTAAATTACTATCACTGCGAAGCATATTAGATGCTATTTAATTGGGCCGAATTAAATGGATTGGTTAAGGAAATTGAGAATAGTTCTCACGGCTGAAAAGCTATCTTATGTCCTTAATACGCCTATCCCTACAATGGTTGCAGACAATGCCTCTGAGGAAGAGATTGCTACTTTTAGAAAGTGGCAAAATGATGCACAGTTGGCTCAATACATCATGCTCGCATCCATGATTAACGAGCTTCAGCGTCAGCATGAAACTATGGATGCTCTTACTATATTCCTGCACATCAAGTAGTTGATGGTGAGGAAAGTAGGACTGATAGATATCAGATATGTAAGGAGCTCTTTCGATCTAGAGTAATTGATGACACTACAGTACAGACACAAGTCCTTAACATAATTAATTTGATTGATCAATTAGGACAACATGTTTTGTCATGGATGGAGAGTTGAGCCAAAATTTGATCTTGTACTCACTCCTGGACTCCTTTCACAATTGTTGTGATTTTTTTATATGAACAAGCAAGATATTAGCTTCGCTGATTTGCTTAACATGTTGAAAATGTTGAGAGTCACTTTCCAACCAAGAAAGACCAAGTCTTACTGGTAGGGGCCAAATGATCTTCTAGTAAAAGAAGAACGATTCTAAGAAGGTAAATAGAAAAGGCATAAACAAAGAATAATAAGAACAAAACTGATACGGATAGCAAAGGAGTTTGCTTCCACTGCAATAAGCCTGAACACTGGAAAAGAAAACTGCAAGAAGCATCTTGCAGAGACTAACCAGAAGAAGCTTAATGAAATTTCGGTTACAAATATAATTTTGTTCATGATTAAAATAAATTTTTCTTTAAATCAAGGTTCTACTTGGGTATTGGATACCGACTTTGGTTATCATAAATATAGATTTATGAAGGGACCAAGCAGAAGTAGAAAGCTAAACAAAGATAAGTAATCCTATGTGTGGAAAATGAAGCAAAGGTTGCTACATTAGCTATAGAAACTTATAGTTTAGCATTGCCTACAGGAAAATCTGTTAAGTCAATAAGTTGTTATTGTATTCTTGTTCTCGTTAGAAACATTATTTCCATTTTATTGTTGGACAATGAAATCTTTGGTATTATATTTAAGAATAATTTTTGTTCTATTTATAATAATAATATTTTTATAGAACTGGAATATTACTTAATGGATTTTGTATACTTGACTTACGTAAAAAATAATTTTGCATATTGAACAAATTAGTATAAGAAAAGGAGATGATTATTCAAAGAGTTGAATGCGTGTATTTGTTGAAATACAAGTGTGAATTATTTGAAAGGTTCAAAGAATTTATAAATGAAACAAATTGGTAAAGTATTAGGATTCTTTGATCGGATCAAGGAAGGAATACTTATGCAATGAGTTTCTAGATCATCTCAAATGGTTTTCTCATAATAGATGCCTCCTGATACGCAATAATTGATTGATGTATCTGAAAGAAAAAATCATACCTTGTTGGACATGGTGCGGTCCATAATGATTTTACCGACATTCCAGTATCCTTCTGGGATAATGTCCTAGAAATGACTGCATATTTACGAAAAAGGTAACCTCAAAATCCGACCGCAAGACTCTATAAAAGTTATGGATAGGAAGGATTCCTAATTTTAAGTATGTTAAGATAAGGGGTTGTCCAACTTATGTGAAAAGGTTTCAAAGGATAAGCTTGGGACAAGATTTGACAAGTACAGATTTGTGAGATATCCTAAAGTAAGTTTAGGGTATATGTTCTATAATCCTACTTAGCAAAAGGTGTTTGTTGCGAAACACGTTGCCATCTAAGATAAAGATGTTTATCATTGAAGGGGCTGGTGGGAGGATAATAGAATCTTAAAGAGTTCAAGAACCACAAAATAGTATAAGTCAAATAAGAGGAACTTGTAGATATACCTATTGTACCACAACCGAATTGTAAATATAGAATAGTACCGAAGATACTTGGGAGGTATGGATTCATCATAGATGATGATGATGATGAGGTACGCATCATAGAAGATGATGATCCAGTTACATACGATGAGGTAAGAGTTGTAGACACTCAGAGAAATGGATTGAAGCAATCTTCTCAAATATGGAACATTCGTTTTGATAAGATAATCAAAAGATTTGATTTTATCAAAAATAAGAATAAACCTAGTGTGTACAAAAGGGTCAGTGGGAGCGTCGTGACATTCCTAGTATTATATGTTGATATATTACGGATAAGGAATGACATACCAATGCTACAATCAGTAAAGATAAAGTTGTCTAAACATTCCTCCATGAATGATTTAGAAAGAATATCGTAATTGGGGATAAAATCTATATAGATAGATTCAAGAGGATGCTCGACTTAACCCAAGGAACGTATATTCATTTGATGCTAAAGTCGTTTAGCATGGCAAACTCCAAGAGGTGTCTCATGTTGATGAGCCATGGAGTGTATCTCTCTTAATAGTCCCCAAAGACTCCAAAAAGAGAGATCGCATGAGTAACTATCATGTATGCAATGAAATGTACGAGACCTGATGTTGATCAGTCATATTCTGGAGAAGTTCTCTGTGAGTCAGTGAAAAACATCTTAAAATACTTAACCAGCACTAAGGATGTGATAATATCATGGTGGGTCTGAATTAAAACTAGAGGGCTTAACAGACTCAAGTTTTTAGATAGACCAAGAAGACAAAAAATCTACTTTAAGGTAAAAGGTTACCTCGAACAGTGGTACAGTGAGTTAGAAAGGTTCCAAACAACAAAATGTTGTTGGTTTAGTGATAAAGACAAAGTATATGGCTGTAAATGAAGCTACAAGTTGATTGTTTGGATGAAAAGTTCATTACAGAACTAGGAATAGTTCCTAAGTCTCATCTTGGATCTAAACATGTGCTGTGACACTTTTATTTGATTATAGGAATTATTGAAAGATGGGAATCATTGAAAGATGGGAATCACTATAGAGATAGTGGACTCTTAAGAACAACATTACATATCCATTTACTGAAGCTTATCCAACAGCAGGATAATCGTCACTTAGAGAAGAAGAGTATAAGATACCATGACGATTGGCTTTAGTACAAGTGGGAGATTGAAAGTAGTATGCACACAAGCCAATCATGTTTGATGATAAAGCATATATTTTGTAACAATCTTATTCATTTATTAATAAAAAGTATTAATTTATTAAAGGCTTAGAATTATCTACATGATGCTGTTTTATAATATGTGATAAACCCATAGTTTTAAGCAATGCTTTTAGAATAATGATGATGATCATTCTAATGAGATCTAAATTCTTAGAAAGCTTAAAACTAAAATAGTTCCCAATCGTTGGATTACTAAATTGGGGATTAGTGAATCCGGATAGATTGGTACATACGTTGCTTGCTCATTAGATGAAGATAATTGATCTCATGATCATTTGTGTGGAGACACTAAAGCAAGTATGTAGGTGCTTATTAGAGAATAAGTTCACTGAACGTGGCTCGCTAAGGAATACCTAATGGAGTTTTATTTGCCTGTCAATAGGAATTCCTGTAGTGATAGTAGTACAAGTGATCCTTGGACTTGAGATCATCATAGTATCTGATGTACGATGAGTTATACTTTGACTTATTCCTTAAGACCCTTAGGGTATATCAAAGGGTATGCTTGGGTATAATAAATTATACATAGAGTGTAACGACCCAAAAATCCATACAATTTAAAATCTCAACTTCGGTCGTTAACCATACATTAAATCTCTAATTTTACATCATTATTCGATATTAAAAACACTAAAATAGCGGAATATTTAAAATGTTTCTACATTTCCTTCTTTCTTGCTCTGAATCGCAACCTTTACACTACATCTCTTTGATTCAATCTTATATCATGAATTGTTACAGCAAAATGACTATACAAAGTCTTACATCATAACTAAATATCCATATACATTGGATAGCTCAAATTACAATTTAACAACATGTTATGTTCAAAATATAAAATACATTTCTCATAAAATGTAAGTAATCTTCGTAAATATAGATCTCTATAACTCACTTAGCACATATCTTTACCTTAAAATCTTGACCTGTAAAAGTGGTTATTTGCAAGAGTGAGCTCGACAGCCCAGCAAAGTCTAACAGTTTTCATGCATCACATAACACATAATAACATGCTCGATATACATCTTATTAAAGTAACATGGCATAAATGCTTTTAATTCACATAGCAAATATAAAAATTGAGTTCCTTACTCAATCATCATTACTTAGCCAAAACAATGCAGTCATATATTGACTTTAACATTTTATGATTCAACATGCATAACATATAATGCAATTTAAAACAGTTCATCAAGTCCACGTAGAAAATAGGAACCGAAAGACTTGCCTTGATCGTTGTTTACCAATAACAGTTTAACAGCTTACAGTTATCTGCACTTCACGTGCCCTACACAATTATATAATCATACACATCAACTATTAGTCATATAACAACACATAGTAATTATAATGTAAACTCTACTCCACATCTCATAATCATTCCTATTAATTAGCACACAATGTTCAATTAGATTGTGTAAACTTTAGACTTATAACTCACTATATTTCTTCTTAGTCAAACTCGAAGTTCATTCAAGTGCTTAATTCTTGCTAAGACTACTTATTGATTTTATATTAAACCCATTTCATATCCTATAATATTCATTTCAATTGAATTGAAACACTTTTTAAGTTCGTTAACACTTGGCTCGACGTTTCGACGTTCATTCATCACACGCCTGATTTGTTTCTCTTGTGTATGCTTACTATGCTTCAATAACTTATCTAATACATCATTTATTAATGTTAAGCATCATTATATTTACTAACATTCAAGTTTTATAACTTAGAACATCATCTTTTATGGTCAGGAGCACTACACATGCATATGTGCATGCCCGACGCCCTCCGATTGCCCCCGAAAACACAACGGTCCTAAAGATGACCATTTTGACCCATCCTAGTGACCTCAAATTGAACAACTTAAAGAACGAAAGTTGTAGGTCTACTCGTCCTCGTTCGCGATCATCTTGAATCATCTCAATCAGAGTTCGTATGAGAAAGGTATGGCCATTTTACTATAAGAGGTCAAAACTGTCCGAGTCAGACTACAAATCCGGTGCTGGGGCGCGAGGACTAAGCCAACTAGTGGCAGTGGGGCGTGAAATTGGCCCTAGGGCTTGAATTTCAGCGCCACGACGTGAATTTCTGGCGCTGGGGCTCCATTTTTGGCGCTGGGGCGCCATTTTTGGCGCTGGGGCGCCGAAACTTGCAGAATCGCAACCCACGAAGAACAGAACAACTAAATTTTTGTCAATAACTTGATTTCTAACACTAATTAACATGTATAACCTAAGCCAATTACACATATACACATTATCCAACATGTATATACTAATTACCAACGACTAAACCATGATTCTAGAAATCTTAAATCATTGTACGCACTTTTTTAAAAACCAAACTCCATAATTGACATATTTTAACACAGTAAACACTGTAAATTCTAATAACAACCAATTCGTTTACTTTAACAACGATTCTATGAACTTCTTAACAACAGAATTAACATGTTCACAGTTTTTCTTTCCTAATTAGCTATCAACAATTTACTGATTTTGATCTTCTTAACAACCAAACTAATGAATATTTTGACTGTTAATAGCCATGTACCGAAACATATACTGAAAAATAGTTTCCTTCCTTTTAAACGAAATTAACATAACCTTTCATGTACTTCCAACATCATACACCCATAAAAACACCATAGTTCTGTTATATAACAACTACTACAAAGTTTTGTAAAAACTTTATATTTACAGTGAAATAGAAGAACACAGAGACGTAAAAACATATATATATATATATATATATATATATATATATATATATATATATTAAGGTTTTAAAATATACCTTTTGTTGTTAAGGAATTCTTGTTAACCCTTGCTAGTCATAGACAACCTTGAAACTTCAGACACCTTTTACTCTCAATTTACTCTATTCTCTCTCAATTTCTGCAATCTTCCTTTTTCTTTTCTCTTGAGCTGAAACCCAAATACTCTTTACGTAAAAATAAAATAAAACCAACGCACGCCTGTTTAAAACAAAATCGACGCCTACTCAATACCCCTATTCAATTTATCAGTTACCAAATTAATATATATATTTTATTTATTAAAATTCAAAATTTTAAAAAACAAAAGCCATAGGGCTTTGTTTGGCAAAACAATTTAAAATTAAGGAATTTATATCCTTAAGCATTGTTTAGGTAAAACCAAATCAAAACTACTTTAATTTATTTTAATAACTAATTATAATATAGTTATTTGTCACATTTCTTTTAATTAAGTTTTCATACTTAATTTATTAATTCTAATAACAATTCATTGCATAATATAATAATTTATTTAATCATTATAAACTTTCTAACTTAATTATTAAATTAAATTAGATTACTATTTCAAAATAATTACTTTCCTTAACTCATTAATTATTTATTAAACAAATAAATAATCAATTCACATCAAATCAATTAAACAAATACTTATTCAACAATAAACACATCCATTAAATATTTATATAATTCAATAAATATTTAAATATTAATTAAAAATATGGATTGTTACATCATTCCCTACTTACAAGGATTTTGTCCTCAGAATCACAACTCAAACCACTCATTCGTTACAATCTTCCCTACTTACAAAGATTCTGTCCTCAGAATCGAAGACACAAATTAAACAAATAACTCGGAGTAATCTTTCATCATTTTATCTAAACATAGGTTTTATATTTACTACTACATTCATTACTTTAACAAATTGTAGGTTTAATTTCATAACTTTCACTTGATCTCAATATATTCTGAGTGTTATATATCTTTTAACCCATTCATTTCTTTTTCTAAGAATCGTTATCATCAACACTCAGGATATTACATTCACCATTTCTTCTAAGAATTTCGTCCTCAAAATTTTATTTATTAATCTTTATTCATTCAATCTATCAGAGTAGATTTTATGTCACTACTTCATTCATTCATTGGTTTCTATAACCACTTTCTTTCCACAAAGATCATTCTACAATTATTAACTTTTCTATTAAAAGTTTTTCATTATTCTTTGATAACTCATATCCTTCTCACTTCAAAATCTCTTTTCTCGCTTATTCAACATATTCATCATTCAGTGTCGCATTCTACGACTCACTTCTTTCTAAGGAATATCATCTTTACCACATTCAGCTTTTAGAATATCAAGAATCTTTCACAATTGCTCAATAATTGGGAAGCGATATGAATAATAGGAATTTAAAAGATTCCAATTCATGCTGAGGGTCATAAGACCACGAGCTATGTCCACAGTTGCAAGTAATTTTTTAACTTCAACTTTAATAGTTATAAGACTATAAGGACCCCCGTACTTAGGGTGTTAAGCCCTTCGTACGATGTATTGTGCACAAACATTTAAACGCTATGCATATGTCCATAGTTATAAGTAATCTTTCAATTTAAACTTTAACAGTCATAAGACTATAGGGACTCCTCGTACTTAGGGTGATCAGCCCTTCGTACAATGTATTGTGCACAAACATCTCAACGCCTCTGCGTAATCCCCTATAAAAGGGTTGTTCATCTCAGCTTTTTAACATTTGAATCCGCACCAAAACAATTTGGTTTGGCATAACTTCTCAAGAAACACATGTATTTCATGAACATCTTTCAATATTCGTCTAGCTGAATCAAATAGCATAGACTTCTACAACAATTCAGATATCAATCGAAATATACATATACATATATATATATATATATATATATATATATATATATATATATATATATATATATATATATATTCTCATATCTTAAAGAAATCTCAAAATTTTTTTTATGACGTCATGATACCGCACTGTATTTATTGTCCGTTGAGGATTCCGTCATTTGGTGATTTTATCATACTACATTATACCATAGTGGGCTGACGATCCTTAGATCACATCCAACACTAGGTAATACTGCATTGATGACTCCATCGTTTTTATCATCTTTGCACCAGGTTACATGATGCATTAATGATATAAAATACATTTTTTATATATTGCAAATCATTTTTGTCTAGCCGAAGCAATTAGCATAGACATATGAATAACAGTATTGTTGTTAAAACTCATTGGTTCCATCATTTGACCCAATATTTTTCAAGAAAATAAAAGTATAAACATCAGCATGAAGTCAATAAATTTTGAAAGTCTAGCATAGCTAGTAGATTTAGATTACCTATGCTTCCGCCATCAACTCCACTTTCTATAATGATCCATTGCTTAATAGGTCTATCTATTCCTATCATCCTTAATACTCTATTCACACTTATCTATACCCAGTTCGTCAAACTTACCACACGTTATGAGTTCAGGAACTTGCCACAATCATATGAGTTTAAGAACTTATCCTAGTCAGACCATAGGCGTCCATTCGCTGAGGGGTTCAAAAATATACCATATAATTATGATTCACGAACTTACCATAAGTATGAGTTTTAAGAACTCGCACTTAACGTTATAATATTCTCTAACTATACCCTACCTATCTGTTATACACATGAGAAAAGAATCACCTTCTCAACAGGCATATAGCAAATAGCGCGACACAAATATTCCAATGATTATCAATGTAATAAACTTAGTGCAAACACAAAATCCTCGCCCATACAAAAATTTGTACAACTCAGCCATTACAGGAGTCCTCAATTGAAATCCCACCTAACTCTATCTTGCTCTTAACTTGCTCTTTGCTCGATACGAATTTCTCGTATCCCATCATCTATAACTCCTCATGAGTTATCTCTTACTATATCATAGTACATCATCTTCATAGCATCAAGCTATAATCATTCAAACATTACAAACCATCTTCCTTTTATAACTTAATCTGATCGCGTCGTGATCTTATTCTATAATCATCTCTCTTAAAATTCTTTTCTTAACTCGTGATCGTTTTGTTTTACGATCCTCTTTCTTTCCCTTTTCATCATTTACGACATTATTCGTTATCTTGGCTATTGGAGTTAGGAAACTCCCATTTCTTATCTTTATATCTCTTAGATTCTCCTTTGAAAAAATTCTTTCTTTAAGAATTCTAACTTCATTTATACCGCTCAAAATTTCATTCGAGTTCTAAACTCTCATCATACGTGTCCATTTCTACACTAGGTACACATCAACTCTCTAACAGTTTTAATATGGTACACTGAGTGGTTTCCCACAAACAACCAACAAACTAGGTTCTGAGTTACTAGTTCGTATATACCTCCGCTCCATGATGGAATCGTTTAGCCCAGATACCATACATCAACTACTAAAGAGTACAATTGCACCAAACTTGAATATAACTCTCTATTCTTAACTTCTTTATCACTCTCTTTTTATAGACTTTGTCTATTTATTATCACCGTACATTCTTATTATTGGAGTTGGGTAACCCCACATTCATATTCCTTATAACTCTGCGAGATTCTTCTTCGAATCCTTTCACGTAAGTTTAAATCCTTTCTTTATAAATTTCTTAAATTACTTCTTATTGTTCAAACTCTATTTGAGCTTATTCTTTCATTATCTTCACCTCTCTTCTCTAAGGTTATAGCCTACGATACTCCTACCTAAGATTTATAACCTACGACTTTGATACCAACTGTAACGACCCAAAAATCCATACAATTTAAAATCTCAACTTCGGTCGTTAACCATACATTAAATCTCTAATTTTACATCATTATTCGATATTAAAAACACTAAAATAGCAGAATATTTAAAACGTTTCTACATTTCCTTCTTTCTTGCCCTGAATCGCAACCTTTACACTACATCTCTTTGATTCAATCTTATATCATGAATCGTTACAACAAAATGACTATACAAAGTCTTACATTATAACTAAATATCAATATACATTGGATAGCTCAACTTACAATTTAACAACATGTTACGTTCAAAATATGAAATACATTTCTTTTAAAACATAAGTAATCTTCGTGAATATAGATCTCTATAACTCACTTAGCACATATCTTTACCTTAAAATCTTGACCTGCAAAAGTGGTTATTTGCAAGAGTGAGCTCGACAGCCCAGAAAGTCTAATAGTTTTCATGCATCACATAACACATAATAACATGCTCGATATACATCTCATTAAAGTAACATGGCATAAATGCTTTTAATTCACATAGCAAATATAAAGATTGAGTTCCTTACTCAATCATCATTACATAGCCAAAACAATGCAGTCATATATTGACTTTAACATTTCATGATTCAACATGCATAACATATCATGCAATTTAAAATAGTTCATCAAGTCCACGTAAAAAATAGGAATCGAAAGACTTGCCTTGATCATTGTTTACCAATAACAGTTTAACAGCTTACAGTTATCTGCACTTCACGTGCCCTACACAATTATATAATCATACACATCAACTATTAGTCACATAACAATACATAGTAATTTTAATGTAAACTCTACTCCACATCTCATAATTTTTCCTATTAATTAGCATACAATGTTCAATTAGATTGTGTAAACTTTAGACTTATAACTCACTATATTTCTTCTTAGTCAAACTCGAAGTTCATTCAAGTGCTTAATTCTTGCTAAGACTACTTATTGGTTTTATATTAAACCCATTTCATACCCTATAATATTCATTTCAATTGAATTGAAACACTTTTTAAGTTCGTTAACACTTGGCACGACGTTTCGACGTTCATTCGTCACACGCCCGATTTGCTTCGCTTGTGTATTCTTACTATGCTTCAATAACTTATCTAATACATCATTTATTAATGTTAAGCATCATTATATTTACTAACATTCATGTTTTATAACTTAGAACATCATCTTTTATGGTCAGGAGCACTACACATGCATATGTGCATGCCCGACGCCCTCCGATTGCCCTCGAAAACACAACAGTCCTAAAGATGACCATTTTGACCCATCCTAGTTACCTCAAATTGAAAAACTTAAAGAACAAAAGTTGTAGGTCTACTCGTCCTCGTTCCTGATCATCTTGAATCATCGCAATCAGAGTTTGTATGAGAAATGTATGGCCATTTTACTATAGGAGGTCAAAACTATCCGAGTCAGACTATAAATCCGGTGCTGGGGCGCGAGGACTAAGCCAAATAGTGGCAGTGGGGCGTGAAATTGGCCCTGGGGCTCGAATTTCAGTGTCGCGGCACGAATTTTTGGCGCTGGGGCTCCATTTTTGGCGCTGGGGCTCTATTTTTGGCGCTGGGGCGCTATTTTTGGCGATGGGGCGCCGAAACTTGCAGAATCACAACCCACAAAGAACAGAACAACTAAATTTCTATCAATAACTTGATTTCTAACACTAATTAACATGTATAACCTAAGCCAATTACACATATACACATTACCCAACATGTATATACTAATTACCAACGACTAAACCATGATTCTAGAAATCTTAAATCATTGTACGCACTGTTTTAAAAACCAAACTCCATAATTGACATATTTTAACACAGTAAACACTGTAAATTCTAATAACAACCAATTCGTTTACTTTAACTATGATTTTCTGAACTTCTTAACAACAGAATTAACATGTTCACAGTTTTTATTTCCCAATTAGCTATCAACAATTTACTGATTTTGATCTTCTTAACAACCAAACTAATGAATATTTTGACTGTAACAACCCCAAAATCCATACAATTTAAATCTCAACTTCGGTCGTTTACCATACATTAAATCTTAAATTTTACATCATTAATCGATAAAAAATACTAAAATTACGGAATATTTAAAACGTTTATACATTTCCTTCTTTCTTGCCCTGAATCGCATTATTTACATTACATCTCTTTGATTCAATCTTATATCATGAATCGTTATAATAAAATAACTATACAAAGTCTTACATCATAACTAAATATCCATATACATTGGATAGCTCAACTTACAATTCAACAACATGTTACGTTCAAAATATGAAATACGTTTCTCATAAATCATAAGTAATCTTCGTGAATATAGATCTCTATAACTCACTTAGCACATATCTTTACCTTAAAATCTTGACCTGCAAAAGTGGTTATTTGCAAGAGTGAGCTCGACAGCCCAGCAAAGTCTAACAGTTTTCATGCATCACATAGCACATAATAACATGCTCGATATACATCTCATTAAAGTAACATGGCATACATGCTTTTAATTCACATAGCAAATATAAAGATTGAGTTCCTTGCTCAATCATCATTACTTAGCCAAAATAATGTAGTCATATATTGACTTTAACATTTCATGATTTCAACATGCATAACATATCATGCAATTTAAAACAGTTCATCAAGTCCACGTAGAAAATAGGAACCGAAAGACTTGCCTTGATCGTTGTTTACCAATAACAGTTTAACAGCTTACAGATATCTGCACTTCACGTGCCCTACACAATTATATAATCATTCACATTAACCATTAGTCACATAGCAACGCATAGTAGTTGTAATGTAAACTCTACTCCACATCTCATAATCTTTCCTATTAATCAGCACACAATGTTCAATTAGATTGTGTTAACTTTTCGACTTATGACTCACTATATTTCTTCTTAGTCAAACTCGAAGTTCATTCAAGTGCTTAAGTCTTGCTAGGACTACTTATTGGTTTTATATTAAACCCATTTCATATCCTATAATATTCATTTCAATTGAATTGAAACACTTTTAAAGTTCATTAACACTTGGCACGGCGTTTCGATGTTCAATCGTCACACGCCCGATTTGCATCTCTTGTGTATGCTTACTATGCTTCAATAACTTATCTAATACATCATTTATTAATGTTAAGTATCATTATATTTACTAACATTCATGTTTTATAACTTAGGACATCATTTTTTATGGTCAGGAGTACTACACATGCATATGTGCATGCCCGACGCTCTCCGATTGGCCCCAAAAACACAACAGTCTTAAAGATGACCATTTTGACTACTGTTACAGACCTCAAATCTTCAAGGGTATGATTCTTGTTCTTTCTTTTTCGTTTAATTAATAATTGTGCATAAAGGGTGATCCGGGTATATGGTTTATAAAATTTTAAAACTCTAATTTTCCACGTTTTCGCTTATTTTATGCAATTTGATTGCGCTCATGAATATTACAAACCTTACAAAGTCCTCATTGGCCCGTAGTGCATTGATGGACAGTTGTTGGTATGATCATGACTATTGGTGATAAAAATGAATATCCTTGGCCCGTAGTGCGTGGATAATTCAGTGATGTGGATTATTTATTTAGCTGAGTCCCAACAATAAAATTGATGATAAACTTTTAAATCATAAAAGACTATAGATATCATGCTCTACTTGACTCTTCTAATGTATTGCTTGTTCCGCTGTAGTTAAACTTGGTGTTTATTGTATTTTATCAGTTTAACACTGTTGAAGGCTAATGATAATTTATTCTGCATTATCTTAGTCATAATATTTCTTACTAGGCTGGTTGAGCTCACCCTTTTGCTTTCATTGTTCTATTCAGGAAATGAGAATATAGCTGGGACGAGTCAGGAAATGGAGTGACGGTCTGGATAGGTGGCTATAGTAGTCATCACTATTATGTGAAATAGTGTGATAATAATTGTAATGAGGACTTTATTTGAGTTTGGATACTCTCTACGAGACATTATTCGTGTTGAAACTCTCAGTTACGTTTTGTCGTACTGTATAAAAGAAGTTTGTATTTAAATTCTGTACCATGTATTTGGCGACTCAAGATGGGCGATGTATACCTATTTTGGGGGCGTCACATGGCACCAAGAAATGAATGTAGCAGACTCATAATGAATATGAGACCAACCTATGCACCTAACAAATAAGTTATTAAGACAACTAGAAAAATACAAAAGTAAAGCATGAACCATAAACACCCTTGATTACAGAGCAGTTCAAATTACAAAGCATTTACATAACCAAAATGCTTTAACCAAAATAACATATGTTCATAAGTACCTTGTCATGAACCATAACAACTCATTACAGATCATTACATATTCTAAGCATTCAATCTCTGTAAGAATACATAGTAACCAACACACAACTAAAATGCATTCACCAAAATCACAGAACCAAAATGCATTATGTGACGCCCCCAAAATAGGTATACACCATCCATTCTGAGTCGCCAAATACATGGTACAGAAAATAACTACAACTTCATTATTACAATTGTCGTGCAAAATACGACAACACATATACTGTGAGTTTAAATATAAATATTGTCTTCTATACTGTATTCAAACTCAAATAAGTTCTCATTACAATTATTGGAACACTATTTTACAAAATAGTGAGGACTGCTAAAACAACTGAATGGAAATATCACTCCACACCCCGACTAGTTTTCGCTATATTCTCGCCTTCTGAGAAGAAAAATGGAACAAAAAGGAAAAGGGTGAGCTCAACTAGCCCAGTAAAGAATATTATAACTAAGATAATATACAACAAATTATCATTAGCCTTCAATAAATCAGATAAAATATAATGGACAACCAGTTTTAGATCAATATTCGCAGCGAAAATAACAATTCATTAGAAGAGTTAAGTAGAGAAGAAAATCTATTATCATCTATGAATTTAAAAGTCCATCATCAATATTTTATCCCTATAACATCAATCAATATACATCTTGAATCAAATATTCATCTTTGCACTACGGGCCAAAAATATTCATTTGTATCACTAGTTGGTCATGTTCATCTCAACACCTGTTCATATTTGCACTATGGGCCAAAGATATTCATCAGGTATTCATCTTTGCACTACAGGCCAAACATATTCATCAAGTATTACCATGTAAGACTGAGGATGATGAAAAATATCTTAAAAAAATGAATCCAGTGAGATAAAAGAATAAAAATTAGGGATTCGTACTTTAGATAATCCAAGTTCAAAAATACTCCGTAATAAACCATAGTGGAGTAAAATTCAAGAATGAAGATCAAAACATGGATACAATCAAAGATAGTAACCATAATAGACATCTTGGATAAAGATGAGAAAATTTTATTTTTTGGTGAATAGTGCCGTATACGTAAATAGTAACCCCGACATAAAAAGATAGAAATTCCACAAGAAAATTATACTTCGTAAATAGTACTCGTGAATAGTACCGTATTTGTGAATAATGCCGTATACGTGAATAGTATCGTATACGTGAATAGTAACTGTAAGATCCTAACTTTTATGAATAAAGATGAATTTTTCTATAAATATCATTTTTGAATAATTATGGTGTGGATTTTTTATAATATTATAGTTGTGTGTAATATTTATAAATTTTACAAAGTAAGCAAGTAGTTATAAAATATTCGATTGGTCGAAAAATATTCATTTTAACAGGGAATATTCGTATGACGGCACAATCATTGATGACCCCCAAAACGGAAATTATTGTCGAAATGAGAAAAAGACAGAAATATCTTTTTATAAAAATAACAGCGAAAATTTTATCGTTAAACTGTTAAAATACCCGATGGTAAAAGTCCAGTAATACGCGTGGTTGCATAGTAGCACACAGTATTGGTTATTGATACTGACGTGAGAAGTCACTCAGTTTTATTCAATTATTGCTACAGTATTTGCTGCATAGTATCTCACGTTATTTGATTTAATTATTGTCAATATCTTTTATATTATTAAATCAATAATTGAGACGACAAAGTTATTCATATTATTATTTACAATATTGACGATGTCTAGAAAGTTCTGTTGAGGAGAGGTTTGGTCACCTAATTGCTCGTCAATAGGGAGAAATCCTTATCAGAAAGCCCCCTCTTTTCTAAGAACGAACTGGTTGTTAAATATTACAAATTATAATAATAATGATTGTTAGTTCCCAGAGGCACAATAGTTATCTAGAAAGGGGGAGTTGAATAAATATTTTAAAATTCTTTTTGAAATACTTGTTAGTTTTGATAATAACTTAAACACAACAGAATTGTGAGTTGTTTGTTTCCCCTTTAAGATATAACAAGTTAATGAGAGATAAACAATTATAGCAGTTATGGCAGTTATATCAATAATGTAAAAGACATAGTGTTTTAAGTGGTTCAGAGCACTTAAAGCTCCTAGTCCAATCTTCTACTCCTCGAGTAGGAAATCCACTAAGGATATCTTTACACTTTTTGAATCTCACAGGTTCCTTCAAGACCAGTAGTCTTGGAACTTCTTAGTTCATTTTTGAACTCTTCAAGTCCAGCAGACTTGGTTCTTCACAGTTCGCTTAGAACTCTTCAAGTCCTTCTGACTTGGAAACTTCTTACTTCACTTGATAGTAGTTGATGAGTTCTTGAATGGTGCTACTCAGTTGCCGTTAAGCTCTTGTTCGAAAGAACTGAGTAGCTGAGCAAGCTTTCTCTTTTCAGATCCTTCAGCATTTTTGTTCAATACTTGCTTGATTACTTTCATCTGCTGAAGTTTTGTATATATGATGTCTTTGAAATGTATATGTTGAAGACATCTGTGGAAGCATTAAATGCATTTGACATTTCTGAGCTTTGATGGAGACTTTCTACGCATCTTCTGATTAACAGTCTGGCCCACTGACACAGTAGACTGCTATCACACTTAACACCCGAAAAGGTATTTTCTGCTGAGCTAGAGTATTTTCCTTAGCTTCTTCAATACGTTTCTTTGTTATATACTAAGGATGATTGTTGTGTCATTGGGACTCCCGAGGACTTTAACGTCTATAGCTCATTCCATATTTGTTGTGATTTATCTTTAACAAAATAGACGAGGCTCGATGCTTCTGACACATACAAATGAAGCTCTACGATTCTGATCATGGTGTCTTGCCACCTTGGTGCTTGAACTGATACTGCTAAACGAGAACACTATAATTTCTCTTAAGTACTGGACACTACGATCTTCACTTGCTTGACTTGCAGACTCTACGCTTCTGAGAGCACACTACGACCTCTGATTTGGCTCTGCAAGAGTTTGGACTACTCTACGACTCCGGAGAGGCCCTTCAAAGTAGATACACTACGATCCTCGATGCTCTACGATTCTGCCTTATCTTCTGCAATCTCTTGATCATCTCGATAGACTATGATTCAGTTGAAGCCTATCTATTACATCTCAAGATATAGATCAACCTAACAGCTTTGATCTTTTCTTCTATACATTCATTTACAGAATGATAAACATTAAAGTCCAGATCAACCTAACAAGTTTGATCTATCACTAAGTCCTTGTACATGTGTTCCTTTGAAGGACTTTACATATAATCATGAATATTTACTTACAACATCAAATTTTAAATATGCAATCTCCCAACAATCTTTCCCTATTTGATGTCGACATAACCAAAGAGATTTGTACCATGATTATTAATTTCTAGATGTAATTGCTAGAAAGTAAATATGACTTAGTGTTTCAGTGAGCAGCTGAAACCTCTAGAGAATAAGTATGAATTTATTGATGATTGTAAAGACAGATATTACAATTAAGCTTAGTTACATCAATAAGAAATGAGTTTTAACTTATATCTATTTCTTCTGCATTTTGTTCCTTGGAGGATTTGCATACTCTTGAGCTCTTCTTCTCCTGCTGACTTCATCTCTCCATGCTATATCTTCCATCTCACTCTGACTTAGCCTTGGCAAATGATCGTGTCCATTCATAAATGCAGGATCTTCAATTGGTATTCTTAGACCAGTGGTGGTCACTTCTTGTGAGCTTGGAGAAGGCCTTTGACTCCTTAGTGGTTGTGCCATGAGAATTTGCTACTGTTCAGGTCGTGGAGTCTGATGGCGAAACTGTCTTGCAGGAGAACTTGTGGGATCACTTCTTGAGAAGTGAGCAATTTTACCTTTGCCTTTTCCTTTGTCGCCTCCTTCCCCTTTATTCTCCCCCTTTATATAAGCATCAAGGGTTCGAATATCTTCAGATAGGCGAGTCATGCCTTGTACTAGTTCGTTGAGTTAAGTCTGAGATTGAACAATGTCTGCACGATTTTCCTGAATCAGAGAGTCAGTTCAAGTTTCTCTCTTTTGCAGAATGGCCAAGACATTTTTTGTTTGTTGCATTTGACCCATGGAGAATGCTTGGAATTCTTTCATTTGGGGATTTAGACTCGTGAGATTTTCCATCAAAAGTTGATTTTGGGATTCTTGAGTATTTTGTAAAATTAGAACAGCATCCCTGTGCTTCTTGGCAGCTAGAAAGTGGATTTGATCCCTTTCATTGATACTCTGGATCATCTCTTTTATTATCTCCCTAAGATTCTTTGTCAGTTCAGAACTTAGGTTGCTTGGGAGAGTATTGGCAACATCAATCAAATGAGTCAGCCTCATGTGAACAAGTTCGGAGTGAACTTCAAGATCTTCTTGTATGTCCTTGGTCAATTTCTTAGTGCTTCTGAAAACTCCGTTTTGGTAGGGAGATCAGTTATAAGTTCAAGGAGTTGCGGATTATTTGGAGGAGAGGCCCTTGTGTATTGATTTTACATAGTGAAGAGAGAAAGGTCGAGATTGAAATACTCATTAGTGGATGAGGATGGGATATCTGATGGAGGGGCTATTGTGTGGGGTTGAGCTTCAGGAGGAGGTGACTCTATGTCTAGAGCAGGTGACTCTACGATTAGATGTGGATCAGTAATCGTAGAGTGAGATATTATAGGAAATTTGATCAATATAAAGTTGGGCATATTTGGTTCATCAGGTAGAATGTTGGGATTCTGTAACTGGAAATTGATTGAGTGGATGATGTGACACCCCCAAATCCAGGTACTTCGATTCCACAGGATTTGGTGTTCACTATATAAATATCATCTATCTATCTACCCATAATAAAAAAAATGCAAACCATGCAATAGATAGAATTAAAATCTTCCCTTAAGGGTTACAACATCTGAATAATAATAATACAATCCCAGGTTAAACTAACCTTAAACATCTGTGCGGAATCATAAACAAATAAGCCTTAAACAAATACATCGTCAACTAAAACAACAAGTCTTCGTCACTTGCTAATTTTGCCCTTGCCTTTACTAGTGGAAGGTTCGTCAGTTCTTTCGTTCTTAATTGCAATGTTATTATTAAGCAAGAGTGAGCACAAATGCCCACAAGTATAAAAATGAAATAACAGTATAATAACATGCGAATAAATCAAGACATCTGAATAAAAACTCAACTTTTGAATCAAGAGTGAATAACAAGAATCAAAAGAATTCTGAGGGTCATAAGACCTTGAACTATGTCCTAGGTTAACAAGAGTTATACTTGAAACCTTTAACAGTCATAAGACTAGACCTTCTTCTCGTACTTAGGGGGATCAACCCTTAGTACAATTCTGTTCACAATATCTTAACGCTAAAGCGTAAATAATCCCCTATACAGGGTTCTTCATCTCAGTTTGACATTCGAGTCCGCACCAAAGGAAGTTTGGTTTGCATAATTCATCAAGGGTTCTGAAATTTAGAATGCTCATCAACTATGGACTAGTTGAATCATTAAGGTTTCACTAGTATAATAAGGTTCAACAATAATGATATTCAATTTGAATAATAATCTCAAGAAGTATACAATAGAACAATTATTATTTAACTAAATCATACTTTGAAAAGATAATCAATCTTTAATAAATCATTTGAACTTGAATACTAGTAACGATAGTTTATTCAAGGTAAATAATAAGCTTGAACAATAATGACAAGTAGGGTTAGGGAACTTGCCTCGTGCGTAGATTATACTTTAACTAATCACGTTCTTTGGATTAAATCTTACATACCATTCACATTCACAATACCAATTAATTATAACTTAACTAATCATCATAAACTCATTCTCTTTGTCTACTTTGATTATTGACTATACTTAATCAATTTACCACTTTGTCACATAATTTGTACTTCATAAATTATCAAGCTAATTATGTATTCAATAATTCAATTCACATGTAATTATGTTATTTACATGTGAAACAATTGTTTTATCATTTCATTATATTTCTAACATTTTAACATGTTCATTACATTAAGTTACTAACACATTGCTAGACTTAATATTTTAAAAAAAATTACATTTCTGGACATTCTGGAGAGTGGCGCTGCGGCGCCACTGTTATACTTTATCTTCGCGCTGCGGCGCCGTGGCGCTGCAGCCGGACACATGGCACTACGGCGCTGTGGCACTGCGACACGGATGTTTAGGCATCCGTTCATTTAAAGTTTGGTCTCTTCGTATTAACATGCACAATAATATACGAGTGTAAAATCTACGAAAACATTTATGTTTGACATACTAAAATCACGTATAAGGCCATAAGGCCAAAAACCCAAACTCTGTATATTTTTAAAATAGCAAGTCATCAGATTAACGACATAAAATTATGAACTGATGATTAGGAAATATATATAATACATATTAAAACACATTAAAACGACATCTTACACATATATGCACATAACTCTCACAATTTCATTTACAGAGACTTTACAGAAGACTCAGGAGTCATATTTATGGAAACTTTAAATGACGTAAAAAAAACTGGGTTAAAGAGATTACCCAAGCGTAGATAAAGTAATAGGAGATGAATTAAAGTATTCCTTAACAATTCTCAAACTCTCTAAACCAATTTCTTACACTCTCTCTCTTTTTTCTCTCTGTTATATGCCAGACTTAGCCAGATGATGAAAAGGAAGAAGGAGAATACGTATATTAATCAAGCAATTGACGCGCACTATGGTCAGTTACCCAGCATGGGTTAACTGCCCATAACTCCTATTACGACTCCGTTTGGTTAGTTAGAATAGATTTCAAAAACTATTTAATTTAATAAAGCTTTATCATATAGTTTAATTCTTGTCACACCCAATTCAAATATCTTATTTAAATTAATTAAATAACATATAATAATCTCTCATAAATTCACATAATCATATAATTAATTTTTTTTAATTAATAATGTCAAATTATTAACTCTCTAATTAATAATTATATTAATTAAGTAATATGGCTTATTAAATATTACTTTTAATACAATAAGCTCACATAATCACATACTTTGAATAATAAAATTCTCCATATTAATTTAATAAATATAACACAAATAATTAAATTAATCTACCATAACTGCATCAATTAATTATTTAATCCAATAATTAAATCATCGAAAAATATTTATTTAATTCAATAAATATTAGAAATTAATTACAAAATCTCGTTCTTCACATCTTTCCCCCCTTAAAAGGATTCTGTCCCCAGAATCACGACTCAATAAATTTTGACCCGTTACATTCTCCCCCCTTACAAAGGTTCTGTCCCCAGAATCGCTTAAAAATAATTAAGTAAATAAATGAGGGTAATTCTTCATCATATTCTCTTCTAGTTTCCACGTAGCTTCTTCAGCATTGTGGTTTCTCCAATTACCTTAACTGAAGGTATAACTTTATTTCTCAGAACTTGTTCTTTTCGGTCAACAATTTGGACAGAAATTTCTTCATAAGATAAGTCTTTCTCAAATTGTAGGGGTTCATATTCAATTACATGCTTGTAATCAGGCTTGTAGGGTCGCAACACAGAAACATGGAAGACGTTATGGATATTCTCGAGTGCTGGAGGTAAGGCTACCTCATACGTAACTTCTCCGATTCTTCTCAGTGCTTCAAAGGGTCCAATGTATCTTGGGATCAATTTTCCTTTCTTTCCGAACCTGATCTTCCCTTTTCAGGGAGAGACCTTCAAGAAAACATAACTACCTGATTCAAACTCGATAGTTTTACGATGTGGATCAGCGTATTTCTTCTGTTGGTCTTGAGCCGCTACCAGTCGTGCTCGGATTACTTTGACTATTTCTGTTGTCTGCTGTACCGATTCTGGCCCTAGCAATTGTCTTTCACCAACTTCATCCCAGTAAAGCGGAGTTCTGCACTTTCTGCCGTATAAAGCTTCATAAGGCGGCATGCCAATACTAGCGTGGTAACTGTTGTTGTAGCCGAACTCTACTAATGGTAGGTGATCATCCCAATTTCTTTTAAAGTCCATCACACAGGCTCTTAGCATATCTTCTAATGTCTAAATCGTTCTCTCACTCTGTCCATCTGTTTGAGGGTGGTAAGATGTACTCATTCGCAATTGCGTACCCATGCATTCCTGAAGACGTTTCCAAAAATTTGATGTGATGCGCGGATCCCTATCTGAAACAATTGATACCGGAACTCCGTGCCTCAAAACAATCTCTTTTACGTATAGCCTGACCAACTGATCTAAGTTGAATCTTATTTTGATCGGAAGGAAGTGTGTAGATTTCGTCAGTCGGTCAACGATAACCCATACTGCGTCGTAGCCTTTCTGAGTCGTCGGAAGGCCAACCACAAAGTCCATTGTAATATGTTCCCATTTCCACACTGGGATCTCTAATGGTTGTAGCAATCCACTTGGTCTCTGATGTTTTGCTTTCACTTTCTGACAGGTCAGACACTTGGCAACACATTCTGCAACATCACGCTTCAAATTCGGCCACCAAAAATGTTGTCGAAGATCTTGGTACATTTTGGTACTACCAGGGTGAATCGAATATCGTGAACTATGAGCCTCGCTTAAAATATCTTCCTTAATCTCTTGTACTAGCGGTACCCAAATTCTACTCTCAAATCTCAGTATTCCTTCCTTATCCATCTTAAATCTCGGTTCGGTCCCTTCGGATATCTTCTTTGCCACCTTTTTGCATTCATCATCCTGAAGCTGAACCTCCTTCACTTTATCTAGTAAAGTTGTACCAGATTGCATCCAAAATAGCTTCTCATCAATCTCCATTGGATACTTCACTTCCAACTCCAGTTTCTCCATTTCTGTGATTAGCTCCTCCTGAGCAGTCAACATCATCAATTTCTCACGACCCTTTCTACTTAAGGCATCGACAACTACATTCGCTTTACCCGGATGGTATAAAATCTCACAGTCGTAATCCTTAATTAATTCTAACCATCTTCTTTGACGCATATTCAAATCCTTCTGTGTGAAAATATATTTCGGAATCTTGTGGTCCGTATATATCTCACACTTCTCCCCGTAAAGATAGTGCCTCCAAATTTTTAAAGCAAAAACAACTGCAGGTAACTCCAAATCATGGGTCGGGTATTCCTTCTCGTAATCCTTCAACTGTCGTGATGCATACGCGATGACTTTACCGTTTTGCATTAGCACCCAGCCAAGTCCTTTATGCGACACATCACTAAAAATAACAAAATTGCCTGTATCATTTAGAAGAGATAACACAGGTGCCGTACTCAACCTCTTCTTTAATTCTTGAAAGCTCTCCTCACACTTCTCCGTCCAAACAAATTTCACAGCTTTTTGAGTTAAAGTCATTAACGGAGTTGCGATCTTGGAAAAATCTTGAATGAATCTTCTACAATATCCCGCCAATCCAAGAAAACTTCTTACTTCTGACGGTGTTCTCGGCTGATCCCAGTTAATCACGGCTTCTACTTTTGATGGATCTACCGAAATTCCATTTTTATCGATCACGTGACCAAGAAATTGTACTCGCTCGATCCAGAATTCGCATTTCGAAAATTTAGCGTACAACTTCTCCCTTCTCAATACTTCCAACGTTAACCTCAAATGTTCTTCGTGTTCTTCTTTGCTTTTGGAATATACCAGAATGTCGTCTATAAATACCACCACGAATTTGTCCAAAAATGGCTTGAACACACCATTCATTAGTCCCATAAATGCTGCAGGAGCATTCGTTAGACCAAACGATATTACTAAAAATTCGTAGTGACCGTATCGCGTTCTGAACGCTGTCTTCGGTACATCCTCTGGCCTCACCTTCAGTTGGTGATAACCACTCCTCAAGCCTATCTTGGAAAAGTATCTTGCTCCCTTTAATTGATCAAACAGACCGTCGATTCTTGGTAATGGATATCTATTCTTAATCGTGACCTTGTTCAGTTCTCTGTAGTCAATGCAGAGCCGCATCGATCCGTCCTTCTTTTTCATAAACAACACTGGCGCTCCCCATGGCGATACGCTCGGTTGAATGTACTTTTTGTCCAGCAATTCTTGTAGTTGGACCATCAGTTCTTTCATCTCTACTGGTGCCATTCGGTATGGTGCCTTCGATATTGGAGCGGTTCTGGGTGCCAAATCGATCACGAAATCTACCTCTCTATCTGGTGGAAGTCCTGGCAAATCGTCTGGAAATACGTAGACGAAGTCCCTCACAATCGGTATTTCTTCTACCTTCGGATTCTCTTTTCGACTGTCGACTATGTAAGCTAAGTATCCTACACAGCCTTGTCTTAATAACTTCCTAGCCTGCATCATCGTCAGACAACTCGCTTGTCTAGGTGACTTTCTACCATAAAATACAACCTTTGACGGAGTCATAAGGTTAATACGTTTCTTCTGGCAGTCAATTATCGCCCCACAATTGGATAACCAATCCATACCCAAAATAACGTCAAATTCCCCAAGCCGAATAGGGATAAGATCTACGTTCATGATATTACCCTTAATATCCACCCTATAGTTCTTAAACACGTACTTAACAGGAATTATCTCTCTATTCGCAATTTTTATATTCATGGGATATTCCAACTCATCCATAAGCAAATCTAAACTATTAGCAAAGTCTTCGGATATAAAGGAATAAGTAGCACCCGAATCAAATAAAATAATAGCATTAATTTCATTGATCGGAATAATACCTGACACCACATCACAAGACTGGATTGCGTCCTGCACTGTCATATTGAAAGTTCTGGCGGTCGGTCGGTTTGTTGCGGTTGGTCCGGTGATGGTTAAGGTATTTCCACTGCTATTTTCACGGTTACCTCCTTGCACTGCTCCTCCTGAACCCTTCTTGGGGCAGTCTCTTGCTAGATGATCCTTAGAACCACAGTTAAAACAAGCACCCTTCTTTGGGTTTGGACAGTTTGGTGCTATGTGGCTTCCTGACCACAATTGTAGCACACTCGCTTCCCTTTCATGCAAACTCCCAGATGAGCTTTTTCGCAGTTTGAGCACGCTTTAATTTTCTTATTCTGCCCTCCTTGTTGACTTCCAGCTGACGAGTTATCTGTCCACTTCCTCTTCTGATTATGACTACCCCCAGTGTTACTCCCACTAGTCTTGTTATTTCCTTCACCTTCACTCTTCTTCTTCTTCTGCTCTTGATTGTACTTGGTCACCGCATCGCTTCCACCTTCAGCGAGGATGGCCTTTTCCAGTACTCCGGCAAATGTGTTTATCTGAAACATTGACACCTTACTATAAACCCAAGGCTTTAGTCCTTGTTCAAATCTTCTGGCCTTTCTTTCGTCAGTGTGTACTTGGTACGGGGCAAACCTTGCCAACTCATCGAATTTAGCCGCGTAATCAGGTACGCTCATGTTTCCCTACTTCAGTTCCAGAAATTGAATTTCCATCTGATTCTACGAACTAGTTGGGAAGTACATTTCGAAAAACATTTCTTTAAATCTCTCCCACGTAATTACACCTTCACCTCGTCGCACCTTGTTTGCTTGCCACCAGTAGCTAGCCTCAGACTTCAACATAAACGTTGCGAAAGCGGTCTTCTGGTCTTCTCTAACCCTAGCAACGTTGAATACTTTCTCCATTTCCATGACCCACGTTTGAGCCTCGATTGGGTTCCTTAAACCTTTGAACTCTGGCGATCCCACCGCCTTGAAGTCTTTAAACGTTGTGTTTGGTGGAGCTTGAGGTTGATTGTTCGTTGCTCCCATCAGTAAGTTCATCAACTGCTGAACAGGATTAGCGTTGGCGTTAATGTTATTATTGGTTGACTCTTCCTGAGCCGGTTGACGTTGTTATCTTCACCTTGGCGGCATATTTCTGATAAAATAAACGCTTATTAGAACTTTATTTATTTCTCTAAATAGTTAAGGCATTACTCAACAATTCAACACATCATCTCAAACAATTTAATATATTTAATTTAACTCAAAGTTTTAACATCAAACTATAGCATAACTGCTATTTACATCGACTATCCTGGAATAAAGAATCCACAGGATTTAAAATATTAACATATTCCTTCGTTCATAAACACATCAGAATTTACATATAAAAACTAATTAAGTCTTTCACATAATTAAACAGATTCTAATCCTGTCTATTAAGGTGCTGAATAGCCTTGCCACGCTCCTCATCCATGATACGAGACATCGTCCTGTGATCCAGCATATACGATGAAAGTCCTTCGAACTGGATGGAGTATCTCAAAACTCGTTCCTGAGCCTCATCCATTGCATGATTAAGTGTGGAGTATGTCTCTTCAAGCTTTGCCTTCTTTGCACGACTATCATCTTCTGCACAATCAGCTCGACGTGATTCTCTTACCCATCATTCCTCTGCTATTTTCAGTCTTCCGGAGGTTTCTTTCAGTTCCTTTTTCAGCTTCTCTATCTCCTCGGTCTTATCTTCGGTTTGACCCTTCTCATGGACCAAATCCCATTCTACATTTCCCAATCGTGTGTGAAGAGTCGAAATCTCCCTCTCCTTCTCCTTTAAAGTAGACTGCTGAACAGTCACTCGCTCAGTCAATTCCTGAACCTCGTCTTGTAATTCCACGTTACGGTCGTATAACGTGTCATACATCTCCGCATCAACGGTGTACCGTGGTAACTCCTCTTCTTCCTCTTCCTCATCAAACTCCTCCTCAGGATCCTCCTCAGGATCAGTCTCGAGCTCATGCTCCTGACCAACAACGGTGATCAATGGCGATGACTCCCTCTGAACTAACTGTTCCCTAACAACATGTATGTCTCGGGGGTCCTCCTCTGTAGGTACTATAGGTAATCGGGGTTCTTCCTCCCCAGCTTGACTAGCTTCTCCAACATTCGTCATCCTGAAAATAAAATTTTAAGTTTTAGTTACTAAGTCGTACTAACGAGCACATAAATTAACACATAAACACAAAATGTATTTTATTATCTTCAATGAATTATCAAAAATTCATTTCTTAAAACTCGATAAGAGTTTTCCTTTACTATCTTCTTTCTATAAGGCTACTACCTAAGGTTGTTCCCCCACCTAAGGTTCATAACATACGGCTTTGATACCGACATGTGACACCCCCAAATCCAGGTACTTCGATTCTACGGGATTTGGTGTTCACTGTACAAATATCATCTATCTATCTATCCAAAATAAAAAAAATGCAAACCATGCAATAGATAGAATTAAAATCTTCCCTTAAGGGTTACAACATCTGAATAATAATAATACAATCCCAGGTTAAACTAATCTTAAACATCTGTGCGGAATCATAAACAAATAAGTCTTAAACAAGTACATCGTCAACTAAAACAACAGGTCTTCGTCACTTGCTAATTTTGCCCTTGCCTTTACTAGTGGAAGGTTCATCAGTTCTTTCGTTCTTAACTGCAATGTTATTATTAAGCATGAGTGAGCACAAATGCCCACAAGTATAAAAATGAATTAACAGTATAATAACATGAGAATAAATCAAGACATCTGAATAAAAACTCAACTTTTGAATCAAGAGTGAATAACAAGAATCAAAAGAATTCTGAGGGTCATAAGACCTTGAACTATGTCCTAGGTTAACAAGAGTTATACTTGAAACCTTTAATAGTCATAAGACTATGGACCTTCTTCTCGTACTTAGGGGGATCAACCCTTAGTACCATACTGTGCACAATATCTTAACGCTAAAGCGTAAATAATCCCCTATACAGGGTTGTTCATCTCAGTTTGACATTCGAGTCCGCACCAAAGGAAGTTTGGTTTGGATAATTCATCAAGGGTTCTGAAATTTAGAATGCTCATCAACTATGGACTAGTTGAATCATTAAGGTTTCACTAGTATAATAAGGTTCAACAATAATGATATTCAATTTGAATAATAATCTCAAGAAGTATACAATAGAACAATTATTGTATAACTAAATCATACTTTGAAAAGATAATCAATCTTTAATAAATCATTTGAACTTGAATACTAGTAACGATAGTTTATTCAAGGTAAATAATAAGCTTGAACAATAATGACAAGTAGGGTTAGGGAACTTGCCTCGTGCGTAGATTATACTTTAACTAATCACGTTCTTTGGATTAAATCCTACATACCATTCACATTCACAATACCAGTTAATTATAACTTAACTAATCATCATAAACTCATTCTCTTTGTCTACTTTGATTATTGACTATACTTAATCAATTTACCACTTTGTCATATAATTTGTACTTCATGAATTATCAAGCTAATTATGTATTCAATAATTCAATTCACATGTAATTATGTTATTTACATGTTAAACAACTATTTTATCATTTCATTATATTTCTAACATGTTTACATGTTCATTACATTAAGTTACTAACACATTGCTAGACTTAATATTTAAAAAAAATTATATTTCTGGACATTCTGGAGAGTGGCGCTGCGGCGCCACTGTTATACTTTATCTTCGCGCTGCGGCGCCATGGCGCTGCAGCCGGACACATGGCACTACGGCGCTGTGGCACTGCGACACGGATGTTTAGGCATGAATCTGGCGCCGCGGCGCGGCGAACCAGAAACTGTTCTGCAATTCGCGAAAATTGCAGAACACAGCCAAAAACTCCAATTTAATTTGTTACTACACGAATTTAGACATACCCACATGTTATAATTCTTGTATAATCATAATACAACATCTATAAAGTGATTTTAACCCATTAAAACATATAATCACTGAATTAAAACATAAAATTTTCCTCTGTTCTTGATGTTCTTGAAGTTTTTAACATAAATTCCTAAAATTCAACGCCACGGATTCGTTATAAAGCCAAATCCGTTCATTTAAAGTTTGGTCTCTTCGTATTAACATGCACAATAATATACGAGTGTAAAATCTACGAAAACATTTATGTTTAAC
Organism: Panax notoginseng; assembly: GCA_016801055.1. Lineage (NCBI taxonomy): Eukaryota > Viridiplantae > Streptophyta > Magnoliopsida > Apiales > Araliaceae > Panax > Panax notoginseng. Next base: position 94,214,793 of record CM029016.1, read on the forward strand.
ATACTAAAATCACGTATAAGGCCATAAGGCCAAAAACCCAAACTCTGTATATTTTTAAAATAGCAAGTCATCAGATTAACGACATAAAATTATGAACTGATGATTAGGAAATATATATAATACATATTAAAACACATTAAAACGACATCTTACACATATATGCACATAACTCTCACAATTTCATTTACAGAGACTTTACAGAAGACTCAGGAGTCATATTTATGGAAACTTTAAATGACGTAAAAAAAACTGGGTTAAAGAGATTACCCAAGCGTAGATAAAGTAATAGGAGATGAATTAAAGTATTCCTTAACAATTCTCAAACTCTCTAAACCAATTTCTTACACTCTCTCTCTTTTTTCTCTCTGTTATATGCCAGACTTAGCCAGATGATGAAAAGGAAGAAGGAGAATACGTATATTAATCAAGCAATTGACGCGCACTATGGTCAGTTACCCAGCATGGGTTAACTGCCCATAACTCCTATTACGACTCCGTTTGGTTAGTTAGAATAGATTTCAAAAACCATTTAATTTAATAAAGCTTTATCATATAGTTTAATTCTTGTCACACCCAATTCAAATATCTTATTTAAATTAATTAAATAACATATAATAATCTCTCATAAATTAACATAATCATATAATTAATTTTTTTTAATTAATAATGTCAAATTATTAACTCTCTAATTAATAATTATATTAATTAAGTAACATGGCTTATTAAATATTACTTTTAATACAATAAGCTCACATAATCACATACTTCGAATAATAAAATTCTCCAAATTAATTTAATAAATATAACACATATAATTAAATTATTTTACCATAACTGCATCAATTAATTATTTAATCCAATAATTAAATCATCAAAAAATATTTATTTAATTCAATAAATATTAGAAATTAACTACAAAATCTCGTTCGTCACAGATGAAGTATCACTTCCAACCATCTTGGTGATTCATAGAATTGATTGAAAAATGATGGTGGACAGTGATTTATCCTAAAAGAGACAAGAATAGTTTGTACCTCATACCGATTTTTTGAAGATGGGTTGTTGGTGATTAGCTTTCTGGCAAAGTTTAATTTGCCTGGGAATCCATGAGCTAGCACCGAGATTGCTGGATAGGCTTTGAAGATCCAGAACATGTGATCCCAAGAGTTGAGGATTTGTGCTCTATGAAATGGCATTATAGGTAGATAGGAGAACAATTGATTGTAGTTGGCTCTCAGATGTCCATTACAGCCCACAACAATGATCTCAACTTCGTCATCCTCTTCTTCTTCTCTATCTTCAATTGACGTTTCCACTTCTCTATTTTTTTCTTCTACTCTCTCATCCTCCAAAGCTTCACTTTTTTTCATTTTTCCATTTTCTGGAGCTAGAATCTCTTGAGATATTGAGGGAGATTCATGATGATCTCTTGGTAGTTCCTTCTTAGGTGCAATTTCTTTTGACATGGGGACTTTCATGAGGCTCCCCATCAACTTGATCATTCATTTGCATTTCAAATAGCTCCCCCTCAGCTGGAGCATTCTTTGGAGTAAGAACTTCAGGCAGCTCCCCCCTAACTTGAGCTGTGTTCTTCTGACTTGCTTGAGATAGCCCCTTCTCAGGTTCGAGTAATCCTTTCTCAGCAGCTATCTTTCTGTCTTCTTCTTTTAGCACTCCTTCATTGACAAGGATGTACTTCTTGATAAGTTTTCTTCTTGGCTTCCTAGGCTGAGCCACATCCTCATCACTTTTTTTTAGCTTCAGTTCTGAATGGTTGATCAACTTGAGTAGTTGTTGCAGCATTTTCTTCGGGAGTGGTGTACAGTCTGGATTCTACGATCGGTAGGGACTCTACGATCGAAGGGAAAGAGGGCTTCTTTAACTTGTGACTCAGCTTTCCTTTCTAGAGTAACTGAGAGATGGTAGCTCTGCCGTCTTCTTCCTCAGACTGTTATTTTTGACTTTTCAATTTTTTAGAGTTTTAGTACCTGAACTCTCTTGAGGTGCCTCAGTAGTTGAGCCTTGAGGCTCCTCTTCCATTGGAGCCTTCATTTTTCTCTTATCCTTACTTTTTCTAATTAAAGCAATGGGTTCTTTCTTGTTGATTTCTTCTTCTTCTTCTTCTTCAGTTTCCTTTGCAACGGACATGTTTCCTGCTACTCTGGACTCCTTTGCATCACCAGTTCTTCCACTGGATTCAGATATCATCTTGACATTTTCAGCTGAATTTCTTTTCCAGTTTTCAAACAGCTGTTGAGTCATCCTCCTGTTAGGATTGATAGATTCTCCTTCATTATCCCCAATTTGTCACCCAGTGTAGATTGTAGGATGATACTTATAAACTGCCCGTAGAGCATCTTACCAGAGCTCTTTGATTTTTTTGAATTGAGAATCCATTTCCTGATCCAATCGATGAGTAAGGCTCCAAAGTTGAGTTGGATCCCATAGCAAATTACTGTCATAAGCTACAGTTGTACTTCATTCACGGAGTCGTGGCTAGAGCTTTTGCAACATATGCACTTTCTAATAATGTCAGCTAGAAACTCATATTTTTGGGGAAACTCCTTCTTCTTGTACCCCTTGACAGTCTCATTCTTTTTGTGATGCATCCTCTTCAGTCCTTCATGGAAGTTGATGACCTCTATCGATAGGAGTCCCTTTGACTTGAAACCTAGGGCCAGATTTATGTCTTTAGACTTGAGTTTGATTTGTACTCCCCTAACTTTTGTGGTGATGGTGTCGCTCTCAAAAACTCAATTGCTGTAAAATTCCTTTATTAGCTTTGGGTAGATCCATGTGCTGGTGCCCAGAGCTTCTTCAAGAGCAACTTTCTTTATCAGAGATAAAATTTTACTAAATTTGGGATCAACTGTCTTGAACTCATCGAAATAGAGTTGGTAACCAGTGATGACATTTGAATCCGCCATTGATTTCTTTGCACTGAGGATGGTTGAGCGATTTTGAAAGCTAGGGTTTCTGCTGGTAGAGAGAGAGAGAGAGAGAGGAATAAGCTTTTTAAACTTCTGATTTCAAAAGGATATTTTCAAAATGTACTTGTAACTTCCCTCCTCTCAATTTACTTAGTGGGGCATGTGTCAAGTTCTGCTTGGCTCCACGATTTTAACTAAAGTGGAATGTACTAAATTGCCCTTAGCTCCTCCCGAGCTAGTGTATTCTTTGGGAGGACTACGATCGTTGAGGTAGTACTATGTTTGTTGAGGTAGTCTTTATGATCGTTGAGTTTGCACTGCGATCGTTGAGTCCATTGCTGAGTCAGCTCTGGTCCTTGTGATGAACTTTTGACTTTGCATTTCTCTCGAGTTAAGGTAGCTCAAGAAGGGCCAACCTCTTATAGTGACATTAGAGTTAAGGTAGCATTTCTCTCGAGTTATAGTGACATTAGAGTTACAGAGAGATTGCTTTGATTTGTTGAAACTTTGTTATCACATGATGCTTCTTTGTTTTGTTGATGGAGCTCTGCGATCGTGGTCTTTCATATCACTGTAACTCTACGATCGTGGACTTCCTTTGGTCATGTCTACGATTTCAAACATAGCCTTAATATCTGCATGGTTAGCATAAGCTAGAGCATAGATTTTATGGTTATAAATTTAGCATGCCGAGTTCACTTATTAATTTATTAAATCTGGATTCATTTAGAGGCTTTGTAAAGACATCAACAAGTTAATTTTCAGTAGGGATTTATTGTAAAGATATGGTTCCATTTTGAACATGATTCCTAATAAAATGATATCTAATTTCTATATGCTTAGTCCTAGAGTGCATGACAGGATTATGTGTTATTGCTATGGTACTTGTGTTATCACAATGAACATGTATAGTTTTGAAATCAAACCCATAATCTGCTATCTGACTTTTCATCCATAAGATTTGAGCACAACAGCTGCCAATAGCAATATATTCAGTTTCTGCCGTTGATGTAGATACTGAGTTTTGCTTCTTACTGAACCAGGACACAAGTCTGTTTCCCAGCAGTTGATAGGTGCCACTAGTACTTTTTCTATCTATTTTGTAGCCTGCAAAATTAGCATCTGTGTATCCTGTCTGTTCAAAAGAGGACTCCTTTGGATACCAAAGTCCCAAGTAAGGTGTGCCTTTGAGGTACCTGAAAATTCTTTTTTACAGCAGTTAAGTGTGATTCCTTAGGATTAGCTTGAAATCTAGCACATATGCATGTTGCAAACATTATGTCTGGTCTACTGACAGTTAGATATAGAAGAGAGCCTATCATACCTCTGTATTGAGTTATATCAATATTTTTAGCTTTTTCATCTTTGTCAAGCTTGGTTGCTAGAGCAATTGAGGTTTTCATGGGAGAGGCTAATTCCATGCTGTACTTTTTAAGTAAGTCTTTAATGTACTTGACTTGGTTTATAAAGATTCCTTCATCAGTCTTCTTTACTTGCAATCCAAGAAAGAAGTTCAGCTCACCCATCATGCTCATTTCGAACTTGCTCTACATAAGCTTGGCAAATCTCTTACACAATTTTTCATCAGTAGAGCCAAAGATAATGTCATCAACATATATTTGAACTAATAAGATTTTGTCTTTATGCTTTCTAAGAAATAATGTGGTATCTACTCTACCTTTAGCGAACCCATTTTTAATAAGAAAGTTAGTTAATGTTTCATACCATGCTCTAGGTGTTTATTTAAGACCATATAAGGTTTTGTCTAATCTATAGACATTATTAGAGAGAGATGGATTAATGAAACCTGGAGGTTGATCTACATATACTTCTTCTTGAAGTTCACCATTCAAGAATGCACTTTTGACATCCATCTGAAAGACTTTAAATTTCATGTGAGCAGCAAAGACAAGGAATATTCTGATGGCTTCTAATCTGGCAACAGGTGCAAAGGTCTCATAGTAGTAAATGCCTTCTTCCTGAGAGTAACCCTTGGCCACTAGTCTTGCCTTATTCCTGTTTATTACTCCATCTTCATCCATCTTATTTCTGAAGACCCACTTGGTCCCAATGATAGGATGACTCTTTGGTCTTGGAACTAATCTCCATACTTTGCTTCTTTCAAACTGATTTAGTTCTTCCTGAATGGCTTCTATCCAGTTGGAGTCTTCCATAGCATCTTTTATCTTCTTGGGTTCCATTTATGATAGAAAGCTCAGATAGAAACACTCATTTTGGGTGGCGACTCTTATTTTGACTCTTGCATTTGGGTCTCCAATGATTAAGTCTTGAGTGTGATCTCTTGCCCATCTATTTCCTATTGGAACATCTGTCCTAATGCCTTCTTGTCTGAGACCTTCAAGATCAATTTCTACTTCTTGATGTGGAGGTTCGTTGTCTTGCGTAGTTCTCTCTACGATTTCCTCTTCTTGCTCGATGATTTCATTTTCTAGAACTACGATCGTGGTGTTGAGCTCTACGACTTCATCCGAATTGTCGTTTATAGTGTCTTGAGGCACTGTTTTGCCCAAGTCTGTTTCATCAAAAATGATGTGGATCAAGACTTCAACACTCAGTGTCTTTTTGTTGAACACTCTATAGGCCTTACTGTCTATGGCATATCTAAGAAAGATTCCTTCATCTGACTTAGGTTGGAACTTTGTCAGATACTGCTTTCCATTGTTGAGAATGTAGCATGCATAACTGAATACATGGAAGTAGCTGACATTTGGTTTTCTTCCTTTCCAAAGTTCGTAGAGAGTTTTCTTTATCGTAGAGTGTATCAGCGATCTGTTCTGAGTGTAGCGTGCAGTGTTGATAGCTTCTGCCCAGAAGTATTCAGGCAGATGGGCTGCTGCTAGTAGAGTTCTTCCAGCCTCTATCAACGTTCTGTTCTTTCTCTCAACTACTCCATTTTGTTGAGGAGTTCGTGGAGTTAAGAAGTTACGACTGATGCCATTGTCTGTGTAGAACTGGTCCATCTCAGAGACGTCAAATTCTCTGCCATGATCACTCCGTATAGCCTTGATTTTCTCCCCTTTCTCGTTCATCACTAGTCTGAACATCTTGATTAGTTAGGAGTTCATTTCATCTTTTGAGTTTAGAAAGAACACCCATATGAATCTGGTGTAATCATCCACTATGACTAGTGAGTATCTCTTCCCTCCAAGGCTTGTTGTTGGAATTGACCCAAATAGATCCATATAAAGCAGCTGCAGAGGCTTGTCAATTGAGTTGGCTGTTTTACTCTTAAATGAGCTTCTAGTTTGCTTTCCAAGCTGACATGCATTGCACGACCTTTCTTTAACGAAGCTGAACTTGGGTAAGCCTGCAACTTGATCTTTTGAGGCCAGTTTAGACATCCTTTTGAAGTTGAGATGAGACAGTCTTTTATACCATAGTCAGCTCTTTTCTTCAGATGCTTTAGCTAGAAAGCGTATCGTCTCGTCCGAGCTTAGTTGAACAAGATTTATAGTGTAGACATTTCCTTCTCTTGTTCCAGTCAACTTTATTGCGGATGTCTTCAGATCTCTGACTTGACATTGATTGTTGAGGAATGTGACTTGATGACCCTTGTCGCAAAGTTGGCTTATGCTCAGAAGATTGTGTTGTAGTCCTTCCACATAGGCTACTTTACTGAAAGACACTGCACCATTCCCAACTGAGCCATATCCTCTTGTCTTGCTAGAGCCATTGTCTCCAAAGATGACTGAAGGACCCTTTTTCTCTATGTAGTTAGACAGAAGGGCGTTGTTCCCAGTCATGTGCCTTGAGCATACATTGTCCAGATACTAGGTTGTGATCGTGAAGCTCTGTTCCTGTGGTAATATTAAACTTTTATTTTGGTACCCATACTTGCATGGGTGCTACTTTGTTAGTACCCTTGGGAACCCAAATCTGCTTGATTTTAGGTTTTACATGCATAGGATTATGATAGCACATTGCAGCCTTATGACCAACCTTATTGCATACAAAACATCTAATATGATGCATGCTTGTGTGTGTATGTGGATTCTTCCTCCATTTGGACTTATGTGGGTTCTCAGCCATCCTACTTTTAAACTGGTTCTCCTTCTTCCATGTATCCTTATGTTTCATAATTTGTGAGGAGTGTACCTTTCCTCTACTGTTCCTTCCTAGTTGGCCCGTGGAGTTAATTTTACTCGACTCTACGATCCTTCGAGGTTGGAAAGTAGTGGCTAGGTTACTATTCTCTTTTCTGAAACCTAGGCTATCATGAGATCCTTTATTCCTTGGAATATGGATTGAATCAGAAGAGCAGGGTTGAACTAGTTCTTCCTTCTGTGAGGATTTCACAAATATAATGCTTCTACTGAAACTTGGAGCATTACTAGGGCTAGTTTCCTTTATCTTTTCCACAAATGGCTCTGAGGTGGATTCCCCAAAGCCTAAACCTATTCTATCAGATGCACTTCTCTGACTGGAGATCAGGGAGTCCATGGATGAAGAGGATTTATTCCATGTAGAGATTGTCCTTTCTAGTTCCTCAATTTTAGAGGTTAGACTTGACTCTCTTTGTGCATTGAGCTCATTAGTCTGTTTTAAGAGCTTATTCTCAGCTTCAAACTTAGAGAGAGAGTCAGTACTCAGAAGGGCTATTTCCAGTTCTTCCTAGACTTTCTCTTTCTCTTTTTGAAGATGAGAATAATCTTTAGACAAAACTCTGAACCATTTCATGTATTGATGCAGATAAGATGTTATGCCATGTAGTGGAGTTCTTAAATCATCAATGTCTACATCAGGAGAGTTAAAGTCAAATACCTCATCTAATCTTACTTCATGAATGTCAGAGCTCTTCTTATCCTTTGCATGTTTGGCCATTAGGCATAGGTTTGCCATTTGAGGATTCTCATCATCTCCAGATTCAGGAGTTGTGTCATTGTCTGAGTCACTCCACGATCCTCCAGCCACTAGACCTTTATCTTTTTTCTGAGGTCTTTTGTTGCCTTTGAATTCTTTCTTTGATTTCTTCTTCAGTTATTCTCTAAGAGGTTTGTTGCAGTTTGCAATGAAATGGCCAGGATTTTTGCAGTTGTAGTATAAATCGTTTGTTTGCTCCTGGCTGTTGTAGTTGTTGATTTTCTTATGTTTGCTGATTCTGCCTTGACGCATGAACCTTTCGAGTCTTTTTACCAGCATTGCAAAGTCCTCATCATCTTCTTCATCATCGTTAGAGTCATTTTCAGCATTGGCTTTGGAGATGTTGTCAGTTACTTTGAGAGCAACTCCTTTATCCTTCTTTCTTCCTTTAGATAGAGTTTCTACTTGTTGAGTCAAATCTAGTTCATATGTGAGAAGGTTGCCATATAACTGTTGAACAGTCATTTCATGGAGATTCTTTAACTCTCTAATGGCAGTGGTTTTGGCATCCCAGTTGCTAGGTAAAGCTCTCACGAACTTTATGATTAGATCTATATTTGGATAGATCTTTCCATAGGCTTGGAGAGAGTTGAGCAGTACATTGAATCTTTCGTAGGTGGAAGTGACATATTCTCCTTGAACGTATGCAAACATTTCATATTGCTCAGTCAGAAGAGATTTCTTATTTTCTCTGACTTCTTCTGTTCTTTCATGCATGATGAGCAATACTTCCCATACTTCCTTTTCTGTTTTGCTATTAACCACATTCTCAAACAGGTAATCTTCTAAAGATTGGAACAAAATGTTCTTGGCCTTTTTGTCGAGTTGGACATCTTTCTTTTCGTTGTATGTCCATTCTTCTTTGGCCTTGATCTGGATTCTGCTTGGATCATCTGAAGTTGGTACAAGCTTTGTAGGAATGTAGGGCCCATTCTAAACAGTCTCAAATAGATCTTCATCTATTGAGTCCATGTAGGCTTGTATACAAACTTTTCAGTTGGCGAATTTGTCTTTGTTTCACATAGGAGGCTTACTGCCTCCTCCAGTCTTTGATTCGCTTATTAGATGTGTGATAAGTGGATTTTATATCCACGAATTGATGTCCAATTCAAGCTTAATTGTTGTTAAATCCTTGTTTTTATGATCTTCTTTTACTTGTTTCTTGTTATTTTATGTATAGGATGGATGGTGTGGTGAATGAGTGAAGAAGGGAGTCATTTGGAGTAATTATGGAAGCAAGCATGAAGTTTAAACAAGTCAGAAAGCAGAAGGTACCCCCGCCGGGGCGGGCCTATTTTGCTCTTACACCTCTGCTGGGGCGGGGGGTCTTCATGTCTGGGTGAATAAGCCTAGCCCGCCGAAGCGGGCATCTCATATGCAAATACCCCCGCCGGGGCGGGGGTGCCGAATTCTTGGCTCTCCTATCTTTGGTCGAACACTGCTGGAACATGGATTGTGAGACTTGGATAGCATATGGACTCTAATTTACATAGGATTTCGGCCAGAACTCAGTGGTGGATATATATGGCTCAACAAACAACAAAATCATGATCATGCAAAGCAATTAACAACAATTAATTATAGATTTTCATATTGAGCAACGAAGTGAAGATTTTGAAGAACGATCATATCGGTTGCTAGTGAAGGGTGTTCTGCGTTATTCTTCTACTTTAGTTTATATTTGTAATTGAGAAGATGTTATCTTTAATTTATTCAGTTATTATTTCATTTATTATGAACTAATTACTTTTTAGGCTTAAGACAGATCTTTAAGTGGAACGATGATTATGTAATCTTTGATTTCAGTTTAATAAGCTATTATCCAGTTTATCTATATTAATTTGAGCGTGAATTTATGAATTGTCTGATCAACGATTCTTTGTGGACTAGTATGAACTCGAGAGATGAAATACGGGTCTAGACTTAGTTAATATAGCACGTGTTCTTGATTTATGTGAATGAACAGAATCTTGATGAATGTTAGGGTAGATATATGCTTGACATCGCATGTAATCAGATAAAGAACTTGAACTTCAACCTTCTTTAATTGTAATTCACATAGAGATATAGTGAGTAAGTTGATTAACGTGTTTAACGCAATTATATCTTAATTGTGGATTTGGGTTAATACGGTATTAGTACATCGAGAGGTGGCTAGTGCTACGTACGTGTTCTTGATTAATAAACTGGGATAATGAATTAAACTGGAATAAAGGTGTAATAATCTGAGTGATGCTTAGAGTGAAGTCGAAAGCCCAATTCTCCATTATTTGTGTAAAAATTCAATTTTTAGCGTTTATTGATTGTTTGGTGATTTTACTATTTTTAATACTTTAGTTACCAACTGAAAATTGATTAGTTTAATAAAATTAGGATTAATAGGAAGTTGGTAATTGTGAGATTAATTTCTTGCTAAGTCTCTGAGGGAACGATACTTTGCTTACTATTATATTACTTGTTGACCACGTATACTTACGTGCTGTGCGTAAATAGATTTTACCCAACAAGTTTTTGGCGCCGTTGCCGGGGACTTTAGTATAGATTTATTATTTTGCAATATCAGTTTAATTAGTCCAGTTTACTTAAACACTTTTTGTTTTTGTTTTGTTCATCTTATTTCAGGTTTTTGAAGTTGGTTTATGCAAACTCGATCCAAAAATCCAGACTTGCTGCCTTTTGAGGATGACATTGAGAGAAGGTTTCAGAGGTTAAGTAAGTGGATCAAGGAAGCAAGGGACAACTTCGAAAATTCTGAAAAAGAAGAAGCAATGGCTGCCGAAGACCAGAAAGCGTTGAGGGATTTTGCTACACCCAAGGTGACTGAGCTGCAGTCGAGTATCACCAGGCCTGCAATAGTTGCGAATACTTTTGAGATTAAGCCTGGGACTATTAAGATGATCCAAAACTCGGTTTAGTTTGGGGGACTTGCAAACGACGATCCTAACGAACATTTGATCAGTTTTCTGGAAATATGCGACACTTTCAAGTACAATGGGGTGTCAGATGAAGCAGTTAGACTTCGCTTGTTCCCATTCACTCTGCAGGACAAGGCGAAGAGTTGGTTACACTCTCTACCAGCGGGTTCGATAAAAACATGGGATGACCTGGCTCAGAAATTTTTAGCAAAATTCTTCCCGCCAGCGAAAACTGCAACGATGAGGAACGAGATTACCATGTTTGATCAGAAACATGGGAGTTATTGTACGAGGCATGGGAGAGATACAAAGAATTGCTCAGAAAATGCCCACATCACGGATTGCCTAAGTGGTTGCAGATGAATACATTTTACAACGGACTACATGGGAATCTCAGGACCAGTATTGATGCAGCGTCGGGGGGAGCTTTTATGGCAAAGAACTATGAGGAGGCATATCAGTTGATAGAGACAATGGCTGCTAATAACTACCAGTGGCCCACATCAAGAATGACATAACCTACAGTCGCTGGAGTGTTAGAGGTAGATGGAGTGACGGCAATAACAACACAAATTTTAGTTCTCTCCAAGAAGTTCGACATTTGGTCAGGAGGACAGACACATCAAGTTGCAGTTATTTGTGAGTTGTGCGCGAGTGAACATCTGACGGATCAATGTTCAATCAACCCAGAGTTGGTACAACTTGTGGGTAGCTACAACAAAATTCCAAAGAATACGTACCAAAATACATATAATTAGGGGAATATGAACCATCCTAATTTGTCATGGAATAACAATTAGCATCTTCAATTCCCACGCCCATCGTATCCCCCAAGATTTTAGAATCAACAACAACCAGCTCAACATCAAGAGAAGAAATCAGATTTAGAGGAGTTGATATCAAAGTACATAACGAGCAACGATGTAGCCATGAAAAATCAAGCAATGGCCATGAAAAACAATGAAATAGCCATCAAGAATTTGGAAAATCAGATAGGACATATAGCTTTTGCTTTAAACAACAGGCCTCAAGGAACGTTGCCGAGCGATACGGAAAAGAATACAAAGGGAAAACACGAGCAGTGTAATGGTATAACGCTCAGGAGCGGTACGGAGTTGACTTCTAAATTAGATAAGAAATCCAGTACAGGAGATGAATGTAAGGATGAAGAGAAGGAAATTGAAAAGAAATCTACGAAGAAAGTGGTGGAAAACAAAGATAAACAAATGAAAGTTACACCACCTGTGCCCTTTCCTCGAAGGCCAGAAAGTGACAAGTTAAAGAACCAGTTTTTGAAGTTTATGGATATATTCAAACAATTACACATTAATATTCCATTTGCCGAAGCACTGGAACAGCTGTCGCGTTACATCAAGTTCATGAAAGACATACTGCCAAAGAAACACAGGCTCAATGACTTCGAAACAGTGGTGCTAACTGAGGAATGCAGTGTAATACTATAGAAAAAGCTTCTACCTAAATTGAAAGATCCGAGAAGTTTTACAATTCTTAGTGAAATTGGCAATCAAGATGTGGGGAGAGCTCTATGCGATCTGGGAGTGAGTATAAACCTTATGCCACTGTCCATTTACCGAAAACTGGGGTTAAAGGAAGCAAAACCAACCAATATTAGTCTACAGCTCGTCGATAGATAATTAACATACCCATTTGGAATAGTTGAAGACGTATTGGTCAAAGTCGATTCATTAATCTTTCCCGCTGATTTTGTGGTCCTAGACTTTGAGGAAGATAAGAACATCCCTATCATTTTGGGACGACCATTCCTGGCAATTGGACGAATACTGATTGATGTACCTAATGGAGAACTAATAATGAAAGTGTTTGATCAGGTAGTAAAGGTGAAGGTGTTTAAAGAAACCCCAATCCCGACTGACAAGGAAGAGTGCGAGTTGCTCGAGAATTCTAGACGCGTTAAGTTCAGGGATAGCAAAGAGGATAATGGTCTTAAGGCGTTAATTGAGGATAGAAAGTCAAATTCATCATCTAACATGAAAGCGAATGGACATGCAATACAACAATGTTGGTGTTATGCAATAAATAAACATCATGCTGCGGATAGCCCAACTGATCTGGGATGAATCAGGGAGTAGTCAGGATGAACGACTTAAAATCAAGCGCTAATTGGGAGGCAACCCAATCGTATTTCATTTTTTTCATACTTTTAGTTTAGATTAATTAGGATATAATAAGCCATTGAGTAGATATTATATTATATTATTCTTGATATTCTATCAACCATGCTTCAAAAGATCAAAATTAACTTATATTCAGGTTCATGATCTTGCAGGATCCTTAAACGTCCATGGGTTAAGGATGAAGGGAAGAAGTAATCAAAACAAGTCAGGGAAAATACACTACCCCCACCAGGGCGAGTCCTCACAAGCATAATACCCTCGCCGGGATGGGGGTCTCTAGGTCCAAAAGACAGGGAGCAAGCCCACCGGGGCAGACCTTTTAGGCTTAGTACCCCCACCGGGGCAGTGGTCCTGGAACTCAACCGACTCTTTGGCAGTTGCTTCTTGCTCGACCCACAACCCCACTTCCTTATTCTACTATCCTTATTCCTCCATTACAACTACCACCTCCAGCCATTACACCCCACTTCATTCCCACGATTTTAGCACCATACACTCCATCTCCCCACCATTTCAATCCATTACTCCTTACCCTCTCCTTCACATCATCCACTTCTATAAATTCACTCCCTCATACCCCAAACTCACCACATACTTTCCACTCCTTCTACAAAAGCTACAAATTCATTAAGGTATTGGATAAGTTTAGAGCAATTAAGTGTGGGGAACAATACTACAAATTCTTCATCTTCTCTCGCCCTATTTGCCACGAAAATCGACAAGTTTGGGGGAAGAAACCTCTGTGCACACCAAGTGTTTGAGAGTTTATGTGAACCAAGTTTGGGGGGAAGATTGTACGTTCACACATCCGGAATGGTGTCTCAACCTATATCCAAATGACAACGTGGAGAAAGTTCAAGGCCAACACCACTATCACGAACCTTCGACCGACGCAAGTTTAAAAGTGCTATCGTCGTCGACCGTTACGACTACATGGTAACAAAGGCTCTTACACTAGAACATGGGTTGGAACCGGATCATGTGGATGGGGAGATGATGCAACAAATTCATCAGAAAGGGTGGAACAAATTCACTGAGGAACCTGAGCCCACCGTTGTCAACGTGGAAAAAGAGTTTTATGCTAACGCCGAGGATAAGGCACCTTTTAACGCGTTTGTACGAGGGAGATTGGTTCCATTCAGTGCCGATGCCATCAACACTTATTATCAGTTGTGCGTGCCTCGACAGTGCCAATATGCTCACTTGAGGGATTTTGACCCTGACTTTGAGGCGGTTCTCAAAGAAATGACTAAGCCGGGAATAATATGGATCATGGGTCAGAAAGGAGGCATAATGTTTCACAGCAAGGATCTCAGCATATATGGGAAGATTTGGTATGCCTTTTTATGTGCAAAACTGTTTCCGTCCACACACACCTCCGATGTAACCAAGGAGAAGGCACTACTTCTATATGCCATTGTGCAAGACTTCATCATTGACGTTGGGGCCATAATCAGTTTTTCCATTCGTCGATGCCTATGGGGTAATTTTTCGGGTGGCCTGCCACACCCATCACTCATATGTGGGTTGTGTTGCCAAGCTGGTGTTTGATGGTCTGATGATGAACCCACCCAAATGCCGCTGCAGCTACTTGATTCTAGAATGATAGCGCGGTACTCGGTGTGGGTCGGAGGTGAATCTGTAACGACCCCAAAATTCATACAATTTAATTATTAACTTCGGTCGTTAATAACACATCTACCTTTTGATTTTACATCATTATTCGATGTTAAACTTTATATAATGCGGAATAATTTAAACTTTTATATCTTCTTACTTTAATTCCCTGAATCAAAACCTTTATCATCTATATGTTTTTGAATCAATCTTATTTTATGATCTGCTTTATCACTGTTATTATATAAAATTTTACATTTCAATCCGATAACCTTTACATATCAGATAACTCTAACATTAGCTTTACAACTCGACATAAAACTATACATCATAAAACATTTAGTACATCTCATGAATCTTAATCATGGTATTAAGAAATAACAACTTTAGCTAAAATATTAATCTTCGTGTATTATTTCTGATCCACGTCACTCAAGTAGCACATAGTGTTACCTTCAATCCTTAACCTGCAAAAATGGTTATTTGCAAGGTTGAGTTCGACAGCCTAGCAAAATCTAATAGTTTTCATGCATCACGTAACACATAATAACATGCTCAACATATATCTCGTAAACATTGGACTAACATAACATACATGTTACAGTTCATATAACAAGTATAAAGATTGAGTTCCTTACTCAATCAGCATGCTTTACTCAATTAACGTAGTCATAAGTTGACTTTAACATTTCATACATTTAACATATATATAACACATCATGCTCTTTGCAATAAAGATTTAAAACAATCAAATTCTTATAACAAATAAGAACTGAAAGACTTGTCTTGATCGTTGTTTACCAATAACAGTTTAACAGCTTACAGTTATCTGCACTTCACGTGCCCTATACAATTATATAATCATACACATCAACTATTAGTCATATAGCAATGCATAGTAGTTGTAATATAAACTTTACTCTACGTCTCATAACCCTTCCTATCATAAATACACAATGTTCAATTTGATTGTGTTAACTTTTGACTTATATCTCATTATATTTCATATTTGAAGTTCATTCAAGTATTTAAGTCTTGCTAGGACTACTTATTGGTTTTATATTAATACTATTCAATATCTTATAATATTCATTTCATTTGATTTAAAACACTTTTTACGTTCATTATCACTTATCACGGCGTTTCGACGTTTGTTCGTTACACGCCCAATTTGCCTCTCTTGTGTGTGCTTAGTATTCATATACAACTTATTTAATATATTATTTATTAATGTTAAGCATCATTATACTTCATAATATTTATATTCTATAACTTAGAACAACATATTTTATCTTCAAGAGCACTACACTTGCATACGTGCATGCCTGACGCCCTCCGATTGCCTCTGAAAACACAACAGTCCTAAGATGACCATATTGACCCCTGTTCCAAACCTCAAATTGAAAAACTTAAAAAATAAAAGTTGTAGGTCTATTCGTCCTCGTTTTGGATCATCTTGAATCTCCTTAATTGGAGTTTGTATGAAAAAGTTATGCCTATTTTAATAAAATAGGTCAAAACAGTCACACCTGACATAGTTTGGGCGTAGCTGCACCCAATTAAGCCTTGGGCATAGCGCAGCTGTGCCATATAGCGCAAATGCATCTCAAATGACTTAGGGCATAGCGTAGCTGCGCCCGTTAGCAGAAACGGGACCTGAAGCTACTGTTCTCGCGATTTTTGACCCTTTTTCTCCTACTAATCTTCATAACTTGAGTTATACACATCCAAATTAGTCCGTTTTCGATTGAATGGATTCGTAATTCATAGAACTACAACATACTAGAATTCTAACAATTTATAAAAAGATTAACTAGCCTAAAATTTAACCCAAAACACATGTTCATACTCTATTTTCATGTTTTAAACACATTTTGCGAATTCAATTGCCACGAATTCGTTTCTTAACCAATTAACACGATTTAAACTATGTCGCTTTCGTTTCTGAACATTCTAACATAATCCAACATCAATTTATAGATTATAACAAGTATTGACCACGAAAGTTTGTACTTTCTAAAGCCAATTTTCATGTAAAAACACTGTTATATACTTTTCTTCCTACAAACCAAATTACATGAATTTTTATCATCAAACAACACTCACATGTGATAATTACCAGAGTATAAACCCTTCATACATATATATGTATCAATTTAACACAATTATCAATAGAAATTTCAAAAACAAGGGTTAACATTAGAGTAGGTTATACCTTGTTCCTTTGATTGTTTGCTAGCAAAGAGATGATGATTAGGGTTAGAAATTCCCCTTCAATCACAGTGATTCCTCTCTTGCTCTCTCTGCAAACTCTCTATGTTTCACTATGTTCCTCTCTTCCAAACTCTCTGACTATAGCCTTAGGAAGAAAAG
This sequence comes from Panax notoginseng, assembly GCA_016801055.1. Classification (NCBI taxonomy): domain Eukaryota; kingdom Viridiplantae; phylum Streptophyta; class Magnoliopsida; order Apiales; family Araliaceae; genus Panax; species Panax notoginseng. Next base: position 94,231,665 of record CM029016.1, read on the forward strand.
AACGCGTAAAAATTAACTGAAGCTACCCACGTACTTCAGTTATAAAATAATACGCCTTCATCAGTTAAATTAGACCAAAGGCCACAAGGTCTTGTTTGGCCACACACCAACTCCCCCAAACTAGATTATTTTAATAATATTATATTATATATTTTCATGTGTCACACCTTTAGTTAATTTAAATAACACATAATAATAGTAATTAATAATAATTATAATCTCATTGTAATTATACTTATAATTAATAACTAATTACATATATCTAATTTAATTAATAAATTTAGATTTAAACATTACTTTATTTAATTTATTTATTTCCTTTAATATTAAACAATTTATTTAATTTAATTAATTCATTAAATTAAATCTTCAAAGAATAAAATTTACCTTTGCATTAATTTAATTATCATACACACGTAACTAAATTATTATACCACACTTTCATAAATTATTTATTTTTTTTAATAAATAATTTATTTAAAATATTTATTTAATTCAATAAATTTTTAAAATAAACTACAAAATTTATTTAATTTCTTTAATAGTTAACTTAACTATTAAGCCTCACTTTCCCAATATATGATTATATATTTCTCTTCATACCAGATCACATATTTCAACATATATATAACACGTATATATACATACTCAAACTCAAAACATCTCATAATAAGAATTTTAATTATTAAATTCCTATTTTAATAACTTATAAAAATTCGTGTTGTTACAGAATCACATCCGCGAGGGTTAGGTTTTGTATTTCCATTAGCTTCGGAGGACGAAGTTGATGCTGAAGACACCTTGGATGATGAGGACGAGACTATGGGAGAGCAAGGAACTGAGGCGGAACCATCTTCTGACGCCATATCTAGCCCTCAATTTCTTGCATTTCAACGACAAATAGAAGAGCACAACAAGGCAGCACGAAGGGAGATGAGCCGACTCGTAGTGCTGCAAGACCACATGTTTGAAGCTATACATTCATCTTTCGCTTCATTGAATGCAACACTCCAGAGCTTCAATCCAACTGCCCATTTCCCATACCAGCAGCCTATGCCAATGCCAAGGTTTCCACCAAGTGATTTGGAAGAAGAAGATTAACCACCTCCAGCACCTCAGACTTAGTTGATTACAGGGAAGTCCTCACTCATTTTATTGTGTTATCCATACAATGAGGACATTGTTGTTATCAAGTTTGGGGGAGTTAGTTTTATTTTGTATTTTATGTTTACATGCATAATGTCATTAGTTAGGTTTGCATTTGTTATTGAACTTTAGTTTTGTATGTAGTTTTAAGCATTCATGTAATCATATAGTTGCATAGTAGCTTAGGTGCATATTTAGTTTTTATTTTTGTTTTATGTTTGCATTCGTATTATGTTTGCCCTATCTAAAAAAAAATTTAGTTAAATATTGTGTTTGCATATGTCCAGCAGCGTTGTGGTTCATGTTTATTATGGCCAATGATAAAATTGAGATTAAGTAAACAAATATAGTATTCAGTATTAGAACTAGGATGTAGTTTTGAATCATGACTCGGATCTTGTGCTTGTTTGAAACTGGTATAATAAAGGTAGCACGCAAATAACATCTGTGGGAACTAATTAAATCAAATTGATACATAAAGAGTTTCTAAAGGATAATGCTAGTGTAAAAGAGAAAAGGACAAGGATAGACAGTGAAAACGAAGAATTGGGCAAGAACCTAAGTTTGGGGGGATAAATGTGGGGTACATAAGCTTTAAAAAAAAATAATATATGGTGTGACTAGTTTTGTTTTAGGGCCTTTGTTACTTGAGCAAGTACGCCCGTAAGGGTGTCTTAACACCTAGCGCCCTAAGGTTTTTTATGGTTTGGGAGTCGTTGGTTGAAAGCTCGCTAAGGGGTAGCACTATTAGCCTAATGGAATGAGGCATTACACAGTCATGTTAAAAGAGAAAAAAAAAGAAAAAGAAGAAGATAATAAGACGGAAAAAAGAGCAAAAAGCCCCCGTGAAAAATAAAATAAATATAAAGTATAAGTACCCTATGTGAACCCTTGATAGTAGTAATTGTTTAATTTTAGTTGGAACTCGTCTGCTTTTGAAATTTTTGAGTTTGCTCTGTATGATTCCTTTTAAGAAGTTGGTTATATATTGAATTTGAGTCTGTATCAATTGTCATGGATGTTGCACAGACACACACACACACACACACACACTATATCAGTGATGTCAGTATAAGATTTAAGGATTAATAAGAAGTTAGTGATTGGTTTTAATATGAAGTATTGTAGTGTTTGCTTGGTTTTTCTGAGGTCGAAGGAATATATTTGATTTGATAATAATGTTGGATTCGATGACATTTAGATTAGATACATTACATATCCTTGCATTGCATAGCATGTAGTTTGTTTTGTGCTCGAGGTCTAGCACGATTTAAGTTTGGGGGATTTTGATAAGTGGATTTTATATCCACGAATTGATGTCCAATTCAAGCTTAATTGTTGTTAACTCCTTGTTTTTATGATATTCTTTTACTTATTTCTTGTTATTTTATGTATAGGATGGATGGTGTGGTGAATGAGTGAAGAAGGGAGTCATTTGGAGTAATTATGGAAGCAAGCATGAAGTTTAAGCAAGTCAGAAAGCAGAAGGTACCCCCGCCGGGGCGGGCCTATTTTGCTCTTACACCCCAGCCGGGGCGGGGGGTCTTTATGTCTAGGTGAATAAGCCTAGCCTGCCGGGGCGGGCATCTCATATGCAAATACCCCCGTCAGGGCGGGGGTGCCGAACCCTGGGCTCTCCTATCTTTGGTCGAACACTGCTGGAACATGGATTGTGAGACTTGGATAGCATATGGACTCTACTTTACATAGGATTTCGGCTAGAACTCAGTGGTGGATATATATGGCTTAACAAACAACAAAATCATGATCATGCAAAGCAATTAACAACAATTAATTATAGATTTTCATATTGAGCAACGAAGTGAAGATTTTGAAGAACGATCATATCGGTTGCTAGTGAAGGGTGTTCTGCGTTATTCTTCTACTTTAGTTTATATTTGTAATTGAGAAGATATTATCTTTAATTTATTCAGTTATTATTTCATTTATTATGAACTAATTACTTTTTAGGCTTAAGACAGATCTTTAAGTGGAACGATGATTATGTAATCTTTGATTTCAATTTAATAAGCTATTATCTAGTTTATCTATATTAATTTGAGCATAAATTTATGAATTGTCTGATCAACGATTCTTTGTGGACTTGTATGAACTCGAGAGATGAAATACGGGTCTAGACTTAGTTAATATATCATGTGTTCTTGATTTATGTGAATGAACAGAATCTTGATGAATGTTAGGATAGAGATATTCTTGACATCGCAAATAATCAGATAAAGAACTTGAACTTCAACCTTCTTTAATTGTAATCCACATAGAGATATAGTGAATTAGTTGATTAAGGTGTTTAACGCAATTCTATCTTAATTGTGGATTTGGGTTAATACGATATTAGTACATCGAGAGGTGGCTAGTGCTACGTACGTGTTCTTGATTAATAAACTAGGATAGTGAATTAAGCTGGAATAAATGTGTAATAAGCTGGAATTAATACGGTATCAGTTTTTAGCGTTTATTGATTGTTTGGTGATTTTACTATTTTTAATACTTTAGTTACCAACTGAAAATTGATTAGTTTAATAAAATTAGGATTAATAGGAAATCAGTAATTGTGAAATTAATTTCTTGCTAAGTCTCTTAGGGAACGATACTTTACTTAATATTATATTACTTGTTGACCACGTATACTTGCGTGCTATGCGTAATTAGATTTTACCCAATAATGTGCCGTTGGATCTACTTAAGCTTTGTAGGCTATTTGATAGAACTAGTGTGACGCCCCCATATCCGAGTATCTTCTAACCCGACAGATGGTGCTACACGGTGCTACAGTTCATACAAACATTCAATTGAAATGCCTCAAAAGAACGAATGTCTTATATATATATTCAAAATAATATTAACATTCCCCAAGGTTCTTTATAACAATTACAGTTGTTCTTGTCATAAGATAGGATATTATCATTACAAAACTTATACTATTACAAAGGTAATTTACGGGTTTGCCTTAGCCTTCCCTTTATCCTTGTCGGATCTATCGGTCCGTTCGGTCTTAGCTGCATTCATATGGTTCATGCAAGAGTGAGCCTAACTAGCTCAGCAAGTACAACTGTAAGACCCCAACTTTTTAATAAATAAAATCAAATTTTCTCTAATTATTATTGTGTATAATAAGGTGTTAATTTGATATAATACTTTGGTTATGTGTGAAATGTGCAAATTTAGCAAAATAAGCAAGTGGTTATAAAGTATTCATTGTTGTCGGGGAATATTCGTTTGGTCGTGGAAAATTCTTACTGTCGGGGAATATTCGTACGACGGCACAACCATTTGTGGGCCCCATAACGAAAAACGGTCGGATGCAGAAAACGACAAGTGAAAGTTTTTATAAATAACGACGTAGTAGTTACTGTTAACACTGTTGGAATACCCGGTGGTTAAAATACAGTAATACGTGTAGTTGCATAGTAGCACACGATATTGCACAGTATTGATGAATTATTGATCCTTACGTAAGAAGGCACTACTCAATAATTGTTACAGTATTTACTGTTCAATATGTTATTTTATTGATTCAATAATTACAACGTTGATATTTTATATTATTGTTGTTTCAATAATTGTCACTACACAGTATCTCCATTATCAGATCAATAATTTATATTATTTGAATAATATTATTAGATAGCATTATTGGCAATGTATAAGGAAGTTCTGTCTAAGGAGAGATTTGGTCACCTAATTGCGCGCCAGTAAGGAGAAATCCTTATCGAGAAGTCCCCTCTTTCCTAGGAACGACCTGGTTGTCATAATTGTGATTCTATAATATTATTTGTGAATAATTAATTATTAATTTATATGATAAGGAAATATTTATTTTTATGTGGATACAATTTTGAGGTGTTTTATCAATATTTTATCGGAATGGAGGTATTAAAAATCAAAACAGTGTTCTTAAAGCTTTATTGCGCGAGTTATAATTTTAATCCGACTGTTGGATCGTTGTGATTTTTGGATATGTTATACATATATAAGTTGAGTATATGTCCACAATTTTTGAACCGTTAAAAATTAACGTATGACTTGTTATGAATTTTAAGAGATGTTGAAAAACGTCCGTATGTGGATTTCAGATATTTTCTGTTTAGAATTTGAAAAAACTTAAAGCTACAAAGTTGTAGAGAATTCGATTTTGTGTGGAATTGACATAAAATTCGTATTTTTCTGATAAACGGGCTATTTTTTATGAATTATTGAAGTTTCGAAAAATAAAATAATTTTTATTAAAATTGTGTGTGACCCACTTTTGGTTGGTGTTTAATACATGTGGGCTACTATTTTTTCTTCCCAAGTTGGCTGGCTTGGTTGGTGGAGGAGGCGTAGGAAGAAAGAAAAGATTATATTATTATTTTATTATTTAGTCTCCTATGACGTTATAACATTTTCCTATAAATAGGCGCTTAGGTTAGAATTGAAAATCACACCAGAAACAAGTATTCTTTCTTTCTATATTGTCAAGCGTATTTTAGTGAGTATTTTGATACTTTGAGAGTTGCTATTCAGTGCAAGTTTCCTTCAGCTTTATATTCGATATTCCGAACAGAAGTTCTATCATTTTGAGGTAAGGGATGTTATTTTCTTCTTAAATGATATTATTTTATTCAATATCATTATGCCGAAATATTGGTTTGAACTTTTATTAAATTTGAAACTTTTTGTGTCGGAGTTACTATTCACGTATACGGCACTATTCACGAATACGACACTATTCACCAAAAAATAAAAATTTTTGTTTTTGTCCAAGATGTCTATTATGGTTACTATCTTTGATTGTATCTATGTTTTAATCTTTATTTTTGAATTCTGTTTCACAATTGGTTATTATGGAGTATTATTGAACTTGGATAAACTGTAATACGAATCCGTAATATTTGTTCTTTTATCTCACTAGATTCATTTTCTTTAAAATATTTTTTATCATCTTCAGTCTTAAATAATGATATTACTAAATATCTTTGGCCTGTAGTGCAAAGATGAATGATTAACTGATGAATATCTTCGGCCCGTAGTGCAAAGATGAACATGTGTTGAGATGAACATGACCAACTGGTGATACAAATGAATATCTTTGGCCTGTAGTGCAAAGATGAATATTTGATTCAAGATGTATATTGATTGATGTTACAGGGATAAAATATTGATGATGGACTTTTAAATCTTAGAAGATAATAGAATTCATTCTCTACTTGACTCTTCTAATGGATTACTGTTTTCGCTGTATTTGTTAATCTAAAACTTGTTGTCTATTATATTCTATCAGATTTTTTTTCCCTGTTGAAGACTAATGATAATTTGTTATATATTATCTTAGTCATAATATTCTTTACTAGGCTAGTTGAGTTCACCCTTTTCCTTTTTGTTCCATTTTTCTTCTCAGGAGGTGAGAACATAGCAGGATCTAGTCGGGGTATGGAGTGATAGTTCTAGAAAGATATTTTAGTAGTTCTCACTATTTCTGTGAAATAGTGTATGAATAATTGTAATGAGGACTTATTTGAGTGTGGATATTGTCTAGAAGATAATATTTGTATTTAAAATCACAGTATGTGTTGTCGTATTTTGCACGACAATTATATTATCGAAGTTGTAGTTTACTTTTTGTACCATGTATTTGGCGACTCAGAATGGGTGTTGTATACCTATTTTGGGGGCGTCACAGTTGGTATTAGAGCTTAGGGATATGATCTCTGCCAGAGATCGGGGAATAGAACTAGGAGGGGAGAGACGAGTAAATCCTTCGTTAGTGTGTCCTACCTAAGCTTATTTGTTGGTTGGTCATAATATGGGGACATTATGTGATATATTAATTTGTTTAATTAACCTTTGTTTTATGGCAGTATTTAAGAATGGCTGCTGAGAACGTTAACAATGGAGTGTATGAGACCGTGGAAACACCTTTAGTCACCAATCAGGAGAATGTGCAACAGGATGACAATGTTCCTCCTATAAACAACACCACTGATTAGACGATGAACGATGGGATGTTTAGAAGCTTTTTACAGTTTATGCAAAATCAGACGAGGGAGACTCGTGTGCAGAATACAGGTGGAAATGATAGCAACGCGCGGTTTGTCACGGCCAAGCAGTTCAAAGAGTTGGGACCACCAAAATTCTGGGGAAAGCCGGATCCGATTAAGGCAGAGACGTGGGTCAAGCAAATTACCAAGATATTTGATGTCTTGGGATGCACGGAGGAACATAAGGTTCCATTCGCCACATTTATGTTCCGTGGTGAGGTAGATTGCTGGTGGGAATTTGTGAAGCGTACCCAGCCTACCGCATTCAACATGTCTTGGGAAACGTTTCAAAAGCTGTTCAATGATAAGTACTTTCCTGAAAGTATTTGTCATATGAAGGTGGTAGAGTTTATCAGACTAGAACAAAATAACATGACTGTGTCTCAGTGCGAGGCGAAGTTCGCAGAGTTATCTAGGTTTGCACTTCATTTGGTAGAAAATAAGGAATGAATGACGAGGATGTTTCTGAGAGGTCTAAAACCCGAGATTCAGCAATATCTTATCTCTCATAAATTTTCTTTATATTCAGATGTTGTAAACAGGGCTCAATTATTAGAGCGAGATAAGGAGTATGTTCAACCGAGAGACCACAACCAGGGTCATACCGGTGGCAGCAGTCATCGGAGCAATGAAAACCAGTAGGGAGGAAAATATTCGGACAAAAGCGATAATCACTCTGGTGTTAATCGTGGCCATGATAATAGAAGGAGCGAGTCGGGAGGAGATTTCAAAAAGAGAAGGTACAACAATGATAACATAAAGACGTCAGCACAAACATCAACTGTTTTTAAGGGAGGAGAACGACCACCGGTCGTATGCTATAAATACAGGAAAGAGGGACATATCAGCCCAAACTGCCCACAACAGTTCAAGGTATGTTATAATTGCGGAAAGGAAGGACATATTGCTCGAGATTGTACTATAGCGAAACCAAGTTCAGCAGGGATGGTGACTCAAAAGGCTGTTCCAAAAAAATCAAAGTCAACGGTTCCTGGAAGAGCGTTTGTCGTGACTGGCCAAAATGCGAGGAACCCGAAAGAGGTGATCACGGGTAAGCTAGTCATAAATTATTGTGAAGTTTATACCTTACTAGATACCGGTTCTACCCAGTCATTTATCTCTCCTACTTGTGCTCAACATTTGAACTTGACTTCGGAGAAATTAGACCTTGACTTATCTGTTGAGACTCCGTTAGGAGAAACTTTCATTACATCTACTGTTTATAAATCTTGCTTGATCCAAGTTGGTACCATCACATTACCTGTCGATCTTATTTCTTTGAAAATACTTGCATTTGATGTGATTTTAGGGATTGATTGGTTAACTATTCATCATGCCAAAATTGATTATTTTCGTAAGGTTGTTAGTTTTCATATTCCTAACCAACCTATTATGCGAATTCAAACAACCTAACCATTAAAGTCAATCACTGTCATATCAATCCATAAAGCTATTCATTTATTGAAAAATGGATGTCAAGCTTTCTTAGCCCATGTCACGGACTTGAACAAAAACACGTCAGATTTGAATAATATTTCTGTTGTTAGTGAATTTTATAACGTATTTCTTGAAGAACTTTCCGGTCTACCCCTAGAACGTGAAGTTGAATTCTTTATTAACCTTGAACCTGGTACAAAGCCCATTTCTAAAACCCCTATATCGAATGGCTCTTATTGAACTTCAAGAGTTAAAGGTCCAATTACAGCAGTTGTTAGACATCGGTTTCATTCGTCCTAGTACATCTCCTTGGGGTGCTCCTGTTCTATTTGTAAAGAAGAAAGACGGAAGTATGCGACTTTGTATTGACTACCGAGAATTAAACCATGTCACCATCAAGAATAGGTATCCGCTACCTCGCATTGATGACCTGTTCGATCAGTTGTAAGGAGCACAATTCTTTTCAAAGATCGATCTTCGTTCTGGATATCATCAGCTGAAGATTAAAACTGAGGATATTCCAAAGACTGCCTTCAGGACTCGATACGGGCATTATGAATTCTTAGTCATGTCTTTTGGATTGACTAATGCTCCTGCTACTTTCATGGATATGATGAACCGTGTGTTCTAAGAATATTTGGATCAGTTCGTTGTTATCTTTATTGATGACATCCTCATCTATTCCAAAAGCCGTGAAGATCATGAGCGCCATTTGAAGCTGGTGTTGCATTGGAAGTAGCATTCCTTGGGCACGTGGTGTCAAAACATAGAGTATCTGTTGACCCGGCCAAGATTGAAGCAATACAAAGTTGAGAGCAACCGAAGTCGGTGACCGAAGTGCGTAGCTTTCTGGGCTTAGCTAGTTATTATCGGAGATTCGTAGAAGGATTTTCTCGAATCGCTACTCCGTTAACTCAGCTGACTCGAAAAGATACAAAATTTATATGGAGCGAGGAATGCGAGAAGAGTTTCCAAGAGCTCAAGAGGAGACTTATTTCGGCACCTGTTCTGATAATACCATCTGGTTCAGATGGATTTGTTATCTATAGCGATGCTTCAGGCAAAGGGTTAGGATGTGTTCTCATGCAACATGGGAAAGTCATAGCCTATGCCTCGCGACAACTCAAAGAATATGAGTGGAATTATCCTACACATGATTTGGAGTTGGCAGCAGTCATTTTTGCGTTGAAGATTTGGAGACACTACCTGTATGGGGAGAAAGTGGAGATTTATACGGATCATAAAAACCTCAAATATTTCTTCACCCAAAAGGAACTCAACATACAACAATGACGTTGGCTCGAGCCGTTGAAAGATTACGACCATACCATCCAATATCATCTTGGAGAAGTAAACGTGGTAACTGATGTATTGAGTAGAAGATCATACGCGGGTACGAGTGCGATATTGTCAACGCAAAGGCCCATTTTGTATAACTTGCAAAGGATGGAGATAGAGGTAAAGGCTCCAAGTACCCACGTGATGATATCAAATATACTAGTAGAACCGACTTTAATCGATAAAGTTAAAGCTGCTCAAGCTACGGACATGGAGCTGATGCTTATGAAGAAGAAAGTGCAAGAAGGTGCTATTCTAGAAGCAAGAATCGATGAAGAAGGAATACTTCGAGTCAACTTCAGACTTTGCATTTCTAATGATTTTGACTTGAAGCATAGAATCATGATGGAGGCACATAACATACCATTTGCAATCCATCCTGGTAGTACCAAAATGTATCATGATCTTCGACATACATTTTGATGGAGCAATATGAAGAGAGAGATCGCGGAGTTTATCTCTAGGTGTTTAACATGTCAACGTGTAAAGGCGGAGCATCAAGTGCCAAAGGGTCCATTGCAACCACTTAAGATCCCGAAATGGAAGTGGGAACACATTACCATGGATTTCGTTACGGGTCTTCCCAAGGTATCTCAAGGCATAGATGTGATTTGGGTCATTATTGATAGATTAACCAAGTCTGCCCATTTCTTATCTATACGTGAGACTTATTCCCTCGAACGTCTTGCTAGTATGCACGTGAATGAGATTGTGAGATTGCATGCCAGTATCCATAGTTTTGGATCGTGACCCAAGATTCACTTCACGATTTTGGGTTAGCTTGCAGAAAGCTATGAGCTCAGATTTACGATTCAGTTCGGCATACCATCCTCAAACGGACGGACAATCAAAGAGGACTATTCAAACTCTTGAAAATCTATTAAGACTCTGTGTCCTAAACTTCAAAGGGAGTTGGGATAAGTATTTACCATTTGTAGAATTCTCCTACAACAACAGTTATCAAGCAAGTATAGGCATGGCTCCATTTGAGGGGTTGTATGGATGAAAGTGTCATTCTCCAGTATGCCGGGATGAGGTGGGTGAAGCAACTTTGTTGGGACCGAAATTGGTACGCATGACTACAGAAAAGATCCAAATTATTCGACAACGTATTCAAACCTCACAGGATTGACAAAAGAGTTATGCTGATCTTCATCGAAAGGACGTGGAATTTAATATTGGGGATCATGTATTGTTACGTGTTGCTCCATGGAAGGGAGTTACAAGATTCGACAAGAGAGGAAAGCTCAATCCACGATTTATTTGTGCATTTCAGATTCTTGACCGAGTAGGAAATGTGGCCTATAGACTCGCATTACCTCCAAGCATGTCTCGTGTTCATAATATTTTTCACGTATCTATGCTTCGTAAATATGTGAAAGACCTGAAACCACATAATCGAGTTAGAACCAAATGAGATAGCTGAAGATTTAATGTGCGAGGAGGTACCTGTTAAGATCTTGGATATGAAATAGCATGTCCTACGCACCAAGGTTATACCATAAGTTAAGGTTTTGTGGAGAAATCATACTATTGAAGAAATGACCTGGGAGTTGGAGTCAGAAATGAAAGCAAGGTACCCTCACTTTTTCGAAACACCAGGTACGTACGTCAATTTCGAGGATGAAATTTTATAAGGAGAGGAGGTTGTAAGACCCCAATTTTTTAATAAATAAAATCGAATTTCCTCTAATTATTATTGTGAATAATAAGGTGTTAATTTGATATAATACTTTGGTTATGGGTGAAATGTGCAAATTTAGCAAAATAAGAAAGTGGTTATAAAGTATTCATTGTTGTCGGGGAATATTCGTTTGATCATAGAATATTCTTGCTGTCGGGGAGTATTCGTACTACGGCGTAGCCATTTGTGGGCCCCATAACAGAAAACGGTCGGATGAAAAAAAACGACAAGTTTGAGTTTTTATAAATAACGACGTAGTTGTTACCGTTAACACTGTTGGAATACCCGGTGGTTAAAATACAATAATACGCGTGGTTGCACAGTAACACACGGTATTGCACAGTATTGATGAATTATTGATCCTTACGTAAGAAGGCACTACTCAATAATTGTTATAGTATTTACTGTTAAATATGTTATTTTATTGATTCAATAATTGCTACGTTGATATTTTATATTATTGTTGTTTCAATAATTGTCACTGCACAGTATCTCCATTATCAAATCAATAATTTATATTATTTGAATAATATTATTAGATAGTATTATTGGCAATGTCTAAGGAATTTCTGTCTAAGGAGAGGTTTGGTCACCTAATTGCGTCCCAGTAAGGAAAAATCCTTATCGGAAAGCCGCCTCTTTCATGGGAACGACCTGGTTGTCATAATTGTGTTTCTATAATATTATTTGTGAATAATTAATTATTAATTTCTATGATAAGAAAATATTTATTTTTATGTGGATATAATTTTGAGGTATTTTATCAATATTTTGTCAAAATGAAGGTATTAAAAATCAAAACAGTGTTCTTAAAGCTTTATTGTGTGAGTTATAATTTTAATCCGACTGTTGGATCGTTGTGATTTTTGGATATGTTATACATATATAAGTTGAGTATATGTCCACAAATTTTGAACCGTTAAAAATTAACGTATGATTTGTTATGAATTTTAAGAGATGTTGAAAAATGTCCTTATGTGGATTTCAGACATTTTCTGTTTGGAATTTGGAAAAACTTAAAGCTACAAAGTTGTAGAGAATTCGATTTCGTGTGGATTGGACATAAAATTCGTATTTTTTCTGATAAACGCGCTATTTTCTATGAATTATTGAAGTTTCAGAAAATAGAATAATTTTTATTAAAATTGGGTGGGACCCACTTTTGGTTGGTGTTGAATACATGTGGGCTGCTATTTTTTCTTCCCAAGTTGGCTGGCTTGGTTGGTGGAGGAGGCGTAGGAAGAAAGAAAAGATTATATTATTATTTTATTATTTAGTCTCTTATGACGTTCTAACATTTTCCTATATATAGGCGCTTAGGTTAGAATTGAAAATCACACCAGAAACAAGTTTTCTTTCTCTCTATATTGTAGAGCATATTTTAGTGAGTATTTTGATACTTTGAGAGTTGCTATTCAGTGCAAGTTTCCTTCAGCTTTATATCCGATATTCCGAACAGAAGTTCTATCATTTTGAGGTAAGGGATGTTATTTTCTTCTTAAATGATATTATTTTCTTCAATATCATTATGCCGAAATATTGGTTTGAACTTTTTATCAAGTTTGGAATTTTTTGTGTCGGGGTTACTATTCACGAATACGACACTATTCACGAATACGACACTATTCACCGAAAAATAAAAATTTTTCTTTTTATCCAAGATGTCTATTATGGTTACTATCTTTGATTGTATCCATGTTTTGATCTTTATTTTTGAATTCTGCTTCACAATTAGTTATTATGGAGTATTATTGAACTTGGATAAACTGTAATACGAATCCCTAATATTTGTTCTTTTATCTTACTGGATTCGTTTTCTTTAAAATATTTTTTATCATCCTCAGTCCTAAATGATGATATTACTGAATATCTTTGGCCTGTAGTGCAAAGATGAATGATTAACTGATGAATATCTTTGGCCCGTAGTGCAAAGATGAACAGGTGTTGAGATGAACATGACCAACTGATGATACAAATGAATATCTTTGGCCTGTAGTGCAAAGATGAATATTTGATTCAAGATGTATATTGATTGATGTTACAAGGATAAAATATTGATGATGGACTTTTAAATCTTAGAAGATAGTAGAATTCATTCTCTACTTGACTTTTCTAATGGATTACTGTTTTCGCTACATTTGTTGATCTAAAACTTGTTGTCTTTTATATTCTATCAGATTTTTTCCCTGTTGAAGAGCAATGATAATTTGTTGTATATTGTCTTAGTCATAATATTCTTTACTGAGCTAGTTGAGCTCACCTTTTTCCTTTTTGTTCCATTTTTCTTCTCAGGAGGTGTGAACATAGCAGGATCTAGTCGGGGTATGGAGTGATGGTTCTAGAAAGATATTTTAGCAGTCCTCACTATTTCTGTGAAATAGTGTATGAATAATTATAATGTGGACTTATTTGAGTGTGGATATTGTCTAGAAGACAATATTTGTATTTAAACTCACAGTATGTGTTGTCGTATTTTGCACGACAATTGTATTATCGAAGTTGAAGTTTGCTTTTTGTACCATATATTTGGTGACTCAGAATGAGTGTTGTATACCTATTTTGGGGGCGTCACAACAACAATTCTAATAAACTAGCATACTTGAAACATAGGAATCGTATATATTCAATAACTGAACAATAGTTACGAAGTACTATCGATAATTTAAAATAGCACTTCTTTCCATTTAAAACGTTTTACAACAACAATATTCAGTAAAACATCAATTCCGGTCTAAGACCATGAGCATTTCATAAGTTCTTTGAAAAGGACATCCCGGCACGAAGTCCATATGTCCGGCATAGCTTACAAGCACGTCTAGGTGATCAACCTATAGTACTCTATGTTGATCAACACTACATTCATTAAACGTGTATACGTTTAAGTTGTGGCAACCTCATGTGCCTGTCGTTTGACGACAAAACAATTTAACATACTCAGTCTCCTTTTGAAAACCACAACAATATTAGTTTGGTAAATCATTGTCAATACTTGATAGGTTATAAGAAATTTAACATATCATAAGTCTAGCTGAAAGAATTGACTTTGACTTCATCAGATATTAACGCATGCGTAAGAATACATGAATCACAAAGCTTGTCCAGATTGAACGGGAACAAGGGTTAGAATACTTGCCTTTAACGTCTGCTACAATTTATAACACGTGCACTTTAAGTCTTTAAGGTCTCTACAGTAGATGATAACATCACATAACACATTAGGTCATGAATAAACATATATGTTTCCTAAAGAATCTTACCCTTCTTCTCAATCTAATTATGTATTAGATTTGTTATTATTAGTTCCGGCTTTCCGTTACTTTATTCTTATGTTCATATGCAATTGAGTTACTTCAACCCTAAGTGATCATACTTAAGGTTTAATCATGGCTTAACAATGTTATAATTAAGCTTTAGTTCTTTGTTAATCAGTTATGCTTCATGCTCTACTTGTAAACTTTCTTCATTGTCTAGACCCTAAGACTAGCGCTGCGGTGTCAGTTTCCCTTGCTTTAGCCGCACTGCGGCGCAATACTCCAGAGGCCTAAGACCCGGACTCGGCACTACGACGCAAGTCCCCTTTGTTACGGCCGTGCTACGGCGCCAAACTCCAATAGGTCATAGCATCATCCGGCCATGCTCAGCGCTGCGGCGCCACCTATTTGGCCTTGGGCTGGCGCTGCAACGCCAGCTCTGTGCACTAGAAAATTTTGACAGATTTTTATTTTTGTGAAACTCCCGGGCTCATAACTTCTTCGTTATAAGTTCGAATTGGCTCGTTCAAGAGCCTACAGTTCATCAATCACATACTCTACGTGTTCATGCAAGAATTTTATCTATTTGACTTCGTTAACTAAAAATTCACCTATTAGTCCATTTTTAACGAAAATGATAAACGTTCGTGAACGTTCAACGCTCGTTTCTTCGTCCTAAGTCGGAATCCGGCCATTTTCGAGTCCACGACTCTATAATGCCAAATAAGACTTGTCTCCATCAACAACTAATATTTTTGAGTTCAAACATAAAATCCGACTTCCATTCCGAGAATTTCACGAATTCGACGATTATCGTCTAATCGTGTAAATTCCGGTAAAACAACATTACTTAGGATTTGTACATCATTCCAAATAGATTCATTTCATCAACTAGACATCTCAACCTACATATTACAATAACTTATCTTCAAGTTAGGATATGGCTTCATAACTTAACAAATTATAACTTACAAGATTTTATCCCTTAAGACTTTATTATGGATTTAAGTCCTTTAAGCAATATCTTTACATCTTATGAATCGTACTAATTTCTTAAAGTAATCATATGACAAGTTCATTCATGTTCTTCATGAGTTCATAACTTATTTAGGTTTAAGTTACTTATTCATGACTTATTCGGCTTAAGTCCTTTGATTATTCAATTCTTATATGTTCTTAGCATACATGATCAACAAGTACACTTCTCTTATCACACTACAATGGTAAAGATAGAAGAGATAAGATCATTTACCTTTGATGATTAACTTCTTCTTCTTGGAAATCTAACAATGGAAGGTTGGCCTTATAAGTGCTTATTCTCTCTACCACTTAAGTTGCTTTGTATTGGAAGTTGTTGGTGTTTTGAACAAGTAGCAAAAGACTAGCAAGCTCCTTCTATTTATAGAAAACACAAGGTTAGGGTAGTTTAGTCATTATACCATCCCACCTCCTTAAGTCACCTCCTTACTATTCATTACCTGCTAATCACAACACTTATCCTTTACTTGATCATTACACTTATATCTTGGTCATTACTCAAATGTCTTGGTCACCAAGATTAACCACATTAACATGGGTTTCCCCATGGGTCACTACAACCCAATGGATCCTAGCTTGGCTTGGATTTAATTAACTTAACTTAACTTTGGGCTTGTATTACCAATTGACTTGGACTCCTCATTAAAAACCATTTGGGCTTTACATTAATAAACACTTGGGCTTAATCATTATTTCATCTTGGGCTTACCCCTTAATGTTTGTTGGACTTGTACTTCCTACAAGATCCACTCTTCCATTTTATTAGACTTAATCCTTAACGTTCTAAATTTTAAGTCCGCATGCAAAATATTGCGTTTTCCATACTTGAATTATTATTACATAATCCGTCTCTCAACGATATTATAACGTTACGTATTTCTCGGAAGTTCAAAAATAATTTCCGAGCAGAAAACGATGAATTGTGTTTTTCAGAAAATTCCTCGGAAAGCTTTTATTTTCATCTTGAAAATTCAAACACTTTAATTCCTTCACGTAGTTGAAATACTACGATGTTCCGACGTTTCTGGGTTATAGAACGACATTCATCTTACTAACACATAATAATAACAAATAATATTATTTTATTCATAATTAAAAGTATTTACAAAAGGTTCGATTTTTCGGGACGTTACACTCTCTCCCCCTTATAAGGATTCTGTCCCTAGAATCTCGCTAAAAAAAATTACGCAAATAATTGAGGGTAATTCTTCTTCATCTTTTCTTCAAGTTCCCACGTTGCTTCATCGGCATCATGGTTCTTCCATAATACCTTTACAAACGGTATAACTTTGTTCCCTAGAACTTGTTCTTTTCTATCGATGATTTGAATCGGCATTTCTTCATATGTTAAGTCCTTCTCGATATGAATCGGCTCATACTCTATTATGTGTTTGTAATCAGGCTTATAAGGATATAATATAGATACGTGAAACACGTTATGTATTCGTTCTAGGTCTAGAGGTAATGCTACCATGTAAGCTACCCCTCCCACTTTTTCTAATATCTCAAAAGGTCCTATAAACCTGGGACTTAACTTTCTCTTCTTTCCAAAGTGTATCTTTCCTTTCCAGGGAGATACCTTTAGAAATATATACGAGCCTACCTCAAACTCTATATTTACTCGATGCAAATATGTAAACTTCCTTTGTCTGTCTTGTGCTGCTACCAATTGCATTCGTATTAGCTTCACTATATCCGCTGTTTGCTGCACCAATTCTGGCCCTATCATTCATCATTCTCCCACTTCATCCCAATACAATGGTGTTCTGCATTTCCTTCCGTATAAGGCTTCGTAAGGCAACATACCTATGCTTACATGATAACTGCTGTTATACGCAAACTCTACTAACGGTAGATAATCATCTCAACTACCCTTGAAATTCATGACGCAAGATCTTAACATATCTTTTAACGTTTGAATTGTTCTCTCACTCTGTCCATCGATTTTTGGATGATAGGCCATACTCAGCTTCAACTGTGTTCCCAACTATTCTTGCAGACTCCTCCAAAAGTTTAACATGAATCGTGGGTCACGGTCTGACACAATCGAAATTGGTACTCCATATCTGGAAATGATTTCGTTAACATAAAGTTTAGCTAATTGATCTAAGTTGTAATTAACCTGAATTGGCAAAATGTGAGCCAACTTTGTCAACCGGTCTACTATTACCTAAATCGCATCGTACCCCTTCTGAGTAGTCGGAAGTCCCACCACAAATCCATCATGATATGCTCCCACTTTCACTCCGAAATTTCCAATGACTGTAACAAGCCACTTGGTCGTTGATGCTTGGCTTTAACTTTTTGACAAGTCAAGCACCTACTCACATACTCAACTATTTCTCTCTTCATGTTCGGCCACCAGAAACTCTGTCGAAGGTCTTGATACATCTTAGTGCTACCAGGATTAATCGAGTACTTTGAACTGTGAGCCTCTTGTAAAACTTGCTCCTTTAATTCCGTCTCATTTAGAACCTAAATTCTTCCTTCAAATCTTAATAATCCCTCATTATCAAGACTGTACTTTAAATCTTTTTCATTGGTTAACCGCTTCTTCATCTGGTCACACTCATCAGTTTTGAGTTGTACCTCCTTGACTCTCTCTACGATGGTAGATCGCATCTCCGTCGCAAACAGTCTCTGTCCCGTTTCACTCGGCAATTTCACCTCTAACTCCATCCTAGCCATCTCTGTTATTAACTCAGTTTGAGCCGTTAACATAGACAACTTCTCCTGACCCTTTCTACTTAATGCATCGGCCACTACATTGGCATTTCCAAGGTGATACAGGATTTCACAGTCGTAATCCTTTATCAACTCCAGCCATCTCCTCTGTCTCATATTCAACTCCTTCTGTGTGAAGATATATTTTAGACTCTTGTGGTCCATATATATCTCACATTTTTTCCCGTAAAGATAATGTCGCCATATCCTTAAGGTAAACACTACCGCGACCAGTTCCAGATCATAAGTAGGGTAAACTTTCTCATAATCCTTCAACTGTCGTGATGCATACGCAATGACCTTGCCATGCTGCATGAGCACGTAACCAAGTCCTCTATGCGAAGCATCGCTATATAATACGAAACTTCCAGTGTCATCTGGTAATGTCAACACAGGCACTTCACTTAACCTTTTCTTCAGTTCTTGAAAACTATCCTCGTATTTCTCAGTCCACGCATACTTTACCGTCTTCCTTGTCAAGTTAGTCAACGGAGTAGCTATCTTCAAAAAATCTTGGATGAATCTCCGATAGTATCCCGCTAACCCTAGGAAACTCTGCACCTTAGTCGGCGTTTTTGGTTGTTCCCAATTCATCAGGGCTTCTACCTTCGCTGGATCTACTGAAATCCCCTCATGGTCAATAACAAGACCTAAAAATTGTACTTTCTCTTACCAAAATTCACACTTAGTGAACTTAGCATACAACTTCTCCTCCCTTAGTGTTTCCAACACTATCCTTAATCATTCAGCATGATCATCCGGCGTCTTAGAATAGACTATAATATCATCGATAAACACCACGACGAACTTGTCCAAATATTGGATGAACACTCTGTTCATTATATCCATAAATGCAGCTGGTGCATTAGTTAACCCAAATGACATTACCAGAAACTCGTAATGACCATAACGAATTCTGAATGTTGTCTTTGGTACATCTTTGTCGACGTCGGGATTTTTATTTGTCCCTTCTCATTATTTGTTCTTTGGTGTTCTCATGTTGGGTGAGATTTATTTGAAAAAACAAGTGAAAAAGGTCCGACATGTGTAATGTCGACGATGGACTGTTAAGAGTCGCCAGTTGGTCTGTTATATGGTTGTACCAACACAACCGAGAAAAGGTTTGCATATTAACCCAGTGATATGACACTACTAAACGGGTTGGTGAAACCGAGATTCATTAGGGTCCGGGGACTTAATTATGCGGAGGGAAGGTGTTAGGCACCCCCTATAATCCGTGTCACCACGGTGATCGACTCTTTTCAAGAAACTATTATATGAATGTGTGTGTGTGTGTGTGTGTGATCAATGTGTAATTATTTGGAAGTCATTCGAGGCCTCGTTCGCACTTATATACACAAGGTTTGAATTTGTATGAAAATTCAGTTTTAACAAGATATGTCAGTGATGTTTTATAAAAGAGGTTTTTCAAACCCTTGTGCTCAATAGTAATTGAGACCTTTTACACTCCCATTTTATATTAAGTGTTCGGCTTGATTGTTTTTAATTTTCGAGATGCGAAGCATCTTCAAGAAAATAATATACAAAATAGTGCCGAACTCCTCGTGGGTATGATAACCATCTGAGGAAACCCGAACACCGTGAATAAATTTACAAGCTACTTACAGCTGAAAATGTCCATCACGGGAACCGAATCTTGATCCAGTAAACTCCAGGCGAGACTGAATTTTATATATATATATATATATATATATATATATATATATATAAAGCCTAGGCTCAATCGAGGCATAACTCGATAATGCTAGTCCATATATATATATATATATATATATATATATATATATATATATATATATATATATATATATATATATATATATATATATATACAAACTGAAATGAAACCACAGACAAAAGTTCGGCCAAACACACGCACCACGACTCTCAACGTGAAGAAAAGTGTGTGCAAAGATGAAGAGAAAAGCTTTAAAGTGTGAGAGAAGGCTTACAGTGGACTGCCAAATAAGGCTTCTATATCTTTAAAGGGATGAACACTTAGCTTCCGTCGATACAAGAGTAGCTATATGTGAGCTCACAAGTGTTTAAAATGAGAAAGCACTCAGTATAGAGAGAGTATAGAGCAAATTTGACAGGGCTTCCTGTTGGTTGGATAACGGAACACTAAACACGCGCAAGTATATGCGGTCTAATAAGTAATTCAGTGGCAAGAAATGTGTCATACCCACAGGAACTATGACTAATATTTACCAAATACAGACTATGTATCGCTAAAGTCTTATTCGAACAACAGTAAATGGAAGTGTGATTAATCTAATTATACTAATTAACAAAGCAAGTAAGTGGATAACGAATGAAAATCTAAGGAATACAAGCTAAGGTCACAACTTCACCCCACACAGGCATTCTGTCGAACACCTGGCGTGTTATGTTTCATCAAACTAGCCACCCTTCTCTCTTTGGTCTAAATGGTCACGACAATTTGTCGACCGAGAACACCTAGGTGCCTATGCACCTCTGCCGAGGTATGCACAAACATATATTCTCTAGATCCACCCTAAAGGGAATATAACAGAAAAGAATGTCCAAGCTAGATACAATCCTACATATATCTATGCGAATCAATCATAACAATGATTTAAGCATAAGTTCTCTATCAGGTCGCACGTGGCGCACAGAGATATGTCTATTCTATGCACAACTTAAGAAGTCGAAACCCACAATCACATGCTAATATATTTAGGTGTAAATCTATAATTCTTCTGTCGATATTATGCAGATTACTAAAATCATCACTAATGTCTTAGCGAGAATCATAAAGCACAAATATATTAAACCAAATCATATGGTGCCAACCAAAGAGATAAAGACAATCAATTCAAATAACAAAGGGGTCCATTATAACCTTAGAGCCAATACTTAGTTCATAATTAATAAACCAAATACAAGTAGCAAATAAGATAACATTTATAGAATACAAAATTAGAGGAAATAAATGGATAGAAGAAACTCTGTCAAAGCCCCTTCAGTCCCCACACATTCTGCTCAAATCAAGTTTTCCAATCCGTGTTGCTCGTTGCTTTTGTGCTCCAAAGATATGCCAGAATTCTCCCTAAACTATACCTAATCTATATTTACAGAGATAATCTAAAAGAAAGAAAGAGAAATTATAGAGAAAAACTAATTTAAGCTAAGCTATCCTATTCTAAGGTCTGTGTTATTAGAGTGTATCTAAAATGCAGAGGCTTCTTTGTGTTTTTATACGCCTCTTCCTTCCTTTGCTAGGTCAAAATCGAGTCAAGTCTGCCTGGGCACCGGAGGTCGCGCTACGGCGCGGGCACTAGCATTGTAGATGGCGCTTCAGCGCCACGTGTACAGGAAAGAACCAGAGCTCGCGCTGCGGCGCGAGCCAAGAGAGGGAACATTCGCTATGCGGCACGGGCTGTTGTCAGTAGGGATAGGGAGGTGGCGCCGCGACGCGAGGAATAGATTGGGCATTGGCGCTGCGGCGCCAGTGTATAGAAAATGGAAAATTTTGCCCATGAAAGCTGTAAAACACCTGATAAGACCTGCAATATGACGATTAAGCACAATAACACTGTAAGCATATAAAATCATATAAAATGTATGAGAACAAGTAACTATTTAAGTCATAAAATATCCGATTCGTAAGTATAAATCCCACTAATCAAATACCCCCAAACTTAAGTCTTTGCTTGTCCTCGAGCAAACTAACTAACACAACACTAATAATAAATAAAACACACTTAAAAGAAAACTAAAACAATATAGTAGTATCATGGCTTCAAAGCTTGATCATAGCTACTCCCAGAGAATAGGACAAACAAAGATATGAATAAGGGTTCATTCAATCGTAAGCATAAGACTGTATTCGATCCATTCTATGTGTGTGTGTGGAGACCAACTGTTCTAACTAATCATACCTCAAATAAGCTCGCATAGTCGATTGTTAATAATAATAAAGCACACTCTGCAACTTAAACATTTAACAAGCATTAAAAATAAGACGCAAATGCAGGAAAAGATCAAAAGACTCTAGCATGACGACAGTAAAATCTGACTCGGACAGTCGTTAATTATCTTAGGCCATTCAGAACTACCCAAGAATGAACTTTTGATCAGTGACTCCCAAGCTAGACGACTTTAGGGCACTAGGTGTAGAACACCCCTATGAATCTAATAACTCGAGTAGTAAAGGCCACGTAATCAACATAAGCCACTGAGATTTTATAACAAAAACGAAGATTATTTAGCGAGTGCATTTTATGCTCCATCTCGATATCGGTCCTGCGTTTATGGACGAGTGCGTTTTATGCTCCATCTCGACCCATCGCAAAACTTTCGATATAAACTCTTCTTTTCTATTTTTATTCTCTCTTTTATATATATATATATATATATATATATATATATATATTTATAAATGTAAACATGCCAGAAACCAAGATCCAAAACTGTATAAATGTCTAAGTCTTTTATTACCTTGTAAAAATAAAAGTTTATAAAAGTGAACAACTCTCAAAGCAATAAACATGCGAACTAAATTCGAAAAAATAACTAGTTAAAAACAGTTGGTCGGTGCGTGCTAAGAAGGACGGATCAATAACAGTTTAAACTCATCGATTGAACAACCCCTAGCTCATATATGCTTGACATGACTTTAAGAGATAGGCATAAATACTTAATGCTTGTCATCAGCCACAATAAAAAATTAATGATAACTATAACCCTTGCTAAAAAGCAGCTCAAAATAGGGTAAAAAGGCCATTCAAATAGCACAAGCATCTAATCTGTAAAAGCCTCAAAAAGATGGCTATAAACCAAAATCATGCTGATAATAAACAAAGCATTAAATAATAAAAACCAAAAATAGTTCATGGCATAAAAATTAAAGCATAATCCTGATAATCCCGCAGTTCAAAACGACTGCACCACAATACTGAAAATAAAACATATAAAGTCTAAAGTATGCAATCCTAACATGGCAGTAGAGAAATAAATAGATAATAGCTAAAAGCACCCCCAAACTTGAGGTGAACAATGCCCTCATTGCTAAACATAAAGCAATCGATACAAGAGGGCTTCCCTGAAGTGCGCTCACTCAGCAGTGGTCTTGTCCTCATCAGCCTCGGCGGGTGATGATGGGGGAGGGTAGGGTGGGAAAACAGGCAGCTCTAGAAACTGGTATGGCGTGAACTCAGTATTCTCACCATAATAATCGGTGTAGATGCTCTGCATGGTGTTCACCAGCTCAGCCTGGTACTACATTGATATCTCCTACCTCTGAGCCACTGCAGCTATATGCCTCTGCTGCCTCTGTGCTTCAGCATTCTGTTTCTGGTGCAGCAGAGTGAGGGATGCCATGATGTCTGTAAGTAGCCCCTGTATAGCTGGGCTGGCGTCTGAGGTCTGTGCCTGCTCTGGCTCTGTAGTAGGGGGCGACGCTATAGGTGGCCCGTAGCCTTCGCCTCTGATATGCGACTCTGCCCCGTTCCCACACAATGAAGCGGGAGATCGTCTGGTGGTCAATGACTGACATGGGTGGCAGAGTTATCTCTTCAGGCCCCCAATGGATACCTGCCCTCTTGCATAGCCTGGTGATCATGGATGGGTGAGGGAGTCCCAAAACAACTGTGCCCTTGATCGCTTTTATGATGGACTCGTGTATGAGCACCCCGATGTCCACTTTCACGCCCATGATAATAGCAAATAAAAGGATCGCTCTATCCTTCGTCACGTCGCTCAAGTGACGGGTTGGAATCATATTTGCACAGATGAAGCTAAACCATGCCTTCCCAGAGCGATTGAGCGCTGAAGATGGGAAGCTGGTTTTTTCCCCTGTGTAGTCATTCATTTTCCATGAAGTCTCAGGTATGCAGAGCCTCCTGATAATATCCTCTAAGTCATAGCTGCGGAGTCCCGGCTCCGTATAATCCTTGCCCTCATAGTTGGGCGTGGCAAACAGATCGTTAATAGCTAGGCTTCCAAAATCCACTGTCTTCCCCCTAACGTGGACAACTGAAGGACCCTCGGCATTTGTGTTGGCGTAAAACTCCCGCGCAACAGATACAATAGCTGACTCAGGTGCCCTTGTGAAGTGGATCCACTGGCGGCCCGAGATCATGGTTACTAACTTGCCATCATTTTTGCTCGGCCTCAACCCCCGCTCAGGAATCAAATTTCGAGCGGCAAAAGAACTCTTATAACTTTTCCATGCCTCCTCATTGGTAAATTTGGCTCTGTCCCATGGCGTTGGTGCAGCGGATGAGGAACCGCCGATGCTAAGGCGTTGTTGCTTTTGTGACATTTTAGAAATTCAGTTGGCTTGATGCAGAAACAGTCCCTCAGTAATGCCAAAATTCCCCCAAACTTAGGCTAAATAAACCCAGTGCAATAGCAATGCCAAATCAGACCCAAATCAGTCAACTTTTCTCTTAGGCAATTCATTGAGCACCTAGTGTGCGTTCTGAAAATCAAACTTTAACAACCCTTGCTTGACAGAGCACTAACCAGATTTCCCACAGTGGAAAATCACCCCAAATGCACAGCACGAATTTTGCAAAAGATAATCCACACTTAAACCAAAAAGAATTTTGCTTGAATGAAATCCAACAAAAATACCTTGAATTGCAAACCCTAGTGAGAAATCACTGGCCTCAACTCTGACAAATTACTAGACTCTTCGGTTTGTGATGGTGATTATAGATGTGTAAAGGCCTTTGGTGTGCTACTTAATCAATTGGTAAGGTCTATGAGGCGTAAGGCTATGGTTGGCGCTTGTGCTGCTAAATTGTGCCGAGAAAAGAGAGAGACGTGACCAACTCCTGGCTCAAAAACTGCATTTAAAATCCAAAATCTCGCTGCCAGCGCTGCGACGCGAGTTGTCCTTTGTTACTCGGCGCTGCGGCGCGAGTTAGCAGTAACTGGGCTCGCTCATGGCGCCGCGGCGCAAGATGTATAGTGTTGGTTGGCGTTGCGACGCGAAGGAGAGAGATTGGGCATTAAACCATGGTGCTGCAGCACGAATATGGGCGCTGGGGTGCGAAGCCGGCGCTGCGGCGCGACTTGCAATGCATTTGGTAGCGCCACAGCGCGAGATGCCATTTTTTTGGAGTTTTTCTAACTGCTATCTGCACATGCCAAGACCAGTATAACAGAAAACAGTGCAAAGCAAATATGCATTATTACATACAATATCATGACTACTTACAGAGTAAACTAGATATAGGTAAAGGAAAACATATAAAATTTATACCGAGATGGGGGTTCCTCCCCACCAACCGCTTGTTTTAAAGAAGTCGGCTTGACTATACCGACGCCGTTCAATCCGGCTCATAAGCGAAAATGACCTTTTCATGCCGCCTATTCGTCAATTCCTTTGGATTCTTGGCAGACATGGATGATTGGTTATTCTCGTTCTCTTCATCCATCCAGTCATCCATCGTCACAAAGAAGCTTTTGCCACTGGAATTATCCACTAATTCGCCTATTTCATTAAGTTGAAAATGTTCTTTGTGCGCTACTAGGCCCTCATGGATTTCCACAGTCGGGAGCGTGGTTTCTGATTGTAGATCAATATTGACGATACAACCATTGTTTATCCTTTTGTCACCAACTTCAGACTCCACTAGTTGGCCAGATTGCACTACGATGTCTCCCTCAACAACTGTGTGAGACTCACTGTATTTTCTTTGCGTATCCACCATGCAATCCTCTACTGCTTCATCGTCGAGATCTATTACGACCGAGAGATTGCCTTGCGGTGGATTTGTGATGGCATTAACGAGTTGCCCCAATTGATTCTCAAGGTTGTGCAATGCAGCTTCTTGGATTGCCATCCGAACCTTATTTCTTTCAATAAAGTTGGCGAGAAGCTCTTCAAGCCGGTTCTCTTCTTCTCGTGTTGAGGTCTCATAAAAGCTCTCATTGGGTAGAGACGTCAACTCATAATGCGGCAGAGACTGATAGTCAAACTGAAAGGCATAATTTGGATCATAATATTGCTCTTGACTGTAGTACCATGAGCTTGGATAACCCTGGCAATTTGGATGGTAGGGAATCGGTTCAAAGTCAGCTTGATCCTGACAGTAGGCACTCTGAGTGGACTGACACTCAAGATTGTCAGAAAATCTTAAGGCATTAGCAATTTGAAGTTGTAATTTCTCGAGTCCTTCTTCCTAGCTTAGTTGCGTCATTCCCTCATAAGGCCATTGATAACATTGATCGTCCATAATCTATAAACTCAAAAACAAAAAGAAAGGAAGATCAAACAAATAAAAGAAATAAATATATACACGTTCAAAGTAAGACTAAATTGATTTAAATCAATATTGGACAATATTAGAATAATAGTTCCCCGACAACGACGCCAAAAACTTGTTGGTCGGATAACCAAACATTAAACACACGCAAGTATACGCGGTCTAACAAGTAATACAGTGATAAGAAGTGTGTCGTACCCACAAGGAACTTTGACTAATATTTACCAAATACCGACTATGTATTGCTAAAGTCTTATTCGAACAGCAGTAAATGAAAGTGATTAATCTAATTATACTAATTAACAAAGCAAGTAAGTGGATAACGAATGGAAATCTAAGGAATACAAGCTAAGGTCACAACTTCACCCCACAGAGGCATTCTGTCGAACACCTGGCGTGTTATGTTTCATCAAACTAGCTACCCTTCTCTCTTTGGTCTAAATGGTCACGATAATTTGTCGACCGAGAACACATAGGTGCCTATGCACCTCTGTCGAGGTATGCACAGACATATCCTCCCTAGATCCACCCTAAAGGGAATAGAACAAAAAAGAACGTCCAAGCTAGATAACAAGGATATATTCAGGTCGCACGTGGCGCACAGAGATATGTCTATTCTACGCACAACTTAAGAAGTCGAAACCCACAATCACATGCTAATATATTTAGGTGTAAATCTATAATTATTCTGTCGATATCATGCAGATTACCAAAATCATCACTAATGTCTTAACGAGAATCATAAAGCACAAATATATTAAACCAAATCATATGGTTCCAACCAAAGAGATAAAGACAATCAATTCAAATAACAAAGGGGTCCATTATAACCTTAGAGCCAATACTCAGTTCATAATTAATAAACCAAATACAAGTAGCAAATAAGATAACATTTATAGAATACAAAATTAGAGAAAATAAATGGATAGAAGAAACTTTGTCAAAGCCCCTTCAATCCCCACACATTCTGCTCAAATCAAGCTTTCCAATCCGTGTCGCTCATTGCTCTTGTGCTCCAAAGATATGCCAGACTTCTCCTTAAACTATACCTAATCTATATTACAGAGATAATCTAAAAGAAAGAAAGAGAAATTATAGAGAAAAACTAATTTAACCTAAGCTATCCTATTCTAAGGTCTGTGTTATTAGAGGCTTCTCTGTGTTTTTATACGCCTATTCCTTCCTTTGCTAGGTCAAAATCGAGTCAAGTCTGCCTAGGCACCGGAGGTCGCGTTGCAGCGCGGGCAATAGCATTGTAGATGGCACTTCAGCGCCACGTGTACAGGAAAGAACCAGAGCTCGCGCTGCGGCGCGAGCCAAGAGAGGGAACAATGTTGATGCGGCGCGGGCTGATGTCAGCAGGGATAGGGAGGTGGCACCGCGCACGAGGAATAGACTGGGCATTGGCGCTGCGGCGCCAATGTATAGAAAATGGAAAATTATGCCCCTGAAAGCTATAAAACACCTGATAAGACCTGCAATATGACGATTAAGCACAATAACACTGTAAGCATATAAAATCATATAAAATCTATGAGAACATGCAACTATTTAAGTCATAAAATATCCGATTCGCAAGTATAAATCCCACTCATCACTTCCTCTCCGTTTTCTTTTACAAAATGGCCACCCAAGCCCTCTATTTATAGAGGGGGCCGCAGTTGTACCTGCGGTTGGCCGGGTTGCCCCGAGCTTTGTGGGTCCCGTCGTCTCGAAGTATGTGCACATATGCACTGTAATATTCGCTCAAACTTTTAGAATTGTAATCCGAGCATCCGATTGAGGTATGTAAGACCTATTACGGACCGCCGTTGTCGAGAGTTACACAATGACATGGGATTAGAGGTTGTACGAAGTCAGGAAGATGGGACAATGCCCTCCAGTCTTCAAGGTTTAAATTCTATCCGTTATCCTGCGTAATAGTCACTCGTGATTGGTTTTCCTTGGTTATTGTGGGACATTGCTGTGTAAAAATGTATGTATTGAAATGTTGAGATGACGTGATGTGGCGTCAAAGTGGTAAGATGATGACTTTGCCTCTCACCGGGGTTATCGCCGATTTGGGCTGGTAAAACAGACGTTGTTCAGGGTTATCTCTGAGATTGGACTGGTGCAAGTGTTGAAGGTCCTCAGTGTCATCTCTGAGGTGTGCCTGTCTTCTTGGTGTTATCTTTGGGTCTTACCTCGGTGTGAGTGCCGAGGTTGAAGCTGATTGCATGCATTTGAAGCAAGCAATTCCAGGGTTATCATCGGAACTGCATTCCTTGGGGTTACCTCCAAGGTTAGTAGCTGCTACTCCCAGTGTTGGGACTGAGACTGAATACCTCAGGGTTATCTCCGAGATGGATCGGTCTTCTCTGGTAGAATTTTTGGTGTAGGAACTGCATGCCTTGGGGTTATCTCCGAGGTTGGACCTGCTATTCCCGGTGTGTGTTCCGGGGTTGAGGCTAAACTTCTGGTATTATCCGGACTAGATGTGAGCTGTCTTCCAGGGTTATCTCTGAAAGAAGAATCTACCCTCCTATAATGTCAGTGACAGGTGTGTAGAAAATTTGGAGTGACAACAGATGCCCCTCTTTATCATATTCATGCAATGCAAGGCATGTATAGGATAAAGAATCCTAAACACTTGAAATGCATCAAGATAAATATGATGCATCATGATGCACATATATGATGCATGTGTGCGGTGTTTTTTGCTCAACATGCTGGGGATGATTGCCGGCTCTCTGTTGCTTTTACCGGGGATTGGCAATGATGACCAGATTGGATGTGTGATCCGAATCTCTTAGGATGTTGATGTTGGGGTTGTCACCAAATTCCTTAATCCTTGATACAGACTTGAATCCGAAGATGTGCCTCTCGTGTACAAGAGATCTGTGGGGATAATGCTCTGTTTGTTTGAGGATATGTATAACATATTCCATCATCAATCCTCATTGATGATGTTGACTCTTCCTTTTTTGTATCGCCAGGTCATATCAACGTTCTGCTTGATTCACTGCCAACAGTATATGTTATCAGGGCTTCCTGACCTTCGCTGATATGTGCATCACCGAATAAAATACCCCTGATGGGCAAATTGTCAAGGCTGCTTGACCTTCGCTGACGTGTGAATCGACGAATCATGCGTTTTAACCCCCGTCGAGGATTCGTTTGATCTCTGTTGATGTGTGTATCAGCGGAACATATGTTGAAACCCCCACCGGGGATTTGTTTGGATCATCGCTGATGTGTGTATCAACGGCTGTTCATCGGATGGCTTCCGACGCTTCGTTGGATTTACACCGATATGTGTGTCAACGGATGAACACACATTGTAACCCCCGTCGGGGAACACGTTGTAACCCCCGCTGGGGTACGCGTTGTAACCCCCGTCGGGGTTATCTGATCTAGAATGCGTGATGCCCTCGCCGGGGTTCTTTGAAAGGAATAGGGTTACGACCCTGAATTGGCGGCATTGGACCTACGTCAGGTATTGCCGAGTGTGAGTTGTAACAGATGATATCATTGGTATAGTGTACCTTATATTTGGACGAACACCAATGAGTGATCTGTAGACCCATGGCTCGGTTTGAGAAAACCAGGATTGCAAGCAATTCTGCTTAATCGCGTAGCGTTTTTATTCTTGATTTGGCCCTGAGGACAGCTATGCTCATCATTCTGGGGATTTCACCATACCATAGGACTAGTGGCATTTGGCCAGAGTGGATGCCCTGCTATTATGCATACTGTCATATGTATATATGCCACGGTACATGGATGAGATAGATATCGGAGTCGTCATGGCAGTGAGAGCTCTCAGGGAGGGTCACTCCATTGTACTGATGATCATGGCAGAGACGCTGAGGTCGGCCACATACTGCTGCACCTATCTGATGGGAGTGTTTACAGGCAGCGCGGTCATGCTATACGTGTGATTCATGTCACACTTGAGACCGATTGGGACCTTTCGCTGACATGGGTATTGCTTCACCCATGATATAGCTATGTCTTACTCCTTTCAGCCATCGGAGTGTACAGACGCTATGTGTTGGTCGAGGTTCTTGGCAGATATCAGAGATCCGTTTGGCATTCTGCCGTGCACAGGGCTTAGCTCACCCTACAGCTTCATTACTCATGCTCTAGGCATGGAATATTGTTGGTCATTTTACCGATCAATATCTGCGTGCAAGTATACACGGTCAACAAGTAATAAAGAGTAAGTAAAGTATCGTTCCCACGGAGAATTAATTAATAAAGTTCACAAGGCATTAACCCGTAACCATTTCAGTCTTATCTAAACAAATGATTTAATATTTTATATTAAAACTATGAAATTAAATAAACCTAACAATCCCTAGAGTGAAACTAGATAATGAAGACTTGAGATCACAATTTCATCTATTGACTCATTTGAATCCACACACTTCATGTTAAGCTAAATTACTTGCACTAGATTGCTAGTCGAGAACACGAAAGTAAAGTACAGCCATATCTCAATGTACCATACCCATATCACATATAACCCATATTTGATAGAATACACATGAACACCCATTACCTAAACCACTATATGTCTATGTGATTTACAAATAATTAGGGTTTTAGCCCAAATTCTCAAATGACTACAATCGATGCCTCGGCATATGTCTATCCTAAGCACGACTCATATATTCCATCACCATTTAGAACATACAATCACAAGCTAATAAGATCAGATCTAAACCCATACTTCGTCTCTCGAGTTCATATGGGTTATCACAATAATTGATGGCCAATAAACTAAGTAAATAAGCACGATCTTAATAGACAATCCCATAGCAATCAATAAAGCTAACAACAAAATATATCAGAAATAACTAATCCATAGAATCCATTGCAATCTCAGAATAGAGTTTAGATCATAGTTGAATCAAATCTATCATCCACATATAGAATAAACATCGTAAGATATAATTATGAATCAAAGAGAAAATAAGAGTATAGAATTGTAGTGCAAATCTGTTCTCCTGATCCAAGATGGAATCTCTGATGCTTTCCAATTGCTTCAAGTCTTCGATCTAATCAACTCTAGAAATCACCACTCTAATCTAATAAGGAAATTAAAGAGAAGAAAGCAATACTAGCTACGTGATCCCCCAAGGGGTGGAATCTCTTTTACATAATGATAATACGTCCCTTTATAAGCCCTCGAATGAACCCCCTCTCCGTTACGCTTCAAATTTCAGAAATAAAAATAAAGTCAGCAGCTGCAGTCAACGTCGCGCGCGGGCACGCGAGTCCCCTTTGTAATCATCACACGGGCGCGCGTGTATAAAGTAGGCTCTGTTCGGTTACTTGCGCGGGCGCGCGTGTTGAAGCTTGTATAGCCGCGTGACCGCGCGGCTTCTGTAGTTTGAATTCGCAGGTTCTGCTGCTGCTTTTGCTTCTGTGTCATGCTGCTACTGATGCTTTAACATGCAACTTTTGCTCTTTTGTTCACTCGAACCTCATGTTGTGCCTTCGTTGATCACATGCCATCTACAAGTGCCGAGCTCATGCCATTTCCTGCACTTTTGCATCAAAGGGGTTCTCAATACATGCAATGCAAAATATTATGAAATGCAACTAAAAATACACTAAAATGTACTTGAGATGGGCATAGTTCTCGTAAATTTATATTCAATAAGTAGGTATAAAACCCACTTATTAAATACCCCCAAACTTGAACTATTGCTTGCCCTCAAGCAATGCAACATAATGTAATCTACATGCTATGCAAGCTACACTACTATGCAAAGGAATCCCCAGATTTCTAGCCATGTTAAGAATTCCAATAAGATATGCCTCAGAAAAATATCAAGATACAAGAACAAAGCATCAAACTAAGCTAAAGGCATAATGACATACAATCAGATAATCCTATCCTACTATAAAGATGCTGTGTGTGTGTGTTGTGTTCATAGATAAGCTTGACAAAGATGAAGATTTCACATGCTATACTGCTTAAGAAAGAAAACTGAGGTTCAAATCAAGAACTATGCATATAAATGAAACAACAACTACTCCAACACATCAGTACAAGCTAAGGTTCAACAAAGGGTTTATTCTGCTTTATTTTTACTCACGAGAGCGATTTTCACACTTTCTCGCTGTGTTTATTGATTTCTTTTCTTTTTCACATGACTGTGCACTGCCTCATTCCTTTAGGCTAACAGTGCTACCCCTTAGCGAGCTTTCAACCAACGACTCCCAAACCATAAAAGACCTTAGGGCGCTAGGTGTAAAGACAATCCCCTCGGGCGTACTTGCTCAAGTAACAAAGGTCCCGAAACAAGACTAGCCACAGTAATTTTTCATATTTTAATCTTTTTTTTATATATAGCAAGCATACCCATGCGTTCCCAAAGTTTGAATTTTAGTATTTTCATAGTCAATGCTCACTTCCTACACAATCCTATCTTTAAAAATAGTGTTTTCATCTCAGCAGGCAAACAAGTTAATATTTAACTAACAAGCGAACATGAACACTTACGTGCTAACCGGTAGCATCTAAACAACAAGCATAGATCACATCATGTAAAAACTTATAACTAAGCTTAAGTTATCAACCACGTTCAAAAATCTATCAAATGTCTACATCATCAATGGCCATATTGGAATTTAACTGACTAAAAATATGGGAATATGCTATGCAATGCAACTAAACACATAATAAGTAAACCAGACAAAAGGAAACTGCAAAAAATTTTATGCCAAAAATTTAACTAGCAAAATACTAAAATACCACTACTATGCAACCTAAACATGCAATTAATCTCCCCTATACCCCCAAACTTAAAATGAACAATGCCCTCATTGTAATGAAAAGTGACAGAATACTCCCCTAAGTGGCAATGTCATCTCCGTTCGCCTCTTCATGATCCGATGGTATATCAGGCGATGGATAAGTTTGAGATATTCTATAGTTGGAAACTGAGTGTGGGCTTCTAACTTGACAGCTTCAGTTTTTGACTTCTATTTGATCTTGAAGGTTTATAGCAATTGGATTGAACCTGAGAGGAGAAATAATAAAATAATTATTAAGACTTATAACTATCAAACATCTACTAAATATGGAAATTATGAAGAATTAAACAAATAGGGAGAGAGAGATTTAATGGGTTGCCTCCCATCCAGCGCTCGGTTTATAGTTCGTTAGCTGGACTCTGTTTTTGACACCGCTATCCGATTCCTCTACGATAAGCTAAGAACCCTTTATCCATTAGAACCGCTATGTGCTTTGGTAGGTTCCCCATCACGAGAGTCTTCAGATTGAAACCACCTAGCATATTTCATGTACATGATGCCCCCAGTTCTATTGTATAGCTAGGTACTTCATCCGTTGTATCTGTGAATAGATTTTTGCAATGAGGTATGACAGATACAAAATGCTTTTCTTCTTCTATTATCTCTTCTTCAGCCCACCATGGTTTGTAAGAGGCCTCATAATTGCAGAAGGTCTTGCTTTGGATGTGACTACTAAGGGGACATGGGTGTGCAAAGTTCATTGAATTATTCAACTCTGACTGAAAAGGCACTTTGGGTATTATACAAGTCATTTCATGTTCTTCATTTTCCATACCCTCAGTTGTCTCCTCAATGTCCACTCCTTTAAGTTCATTCAATGGCATGTACACTTTTGGCTCTCCATTAGTTTCATCGTCCATGTCATAGCACCAATTGTTTGAAGGGCGATTGTTCAAGGCTTCAAACATTTGATCCATCTGATTCTAAAGATTTTGAATTGACCTTTATTGCTCAATCATCTTCTCCTCAGTTGATGCTATAAATTTGAACCACAAATCCTCTAATCTCGAATTATCTTGTTCAGTTTCGAAATCCATGTTTTGTGGACCATTCATTGAGGTGTTAATGAGTTGTTCCATCTGTCTGTTAAGATTTTGGATTGATAACTCCTGACTCATCATCATCTCTTTATGGTCTGCTATGCTTTTTGACATAAATTCCTTCAGCTCTGAATTTTCTTCTTGTTGCATTGGAGGTGGATATGAGAAATTCGATGGATATGTTGGACTTGGAACGCAGTCTTGGTCTTGATAGTTATAATTCCATTCATAATCTGGGTGATACCCCCAACCTTAATGATAACTAGGATAAACATAGTTGTTGAGGTAATCACCCCCAAACTGTACTTGTCCAACACTGATGTTGCACTGATAACTCGAATGCTCGCCAGCATAATATTCACATGTAACTGCTATATCTCGAGGGCGTTGGGCTGCAATAACATCCAACCTCTCCGAAAGTGTTACAATTTGTGCTGACAATGTAGAAAATACATTGAGTCCCTCAGTGCTTATGTTCCATAGTTGAGTCACATTTGCATAAGGCCATTGATAAGCAAAGTCACCCATGATACTTGAAAAGAGAGAAATATAAGAAGATAATTAAAATAAAATAAAAATATTTAAATTAAGACCAATTTGATTGAAATTAATGTTGGCAAAAATTTATTAAGCTAATTCTCCGGCAACGGCGCCAAAAACTTGTTGGTCGTTT
This sequence comes from Panax notoginseng, assembly GCA_016801055.1. NCBI lineage: Eukaryota > Viridiplantae > Streptophyta > Magnoliopsida > Apiales > Araliaceae > Panax > Panax notoginseng. Next base: position 94,267,108 of record CM029016.1, read on the forward strand.
TACCGATCAATATATGCGTGCAAGTATACACGGTCAACAAGTAATAAAGAGTAAGTAAAGTATCGTTCTCACGGAGAATTAATTAATAAAGTTCACCAAGCATTAATCCGTAACCATTTCAGTCTTATCTAAACAAATGATTTAATATTTTATATTAAAACTATGAAATTAAATAAACCTAACTATCCCTAGAGTGAAACTAGACAATGAAGACCTAAGATCGCAATTTCATCTATTGACTCATTTAAATCCACACACTTCATGTTAAGCTAAATTACTTGCACTAGATTGCTAGTCGAGGACACGAAAGTAAAGTACAACCATATCTCAATGTACCATACCCATATCACATATAACCCAAATTTGATAGAATACACATGAACACCCACATTACCTAAACCACTATATGTCTATGTGATTTACAATTAATTAGGGTTTTAGCCCAAATTCTCAAATGACTACAACCGATGCCTCGGTATATGTCTATCCTAAGCACGACTCATATATTCCATCACCATGTAGAACATACAATCACAAGCTAATAAGATCATATCTAAACCCATACTTCGTCTCTCGAGTCCATATGGGTTATCACAGTAATTGATGGCCAATCAACTAATCAAATAAGCACGATCTTAATAGACAATCCCATAGCAATCAATAAAGCTAACAACGAAATATATCAGAAATAACTAATGCATAGAATCCATTGCAATCTCATAATAGAGTTTAGATCATAGTTGAATCAAATATAGCATCCACATATAGAATAAACATCGTAAGATACAATTATGAATCAAAGAGAAAATAAGAGTATAGAATTGTAGTGCAAATCTATTCTCCTGATCCAAGATGGAATCTCTGATGCTTTCCAATTGCTTCAAGTCTTCGATCTAATCAACTCTAGAAATCACTACTCTAATCTAATATGGAAATTAAAGAGAAGAAACCAATACTAGCTACGTGATCCCCCAAGGGGTGGAATCTCTTTTACATAATGATAATACGTCCCTTTATAAGCCCTCGAATGAACCCCCTCTCCGTTACGCTTCAAATTTTAGAATTAAAAGTAAAGTCAGCAACTGAAGTTAACGTCGCGCGCGGGCACGTGAGTCCCCTTTGTAATCATCGCGCGGGCACGCGTGTATAAAGTAGGCTCTGTTCGGTTACTTGCGTGGGCGCGCGTGCTGATGCCTGTATAGCCGCGCGACCGCGCAACTTCTGCAGTTTGAATTCTCAGGTTCTGCTACTACTTCTGCTTCTGTGTCATGCTGCTACTGATGCTTTAACATGTAACTTTTGCTCTTTTGTTCACTCGAACCTCATGTTGTGCCTTCATTGATCACATGCCATCTACTAATGTTGAGCTCATGCCATTTCCTGCATTTTTGCATCAAAAGAGTTCTCAATACATGCAATGCAAAATATTATAAAATGTAACTAAAAACACACTAAAATGTACTTGAGATGAGCATAGTTCTCGTGAATTTATATTCAATAAGTAGGTATAAAACCCACTTATCAACTATCTCCCTCTGGCTGGTTTGAGGGGTATGACTATCTATCACCCGCTGGCCGTGATGTTACAGTTTGACCAGTTCCAGGATTTCCATCCTTTCGAGGGGGCGCTAGGTCAGCATTTAGCTTCTCACCATATATCAGTAGAGAATTGATCTCAGGTATATACATATTGGGATCAACGTGAGATAGCTACTTTCTCTATTAGCCATCCGGGTTGTTCGCCAGAGTATTCTGCGTGGATGGAGACAGAGATTTCATCGGCTGCGACGGTATCCACAGTACTAGATAGTGATTCAGACGATGGAGAGCCCATGGAGGACATTGATTCTCACATCGAGGAGGAGTAGTCTACTGGGTTGCCAGCATCTCCTTTAGATTCTCCCAGTACTAGCACTGTTGTGATCCAGCATTCGACACAGTAATTCAAGAGAGTCTTCATCTGATGACCTTCGAGAGAGATCAGGCTAGAGCCTTGATGTTGACAACTCTTGATGGGAGAGACGCATCTCTGTTAGAGAGAGACGAGGCATTAGCTCATAGAGACGTCGCTGTTGTTGGGCGGGATGAGGCCAGATCATCTAGAGATACCATGACAGTTGAGAGGGATAGTGCCATATCTGTCCGGGACATAGCTGTTATAGATAGTACCACAGTGAGGTCCCTTACCACTGACATGATTGTAGATATGAGCACATATATTGATGAGCATAGAGTCACCATGCATATGGCTACAGATCTGTTAGCTCGTGTGGATACCCTTATACAGGAGACCACATCGCTACCTCCTTCTACTGAGAGGGATGCCATGTTGGGCTTGATAGCTCGCATATACATCGACTTGTAGATGAGCTTGTATTTTCCTACACATACTAGCTTAGCCATTTTTTCATGTATATTTTACATTATGTATATCAAACAACATTATATATAGCAGGGAAATATATTTTTGATCACTTCCCTTTTAGATATGTCTGTTGCTTGCTTGATATTTGCATGTTTCTACAAGGCTTATGATCTTGATGTATTCTGAATTCCTCCTTGATGGATGGACATTGAGTTATCACTGGATAGTTCAAAATGGATCGTTAAAACATATGGATCCTTACCATCTTTGGTGTCTTGGGACTGGTTTCTGTATGGAAATGTGGAGAGGAGTGTGGCTTTCCTCTTTGAGGTTGATCGCACCATAGATGGTCGCCAGTACTTTTATTTGTGAGAAACCTAGTTAATTCCATCCCTTATGGATTGGTGTTGCTCTTTGATGCACAACCGCAGCTTAGATGGTCGCCGAATCTCCTATTTGGGAGGAGTTCAGGTAATTCCACCCCTTTGGTCTGAAGCCGAATGAAATGTAGTGGATTGAAGGATGATCCCAGTACCAGTTGACAAGTGTTTGTATTTTGGTAGGGGGTGAGACTAAACCATAAATGGCTGCCTACGTACTCCTATTGAAGAGGAGATCAGGTCTGCGTAGTTCAAACCTGGTATAAGAGGTTCAACGCTATATGTGGCAGGAATGGTGTAGGAATTTGTTTTTGTTTTTGTTTTTATAAGGAGAAGGGTGTAGGAACATTTTTGTTGTTTTTATTTTTGTAAGGAAAAGGGTGTACAGATGTTTTTGTTGTTTTTGTTTTATTGCGACCGGGCCATGTAAAATGGTTGCCTACGTACTCCTATTTAAGAGGAAATCAGGTCGACGTAGTTTGCCCCTCAGGACAATTCGCAGCCGAAGAGAAGTATGAATCCCATGTGCAGGCTATACTGCGGGGAGAAGAAAGTGTAACCGCATGATTGGGACAAACTGCAGGTGTGCAAAGGTTTGATCCCATCTTCAGGACAAACTGCAAGCATAGAAAAGTTTAATTCCGTCTTCAGGATAAACTATAGGTGTAAAAGGTTCAATCCCTGGGGGGATAACCGAAACTGTATGAACGTAGTGAAACCAGGTTGCTGGTTTGAAGAGTATGTTTCCCTGAGGGGCAAAATGTGGCGAAGAGTTGTATGTGATGAAGGGTTAAAGAACCGAAATGTTAGATAATCTGATGATCCAACACCAGGATGTTTGCTTGATGGTAACTTCAGATATAGTACCATTTCACGGTGTCCGAGTTGATGAGTTATGAAAATTCATCGCCGTCCTTTTCCTGCAATCTTAGAGCGCCTCCTGTCAATACCTCATTGATAATAAACGGACCTTCCCAGTTAGGGGCGAATTTTCCTTGGACTGATCTTGGTTGTCAAGTATCTTCTTTAAAACGAAGTCATGTTGTTTAAACTGCCGTAGCCAGACTTTTTTGTTGTAGGATCTGGCGATCCTTTGTTGATATAACTGACCATGGAAGATCGCCGCGGTTCGCCTTTCGTCTATTAGAGACAATTGGTGATACCTGTCTTATACCCATTGGTTTTCATCCAGCTGAGCATCTATCAACACTCTGAGGGATTCCATTTCCACTTCTATTGGGAGCACTTCTTCCATCCCATAGGTTAATGTGTAGGGGGTTGCCCCAGTAGAAGTTCAATTTGATGTTCTATAGGATAACAGAGTAAGAGGCAATAAGTCAGGCCATTCTTTATGGTTGGCGGACCTCTTTTGCATGATCTTCTTGATAATTTTGTTAGCCGCTTCAACAGCACCATTCATCTTTGGACGGTAGATGATGGAGTTAAGATGTTTGATGTAGAATTTACTGCATAACTCCTCCATCATTTTGTTGTTGAGGTTCTTAGCATTGTCTGACACAATTACCTCTGGTTGTTCATATTGACAAATAACATTATTTCTGATGAAAGCAAAGATGACTTCTTTGGTAACCTTGGGGAAGGAGGCTGCTTCTACCCACTTGGTGAAGTAGTCGATCATGGTGAATATAAAGCGATGCCCATTACTAGCTTTGGGATCGATGGGCCCGATCACGTCCATTCTCCACATTGAGAAGGGCCAAGGTGAACTCATATTGTTGAGTTCCCTCGGAGGGGTGGAGATGGCATTTCCATGAATTTGGCATTGATAACACCTCTTGACGTGATCATCACAGTCAGCTTTGAGGGTAAGCCAGTGGTGTCCTATTTTGAGGATCTTCTTAACAAGTAGGGCGCCGCTCATGTGTGGGCCACATACTCCACCATGGACCTCATCCATGAGTCTCTGAGCTTAGTCCTGGTCCAGACATTTGAGGAGACCTAGTTCTGCATCTCTTTTGTAGAGTGCATCTCTGCTCAGGAATAATTTCATAGCAAGACGATGGATCCGCCTTTTCACAATCGGGATCGCCTCAGCGGGTGTAGATCCATCTCGTAGGTACTCCTTAATATGCTGATACCAAGGATGATGGATGGGATGTAGCACATCTGATACTTCTCCAATATAGTTTCCATAGGCTGGTGCCTTGTGCAGGGTAAATGTAACGCTTGGCATGTGTTCCTTGTAAGGCATGTGAATCAAGGAGGCCAAAGTTGCTAACGCGTCTGCAAAGTCATTCCTATTACGAGGAATGTGTAAAAAGGAGATTTCTTTGAACTCCAAAGCCATCTGTAAAACTTGCTGATGGTAAGGTAGCAAATGTAGCTCTTTGGTTTGATAGATTCCCGTGGATTGTCTGATTACCAACTCTGAATCCCCAAAGACAGTTAACAGCCTGATGCCCATTGAACAGGCAAGTTTTAGCCCCATGAGACAGCCTTCATACTTAGCTGTGTTGTTGGTGCTGACAAACTGCAATTTGACAGTGACGGGATACTGCTCCCCCGTACCAGATACCAGAACTTCTCCAGCTCTAGAACCTTCCATATTTACAGCTCCATCGAAATATATTTTCCATGTTTAGCATGTATCGTATTGATGGTGTTGATGAACTATCATTACCCCTTCATCGGGGAAGTAGGTTTCCAAGGGTTTGAAATCCCCTGAAGGTGCGGCCGCCAGTTGATCCTCAATTCCTTGGCCTTTGATAGACTTTTGCGTCACGTAGATGATGTCAAATTGTTGTAAGAGCAACTGCCATCTGGAAAACCGACAATTTAACATGGGTTTATTGAACACAAACTTGAGAGGATCCATGAGGGATATGAGATGGGTTGTATGACCATGGAGGTAATGTTGTAACCTCATGGCAGCCCATGCTAAAGCGTAACAAGTCTTCTCAATCAGAGTGTACTTGTGTTCACTGTTCCTGAGGTAATAGATAGCTCGTTCTTGGCCTCTATTGTCTTTCTGTCCCAACATGCAGCCCATGACATTGTCACTTATGGACAGGTACATGAACAGGGGGAACATCATCCCTGGGTAGTACAAAAATGGGAGCTTTGTCTAGCTATTCTTTGATTGTGAGGAAGGCCTTCTGGCACTCGTCGTTCCATTTCATGGAGGAGTTCTTCCTTAATAACTTGAAGATAGGCTCACAGGTTGCTGTGAGTTGAGAAATGAACCTGCTAATGAAGTTGATTCTTCCTAAAAATCCTCGTATTTCCTTCTTTGTCTGAGGAATGGGCATTTTTGTGATGGCCTGAATTTTGGTGGGGTCCAGCTCAATCCCTTTGTTGCTGACTAGGAATCCTAACAACTTGCCTAATTTAACGCCAACGGCGGACTTGGCTGGATTCAACTTCAAGTTGTACTTATGCAGCCTGTTGAATAGCTTTATGAGATGGTCTAAGTGGTCGTCTTCCCTTCGGGACTTGACAATGATGTCATCCACGTAGATCTCTATCTCTTTGTGCATTAAGTCATGGAAAAGAGCCATCATAGCTCGTTGATAGGTGACTCCGGCATTGATGAGGCCGAATGATAATCGTCTATAGCAAAATGTTCCCCAAGGCATGATGAAAGCAGTTTTCTCATGATCTTCCTCAACAACCATAATCTGGTGGTATCCAGCAAAATAATCCGTAAACGAGTACATGCCGTACTGAGCAGTATTGTCAATGAGAATATGGATAAATGGCACAGGAAAACTATCTTTGAGGCAAGCTTTGTTTAAATCAAGTAATCCACACAAACTTGCACCTTTCCTTCAGGTTTAGGTACGAGAACGATGTTGGATATCCACTCAGGATATGTACACACCATGATAATATCAGCTTGAAATTGTTTCATAATTTCTTCTTTTACCTTTAAACTCCACTCAGGTTTCAATCGCCTGAGCTTCTTCTTGACTGGCTTGAATCCGTCTTTAATGGGAAGGCGATGAAGAACAATATCAGTGGACAAACCCACCATGTCTTCGTGAGACCATGTAAACACATCCTGGAATTGGGTTAGTAGCGTAACCATGTCATTCCTTTGGTTTGGGGTAAGGTCTGAACCAATCTGGATTAACTTTGGGCTTTCCAAGGTTCTAAGATTAAAGGAATTGGTTTGATCAAGGTTGGGTTTAGGTTGGTCTTTGACCCATTCTTGAATTTTTAGAGGCACCTCAATGTCCTCATGTATTTCCATCAAGGCTGAATCCAGCTTTACATCAAAGCTACAATCCTTGTGGAGAAAAGGCACCTTATCAGCAAGCACATGCACATCTAAATTCAGAGTTCTGAAACAAAATATGCTTTCACTTAGTATATATGAAATGGTTTAATCATACAAAGTGTTAGCATATACTGACAAAATAAAACTACTAGTACTGTACAGAAAAGTAAACAGTTATGATATCTACAGGGTAGAAAGAGTTCCTGACCGCTTTACCCTCATCGACCAATGCAAGGAGTGATGCTCCAATTGTCGAGGGCAAAGTCCTGAGGGACGACAGTGATGGAGGGGTTGTCATCATCCTCCTTTTCTTGAATGATGACCATTACGTCTGGGCAATCATCGTCTGGGGTGTATTTGTTTGTATGTTCATCATGGACAATGATGCGTATGCCCGATATCATCCAGATGACGTCTTGTTTAATTCTTTATTTCTCATCCTCCACTCTGGGGTTTGGAACAAAGACTTCTTTCTCCTTTACCGGTATCGGCTTGGGAAATAACATAGCCATTACGCTGGCTGGCACCTTTACAGGAGGTTGTGTGGACTCAACAGTTGTAGGTGTAGACAAACGTCGTGTAACTGAAGTTGGAGGAATCTAATGATGCTTATGTGGATTCTTGTTACTAGAACTGGCAAAATAGCCTAGTCCAGCTGTCCCAGTTTGACCGACCACTTGAATTGGGTGCTTAATACCCTGATGACTTTTACCCAGCCCTTGTCTTGGCTGATGACCCAAATATATCATTTCTTGAGTAGCCGACATTACTTCTGCAGAAATCTTAGGTGTGAGAGGTGGTGCCCCAATAGGGTGGTAGTAAGTGTTGCTCACCTCCAGGGCATGAAAACTGACCAGCTCAACTTCTGAATTGAAGCTGATGAGGGGTATGTCACTTTGTTTAGGACATTCTGGCTCAGCGTTAACCATGACTAAGCTGTCATTCATGATGTATTTCAGTTGCTGATGAAGAGTGGAGGGGACTGTCCCAACCATATGAATCTATGGTCTTCCTAATAGCAGGTTGTATCCTGAATCTATTTTGAGCACATGAAAAGATACGCAGAATGTATGGGGACCAATCTTGATTGGTAGCTAAATCTCTCCGACTGAATTTCGGTGGGCTCCGTCGAAAGCTTTAACGTGTGGCTGCTTCGGATCCGTTTGAGATTGACATTCGTCTTTAGCAACGCAGCGTAAGGACAGATATTCAGAGACGAACCTCCATCTATCAAAACTCTTGCTAACATATATCTAGAGGACAAAATCGCAATGTGCTACAGTTTGCAATGACCGGTCCCTTCGGGCGGTATGTCGTCATCAGTGAAAGATATCACATTGTTGTTAAAAATGTGATCAACCAGATGTTGAAAATTTTATACATCCACTGATGTCGGTAAGTAGGCTTCTTCCAAAACCTTCAGTAAAATTTTCCTGTGATCCTCGAAAGTTAAAACCAAGTCCAGGATTAAAATTTGGTGTGGAACTTCTCTTAAGCTTAAAACCACCGTGGCTTCGTTATGACCCATAGTGCGGACGAATTTTTCAATCTTCTCCATGGGTATTTTCCCCTTTGACTTGACGGTGGACTTTATCACCCGTTGGGGAAGATACAGTGGATTCTCCTTCGACACTGCAACATTTGTATGAGAGGTGGATCCTTCAGCATCTCCATAATTCCATGGAACTTTTTGTAAGCTGATAACAGGATACTGTGGTCTGGATGGCAAGTTGATTAGCTCGGGAGCAGCCACTTTCAAAGGATTGTCAATTCCTTTGAGTTGAATTGTTTGCATTGTGAGAGGTTTGATAGTCCCATCAGCCTCAGCGGATATAACCGCTATCAATCCCTTCCATTTAATAGGACAAGTATTCTCACACTCAAATAGCACGGTGTCATCGTCTACTAGCTGCAGGACACCTCTGTCAATTAGATTTTGAATGAGGTGGCGGAGTGCCTAGCATTCTTAAGTGATGTGACCGCGAGAATGTGAATGATATTGACATACTCTATCAGAATTAAACCGTCCTGAACGAGTATTAATTGGAGGCAGGAGAGAAGTGATCCTTCATTCATTAATCAACATTTGAAGTATTTCCTCCATAGGTTGGCCCAAGTATGTAAATTCCCTTCTATTGGCAAAATCCCTACGGGCTTTGGCACTTGCTCTCTTCGTCACTTTGTCTTCCAGTGTTTCTTTATCTGAAGATGACGAGGGAGTATTCACAACAAAAGGGAGCAGACTAGCATGCTCCTGGTTGACTAACTGGCGTGTGATTTGATGCTGAAATGTCACTAATTCCGCCAATTACTCAATCTGTTTACACAGAGCTTTCATCTTTCGTTCCATTGCGAACTGGAACTTTGCATAATCCTATTTGTCAACACCATCTTTGAGGGTCTGGGAGGATTCATCATTAAAATTGGAACTCTGTGTGACGGCCCGAAAATAGGTATACATCACCCATTATGAGTCGCCAAAAACTTGGTACAAAAACAACTACTACTTTATTAATACAATTGTTGTGTAAAATACAACAACCCAATACTGTGAGTTTAAATACAAATATTGTCTTCTACACACTCAAATAAGTCCACACTCAAATAAGTCCTCATTACAATTATTGAAACATTATTTTACAAAATAGTGAGGACTGCTAACACAACTGACTGGAAACATTACTCCACACCCCGACTAGTTCCCGCTATATTCTCGCCTCCTTAGAAAAATGGAACAAAAAGGAAAAGGGTGAGCTCAACTAGCCCAGTAAAGAATATTATGACTAAGATAATATACAACAAATTATCGTTAGTCTTCAACAGGGAAAAATATGATAAAATATAATAGACAACAAGTTTTAGATCAACAACTGCAGCAGAAACAGCAAACCATTAGAAAAGTCAAGTAGAGAAAGAATTCTACTATCTTCTAAGATTTAAAAGTCCATCAACAATATTTTATCCCTGTAACATCAATCAATAGACATCTTGAATTAAATATTCATCTTTGTAACACCAGTCGGTCATGTTCATCTCAACACCTGTTCATCATTGCACTACGGGCTAAAGATATTCATCAGTTAATCATTCATCTATGCACTACAGGCCAAAGATATTCAGTAATATCATCATATAGGACTGAGGATGATGAAAAATTATCTTAAAGAAAACGAATCCAATGAGACAGAAGGGCAAATATTAGGGATTCGTATTATAATTTATCCAAGTGCAATAATACTCCATAATAACCAATTGTGAAGGAGAATTCAAAAATAATGATCAAAACATGGATACAATCAAAGATAGTAACCATAATAGACATCTTGGACAAAAAGAAATTTTTTTATTTTTTGGCGAATAGTGCCGTATTCGTGAATAGTGCCGTATTCGTGAATAGTGCCGTATACGTGAATAGTAACCCCGACACAAAAAGTTCCAAATTTATTAAAAAGTTTATATCAATATTTCAGCATAATGATATTGAAGAAAATAATATCATTTAAGAAGAAAATAATATCCCTTACCTCAAAATAGCCGTATTTCTGACTGAATATCGGATATGAGGTTGAATGAAACTTGTGCTGAATAGCAACTCTCAAAGTATCTAAATACTCACAAAATACACTCAATAATCTAGAGAGAGAAAGAGAGAAAACTAATGAATTCTGGTGTGATTTTCAATTCTAACTTAGCCCTCTATTTATAGGAAAATGTTAGCACGCTGAAGCAGACTTAACCTGCAACCTGATGGCTTTACCTGCTACTATTCCCACCCACCACATTTGAATAAAAATCTCAGCACATTTCTTCACCAACCAAGAGTGGGGCCCACCAATTCTAGAATTTTCCACCAAAATGATTAACTCTGAAAATTTAACAATTTCTGAACCAGTCATCTCGTAAAATTCATAACAAATCATACGTTCATTTTTAACGGTTCAAAATTTGTGGATATGCTCTTTCCTATCCAATATCTTAACAGGTACCTCCTTGTACGTTAAATCTTAGGCTATCTCGTCTAGTTCTAACTCAATTATGTGGTTCGGTTCTTTCACATATTTACGAAGCACAGATACGTGAAAAACATTATGAACACGAGACATGCTTGGAGGTAATGCGAGTCGATATGCCACATTTCCTATTCTGTCAAGAATTTTAAATGGACCAATAAATCGTGGATTGAGCTTTCCTCTCTTTCCAAATCTTGTAACTCCTTTCCATGGTGCAACACGTAATAATACATGATCCCCAATACTAAATTCTATATCCTTTTGATGAAGATCGGCATAACTCTTTTGTCGATCCTGTGCCGTTTGTATACGTTGTCGAATCGTTTGGATCTTCTCTATAGTTATGCGTACCAATTCTGGTCCCAACAACGTTGCTTCACCCACCTCGTCCCAGCATATTGGAGAACGACACTTTCGTCCATATAAGGCTTCAAATGGAGCCATACCTATACTTGTCTGATAACTGTTGTTATAGGAGAATTTTACCAATGACAAGTATTTATCCCAACTTCCTTTAAAATCTAGAACACAGAGTCTTAATAGATCTTCAAGGGTTTGAATAGTCCTCTCTGATTGCCCGTCCATTTGAGGATGGTATGCTGAACTGAATCGTAAATCCGTGCCCATAGCTTTCTGCAAGCTAACCCAAAATCGTGAAGTGAATCTTGGGTCACGATCTGAAACTATGGATACTGGCATGCCATGCAATCTCACTATCACATTCACGTACATACTAGCAAGACGTTCAAGGGAATAAGTCTCACGTATAGGCAAGAAATGGGCAGACTTGGTTAATCTATCAACAATGACCCAAATCGCATCTATGCCTTGAGACACCTTGGAAAGACCCGTAACGAAATCCATAGTAATGTGTTCCCACTTCCATTTCAGAATCTCACTTGATGCTCCGCTTTTACACGTTGACAAGTTAAACACCTCGAGATAAACTCCGCGATCTCTCTTTTTATATTGCTCCACCAAAATGTATGTCAAAGATCATGATACATTTTGGTACTCCCAGGATGAATTACAAACGGTGTGTTGTGAGCCTCCATCATAATTTTATGCTTCAAGTCAAAATCGTTAGGAACGCAAAGTCTGGAGTTGATTCAAAGTATTCCTTCTTCATCCATTTTTGCTTCTGGAATAACACCTTCTTGCACTTTCTTCTTCATACGCATCAGCTCCATGTCCGTAGCTTGAGCAACTTTAACTTTATCGATTAAAGTCGGTTCTACTCGTATATTTGATATCATCATGTGGGTACATGGAGCCTTCATCTCTATCTCCATCCTTTGCAAGTCATACAAAATGGGCCTTTGTGTTAACAACATTGCACTCGTACACGCATACGATCTTCTACTCAATGCGCCAGCTACTACATTTGCTTTTCCAGGATGGTATTGGATGGCATGATCATAATCTTTCAGTAGCTCGAGCCAACGTCGTTGTCGCATGTTGAGTTCTTTTTGGGTGAAGAAATAATTGAGGCTTTTATGATCGGTATAGATCTCCACTTTCTCTCCATACAGGTAGTGTCTCCAGATCTTCAACGCGAAAACGACTGCTGCCAACTCCAAATCATGAGTAGGATAATTCCTCTCATATTCTTTGAGTTGTCGTAAGGCATAGGCTATGACTTTCCTATGTTGTATGAGAACACATCCTAACCCTTTGCCTGAAGCATCGCTGTAGATAACAAATCCATCCGAATCAGATGGTATTGTCAGAACAGGTGCCGAAATGAGTCTCCTCTTGAGTTCTTGGAAACTCTTCTCGCATTCCTCACTCCATACGAATTTTGTATCTTTCCGAGTCAGTTGAGTTAACGGAGTAGCGATTCGAGAAAATCCTTCCACGAATCTCCTATAGTAACCAGCTAAGCCCAGAAAGCTACATACTTTGGTCACCGACTTTGGTTGCTCCCAACTTTGTATGGCTTCAATCTTCGTCGGGTCGACAGATACTCCATATTTTGACACCACATGCCCAAGGAATGCTACTTCCTCAAGTCAGAACTCACATTTCTTCAGCTTAGCATATAGCTTGTTATCACGAAGCCTTTGCAGTACCAGCTTCAAATGGTGCTCATGATCTTCACGGCTTTTGGAATAGATGAGGATGTCATCAATAAAGACAACAATGAACTGATCCAAATATTTCTTGAATACATGGTTCATCATGTCCATGAAAGCAGCAGGAGCATTAGTCAATCCAAAAGACATGACTAATAATTCATAATGCCCGTACGGAGTTCTGAAGGCAGTCTTTGGAATATCCTCAGTTTTAATCTTCAGCTGATGATATCCAGAACGAAGGTCGATCTTTGAAAAAAATTATGCTCCTTGTAACTGGTCGAACAGGTCATCAATGCAAGGTAGCGGATACCAATTCTTGATGGTGACATGGTTTAATTCTCGATAGTCGATACAAAGTCGCATACTACAATCTTTCTTCTTTACGAATAACACAGGTGCACCCCAAGGAGATGTACTAAGATGAATAAAACCGATGTCCAACAACTCCTGTAGTTGGACCTTTAACTCCTGAAGTTCAATAGGAGCCATTCGGTATGGGATTTTAGAAATGGGCTTTGTACCGGGTTCAAGGTCAATAAAGAATTCAACTTCACGTTCTGGGGGTAGACCAGGAAGTTCTTCCGGAAATACGTCAGGAAATTCACTAACAACAGAAATATTATTCAAATCTGTCGTATTTTTGTTCAAGTCCATAACATGGGCTAAGAAAGCTTGACATCCATTTTTCAATAAACGAATGGCTTTATGGCTTGATATAACAATGATTGATTTTAATGGTTTGGTTGCTTGAATTCACATAACAGGTTGGTTAGGAATATGAAAACTAACAACCTTACGAAAATAATCAATTTTGGCATGATGAGTAGTTAACCAATCAAACCCTAAAATCACATCAAATGCAAGTATCTTTAAAGAGATAAGGTCAACAGGTAATGTGATTGTGCCAACTTGGATTAAGCAAGATTTATAAACTATAGATGTAACAAAGGTTTCACCCAATGGAGTTTCAACAGATAAGTCAAAGGTCAATTTCTCCAGATTCAAGTTCAAACGTTGAGAACAAGCAGGAGAGATAAAAGAATGGGTAGAACCGGTATCTAGTAAAGTATAAACTTCACAAGAATTGAAGATTAGCTTACCCGTGATCACCTCATTCGGGTTTCTCGCGTTTTGGCCAGTCACGACAAACGCCCTTCCAGGAACCGTTGATTTCGACTTATCCGGGACAACTTTCGGAGTCACCATCCCCGCTGAACTTGGTTTTGCTACAGAACACTCTCGAGCTATATGACCCTCATTTCCACAGTTATAACATACCTTGGATTGTTGTGGGCAGTTTGGGCTGATATGTCCCTCTTTCCCACATTTGTAACATACGACCGGTGGTCGTTCTCTTCCCCTAGAAACAGTTGATGTTTGTGCTGACGTCTTCACGTTATCATTATTGTACCTTCTCTTCTTGAAATCTCCTACCGACTCGCTTCTTCTATTATCACGGCCACAATTACCACCAGAGTGGTTACCGCTTTTGTCCAAATGCTTTCCTTCCCTCTGGTTATCATTGCTCCGATGACCGCTGCCATCGGTATGACCCTGGTTGTGGTCCCTCGGTTGAACATACTTATTATCTCGCTCTAATAATTGAGCCCTATTTACAACATTTGAATATAAAGAAAATTTATTAGAGATAAGATATTGCCGAATCTCGGGCTTTAGACCTCTCAGAAATATCCTTGTCATTCGTTCCTCATTTTCGACCAAATGAGGTGCAAACCTGGATAACTCTGCAAACTTCGCCTCGTACTGGGACACCGTCATGTTGTTTTGTTCCAATCTGATAAACTCCACCTCCTTCGTATGACGAATACTTTCAGGAAAGTACTTGTCATTGAACAGTTTTTGAAATGTTTCCCAGGACATTTTAAGTGCGTCAGGCTGGGTATGCTTTCCAGATTCCCACTAGTAATCTGCCTCACCACGGAACATAAATGTGGCGAATGGAACCTTTTGTTCCTCCGTGCATCCCAAGACATCAAATATCTTGGTAATTTGTTTGACCCACATTTTCACCTTAATTAGATCCGACTTTCCCCAAAATTCTGGTGGTCCCAACTCCTTGAACTGCTTGGCTGTGACAAACTGTGCGTTGCCATCATTTCTACCCGTATTTTATACACGAGTCTCCCTCGTCTGATTTTGCATGTACTACAAGAAGCTCCTAAACATTCCATCATTCATCGTTTGCTCGGTAACGTTGTTATAGGAGGAATATTGCCTTCCTTTTGTACGTTCTCCTGGTTTGTCACTAAAGGTTGTTCCACAGTATCATATACTCCATTGTTAACGTTCTCGGCTGCCATTCTCAAATACTTCCATAAAACAAGGGTTAATTAAACAAATTAACATATCACATAATATCCCTATATTATGACCGACCAGCAAATAAGCTTAGGTAGGACACACTAGCGTAGGATTTACTCGTCTCTCCCCTCCTAGTTCTATTCCCCGATCTCCGCCAGAGACCATATCCCTAAGCTCTAATACCAATTGTGATGCCCCCAAAATAGGTATACATCACCCATTATGAGTCGCCAAAAACTTGGTACAGAAACAACTACTACTTCATTAATACAATTGTTGTGTAAAATATAACAACCCAATACTATGAGTTTAAATATAAATATTATCTTCTAGACAATATCCACGCTCAAATAAGTCCTCATTATAATTATTGAAACACTATTTTATAAAATAGTGAGGACTGCTAACACAACTGACTGGAAACATCACTCCACACCCCGACTAGTTCCCTCTATATTCTCGCCTCCTGAGAAAAATGGAACAAAAAGGAAAAGGGTGAGCTCCACTAGCCCAGTAAAGAATATTATGACTAAGATAATATACAACAAATTATCGTTAGTCTTCAACAGGGAAAAATTTGATAAAATATAATAGACAACAAGTTTTAGATCAACAACTGCAGCGGAAACAACAAACCATTAGAAGAGTCAAGTAGAGAAAGAATTCTACTATCTTCTAAGATTTAAATGTCCATCAACAATATTTTATCCTTGTAACATCAATCAATATACATCTTGAATTAAATATTTATCTTTGCACTACAGGCCAAAGATATTCATTTGTAACACCAGTCGGTCATGTTCATCTCAACACCTGTTCATCATTGCACTATGGGCCAAAGATATTCATCAGTTAATCATTCATCTTTACACTACAGGCCAAATATATTCTACTATATCATCATTTAGGACTGAGGATGATGAAAAATTATCTTAAAGAAAACGAATCCAATGAGACAGAAAGGCAAATATTAGGGATTTATATTATAGTTTATCCAAGTGCAATAATACTCCATAATAACCAATTGTGAAGGAGAATTCAAAAATAAAGATCAAAACATGGATACAATCAAATATAGTAACCATAATAGACATCTTGGACAAAAAGAAATTTTTTTATTTTTTGGTGAATAGTGTCGTATTCGTGAATAGTGCCGTATACGTGAATAGTGTCGTATACGTGAATAGTAACTCCGACACAAAAAGTTCTAAATTTGATAAAAAGTTTATATCAATATTTCAGCATAATGATATTGAAGAAAATAATATCATTTAAGAAGAAAATAATATCCCTTACCTCAAAATAACCGTACTTCTGACTGAATATCGAATATGAGGTTGAATGAAACTTGTGCTGAATAACAACTCTCTAAGTATCTAAATACTCACAAAATACACACAATAATCTAGAGAGAGAAAGAGAGAAAACTTATGAATTCTGGTGTGATTTTCAATTCTAACTTAGCCCTCTATTTATAGGAAAATGTTAGCACACCGAAGCAGACGTAACCTGCAACCTGATGGCTTTACCTGCTACTATTCTCACCCACCACATTTGAATAAAAATATCAGTATATTTCTTCACCAACCAAGAGTGGGGCCCACCAATTCTAGAATTTTCTACCAAAATGATTAACTCTGAAAATTTAACAATTTCTGAACCAGTCATCTCGTAAAATTCATAACAAATCATACGTTCATTTTTAACGGTTCAAAATTTGTGGACATATACTCAACTTATATATGTATAACATATCCAAAAATCACAACGATCCAACGGTCGGATTAAAAATTATAACCCCCAGAAAATATCTCAAAAACCCTAATTTGATTTTCAATACCTCCGTTCCGACAAAAATACAGATAAAACACCTCAACATTAACTCCTTCATTTTTAACCACAAGAATATATCCCTCATTTATATCCACATAAAATAAATATTTTCTTATCATATGAATCAATAATTAATTATTTACAAATAATATTACAGAATCACATTTATGACAACCAGGCTGTTCCCAGGAAAGAGGGGGCTTTCCAATAAGGATTTCTCCTTACTGGCGCGCAATTAGATGACCAAACCTCTCCTTAGACAGAACTTTCTAGACATTGCCAATAATGTTATCTAATAATATTATTCAAATAATATGAATTATTGATCTGATAATGGGAAATACTGTGCAGCGACAATTATTAAAACAACAATAATATAAAATATCAATGCAGCAATTATTGAATCAATAAAATAAAATATTGAATAGTAACTACTGTAACAATTATTGAGTAGTGCCTTCCTTCGTAAGAATCAATAATTGGTGCAATACCGTATGCTACTATATTTTAACCACTGGGTATTCCAACAGTATTAACGGTAACAACTACGCCGTTAATTATAAACAACTTATACTTGTTATTTTCTTCATCCATCGCTTTCTATTATGGGGCCCACACAAGGCTGCACCGTCGTACGAATATTCCCCGACAGCAAGAATATTCTACGACCAAACGAATATTCCCCGATAAAATAAATATTTTATAACCATTTGCTTATTTTGCAAAATTTGCACATGTCACCCATAACCAAAATATTATATCAAATTAACACCTTATTATTCACAATAATATTTAGAGAAAATTAAATTTTATTCATTAATAAGTTGTGGTCTTACACTCTGTCCACTGCTCTAATTAATCATGTTGATCTCTTCCTCTTTGTGTTGAGGAAGAGGGTTGTCTTGGACGTGAGGGTGATCTAGTTTGGTGACCATGATCTCACCGTTGTCTATCAAATCTTGGATCTTGTGTTTTAAGGCCCAACAATCTTGAGTATCATGTCCAGGTGCCCCGGCATGATAAGCACATTTACGAGCAGCATTAAAACTCCTCCCATTAGGGTTGGCTGGTGGAAGAAGATGCGTAATTTTCTTCTGAGTTGTCAGAAGAGTGAGAATATTCTCGAGCGAATCCCCTAAGGGTGTGAACACTCGAGGGCGTTTGACTTCTTCACCTTTTGGCATTGGAGGGTTTGAAGACTGTGCTTGAAAGGGAGTGTAATTTCTCCTCTGGATATGCTTATTTTGATTGCCTTTTTGACCCTGTAGTATCAGGGAAACATCTTCCTCTTTCTTTTTATGGACCCTCCGGGGGTTGTTTTCATAATTTTTGTGACACCCCCAAATCCGGGTTACCTGACCCTCGAGTTTGGTGATCATGATCCATAATATAAATAACATTTAACTACCCATTTATTTATAAGTAGGAACATACACTTCATTAAGTGATATAGTTAATACATTACCCCAGGTTCTCTAACCTTAACATTACAAACATACCCTTTAGTTATATAAAAAGGGTTCACAAATACAACATAATAAAAATGTTATTTATAACTAATTAATCACTATGTCTTTGCCTTTGTTATTCACAGCATCTTCTGCAACTTCGTTCCTAGTTGAAAAATTTTATTTAGCAAGGGTGAGCAACAAATTTGCCCCGCAAGTTAAGATATACAATGAATGTGTAAGTATCAAAATAATAGACTATCTATTTTGATAGAATGATACCAAAGTTCGGGGAACTTTGAAATAGCTGAACAATTCGTTAATCAATAACAAATTTTCTCGTATTCTAGGTAACACAATAATCTGATAATGATATAGTACAACGCTTTCAAAGTTTCTACGATATTCTATTGAATAAACAAGAATCAATTCTATGCAATAACATAGTGAAATATTTTCCAGATTTATGCTGAGTGATCTCACCAGATCTTTGAACTTATTTTCTCGGGTATCTACCAAAGATTTACTTTGATACATACGCAGGCGTATCAGATAACCATAAAGATTAAATCATACCCTTATGCAAGTATAACAAGTGATTAGCTTTATTATACCCTATATTATGCATAATACTTAACAGCGCGCAATGGTCGCATATACGACCCAAAATATTTTCTTTATATAAAAGGTTGTTCTTCTCAGTCTAAGAATCAAGATTTTTGATTTAACAACGAAATACTGTGATTTCAAATTCTATCTACTTACTGATCTAGCCGAAACAATTGGCATTGATCTATCAATAACAATTAATTTCTCTTCTCGTATTTATCAAGTTCTAACAAATATTCGTCTAGCCAGAATAATTAGCTAAGACATTTCTCAATATAATTTGACAATAAACAGGAATTATCTGTACTGTCAATATTAGATTCTATAGATATAAATATCCAACAACAGTAATTTTACGAATATATATTTTTCGAATCAGTAATTCAATTTGAATTATTAATCATGCACTAACTGCGAATAATCAACAATAACTTCCCTGGACATGGTATAATTAGCAATAATTAACCATAATAATTGAATGAATATAACTCAAGATTGAGTTAGAAAACTTGCCTTCCGCGTTGATTACAGCTACACAATAAACTTATCTGCGTTCGTAAGACCTATAACCAATAATATCGGTCTCACAATTAGCACAATAATTTACAACACACAATACTTTAATCTACAGTCAAACTTCTCCTAGGCACATTACCACATAGCCACATTAAACACTTATCAAGTCTAACTAGTTCAGTCTGGTTGGACTTTAGTCTCATCTCGGTGTTCTGGTCACCTTATCCGACAATTATCACATTGATTGTCTAACAATCTTAGTCTCTAAGCTTCAATATTATTTTAGATAAATCAAATATTGTTTATAATATTTTTCGGAAACCTTTAATAATTTATAAACAATTATTATAATTTATAATAAATTTTCAAACACTTAAATCATTTCTAAATGATTTATTTATCAAATAATCTTATCATTATTAATATTTAATAATATAAAAATATTAATAACATACTTGTCAAAATAGTAAAGTTATTGTTAATAACTTAAAATATTTTTAAATCATCGACATTCTACTTAAATGATTTTTAAAATAATTGAAATCATTTTTAAATCATCACCATTAATATCTAAATATTAATGAAATTATTATTTAAATATTAAAAGTCATTAATTATAACTTAAAATATTTATCTCATTTTAAAATAATTTTTAAATCAATAATATCATTTTTAATTCATTTATTTAATATAATAATTAAATTAATCTAACATCTTTAATATTAATATATTAATGAGAATTCTCCAAAAATATTAAAATATATATTTTATAATTCAAAATATTTTCTAAAAAATTATTCTTATTTAAAATAATTTTTAAATCATTTAAATTATTTTTATCTTATTTATATAATTTAATAATTTAATAAATCTAATATCAATAATATTAAATTATTAATGAAAATTCTCCAAAAATATTAAAAGTTACATTTTATAACTCAAAATATTTTTAAATACATTATTCTTATTTAAAATAATTTTTCATAATATTAAATCATTTTTCTCTAATTTATTTAATACACTAATTAAATAAATTAAATACCTCTAATATTTAAATAATTATGAATATTAAAGAAAAAATATTTCAATTGGTCAAAAATTATTTTTCATAATTTAAAATAATTTTTAAAATAATTTTTAGTAATTTTTATAATTTATTTCTAATTTTTAATCATTTTCCAGAAATTCAGAAAATAAAATAAATAAAACCGTCGCTATAGGGCTTTAGCGACAAAAAGCGTCGCTGTTGGTGTTCTTGAGCTCAAGAACACTGACAGCTTCGTGACTAACATGCCACGTTTGACCACTATTGATTCTCTGTGTAATGCGTTTCTGAGGCATCTTGAACCATGATTGTGTAGTGTTTATGTAACACTACAACATCCAAGCATCATCTTGGTCATACTACAAAACAACAAAACGATCTAATCTCTCAATCATTCTGTCAGACAAAATCTGGGTTTTCTGGGTAACCCAGAAACCCAGACAGTGTTGACTAGACACTTTCAATCACGATTTGATCAAGGTTCTGATCATCTTATGGGTGTGTTCTTGGTTCAAACGGGTAGTACAAATTACAAGGAACAATAACATAACACTAACTCAGTTCGAATACATCAAAATCAACAGATTTAATCTGGTCAAACATTGTCAGAAATTGTGTTCTTCCGGTTTCTGGAAATTCCAGAAATTGCAAATCATAGTCGAGTTGCCTAGTTTGACCACCTTCTCTGATCACTATGTTGATGTTTTAAGAGGTCTAAAGACCCAGATCTACAGTTCATTATGTAAGCTACAACATGAACTTAACAACATCAACAAAACACAAACAATCTGACAGATACAGCCCTCACAAAACATTGTCAGACTCTGCAAAAGAATTTATGGGTTACCCAGAAAGTTCATGGTCATGCCCAGTCAACGGGTTTTGACCATGAATAACTACCAATCTAGACATCTTATGGCTGTACTACTACTTCCATATTAAAGACAACATATTAGGCTACCAACACAAAACATAAAACAAGAGAAATCAAAAACATACACGGATCTGTGGCTCCTGACATTAGCTTGTCAGACCACAAATCGTGTTCTTGACAGTTTTGGGAAGACTTAATTTTAAAGCATTTTGATGCTATGGATCTATGTTATATCAACATAGATCATCATTAAACATCATCTAGCAAAGATCTAAACACATAAACATGAAATTTTTCGTAGCAACATTGATCAAAATAAAAATTTAGATTTATACCTTTTCTTGACAAATCGTAGATCTTGGCTCTCAAATCTGTTATTGGGTGACTTAGGGACTGTATTTAGAACTGAAATACTAAGCAATTTCGTTGGTTTAGGAGAGAGAGAGAGTTGGTGATAACAATATGCAAAATGACAACTTTTTGTGACTTTTTCTCTCTTGAATCTATATATATTATGACTTGTTGCTATGGCTGATGTTGCTGGACGATTTTGGCTGGATTTTTAAGTCCTTAAGTCAATGTAGTTGGTCAAGAGTTGGTCACCCACTCCAATAATTGATAGATTTGCTAGCTATCAATTAAAAATATACTAAAAGGGTATTTTAGTCGTTTGTAAATTAATTTAATGGCATACTTGTCCAATTCACAAACCCTTAGGGTTTAGGGTTTGGGGTTAGGGTTTAGGATTTGGACCCTTTAGGGTTTAAACCCATTAGATTTGTAATTTAATTTCCAAAATTTTTAAATTTCGGTTTCCAAAATAGAAAAAATAAATTTTCCAAATTACAATTAGGGTTTGTAAAATAGAAATTAATATAACTAAAATATAATTAGGGTTTTCTAATCATATTTAAGTTTAATACACATATTAGGCTTGCCAATTAGGATTATGGTTTCCTAATTTAGGGTTTAGGATTCCCGAATTTAAAATTAGGGTTTCCCAACTTTCGATTAGGGTTTCCAACAGTATGTTAGGGTTTCTAATCCTAAGATTAGGGTTTCTAATCTCTTATTAGGATTTATAATTTTAAACCTTATCCGATCAATCATTGATCAAAATCTCTATACAGTACAAAAACGTACTTATCAAAATAATTATTTTAATTATATTTTCTATCGAATCCCTATCTGGACTAAGGGTTAGGGTTTCATTACTGTTAAGCACAACTCTACTCTAATTTCTTAGTCAATACACAAATTGACTCATTCTCTAAACTCGTATCACCGATACTTGTCACATAAATGTTAATTAATATTAATATTACTTAAAAAAAAATTATTCGCAAATTTTGGATTATTCGAAATCCCGGGTTATCACATTCACCCCTCCTTAAAAGGATTCCGTCCTCGGAATCACCACTTTCTTATTCTCTACAATCTTTTAAAGTTGTATCATCAATTTATTTTTATCAACACACTATTAAATTGTGTCTCAAATTTTTAACCTGTGATTGAATCTATAAAAGAAAACAGTCCACAGAAATATCTAACTCGTATTTCTCGCGTAATTTAAGTTCAATCCGAACTCGTTACCTGTCGCCTCTTCACGGGCAGCTGCTGCATTTGGAACTGTCATGCTATAAGTGAATGTTGTTGGTCTTCTTGGCTGTGCAGTTCCTCGAATCGCCAAGGTTCCGCTACCGGGTCCCTTGTTGGCACTTTTCCTCTCTACATTTCTCTTCGGACAATTTCAGACCAGATGATCGGTCGATCCACACGCAAAACAACCTTGTGTCTTCTTTGGAATGGGACACTGGGGTGACATGTGTCCTTCTTGACCACAGTTGTAACAGACTCCTTTGTTCTTCAAACAAACTCCTTGATGACGCTTCCCGCAAACTACACACGGCACGCCTTTCTTCCTAATCTCTACTGGATTATTTCCTGAATTAATATCACCATCTCTCTTACGTTTCTTAAGATTACTACCTCCATTATCACCTATCATAATATTTCCTTCAGCCTTCCTTCTTTGTTCTTGACTATTCTTCAATACAGCTTCAATTTCTCCTTCAGCGATAATGGCTTTTTCTAATAACGTTGAAAATGAACTAATTTGCAGCACATCCAACTTCTCGAGTACCAACGATTTCAATCCGTTCCTAAAACATCGTGCTTTAAGCTCCTCAGTGTCAACTCGATGTGGAGCAAATTTTGCTAACTCGTCGAACTTGACAAAATATTCTGCCACTGACATATCTTCTTGCTTCAGATTCACAAATTGTTCTTCCATATTTCTTTTTAGACTTCCCTTCCTTGGCGACATTATCTGATAAAAATCTTTTATTAATTCTCTTTCTTTACACAGATTCTCATTAATAGCACAATAAAAATTTCTCATAGAATCGCATATTTGTTCACATAGCACACAGTACATTTAGCTCTTAACACATAGTACTATCACTTTTTAAATAATATCAGGATTTACAGCACAACTTTAAACAAAAGTTGTAATTCTCCATTCACACATAACTATTTCCAGTTCATCAAACTTACCACACCTAGGGGTTCAGGAACTTGCCACAATTATATGAGTGTATGAACTTATCCTAGTCAGACCTTTGGCGTCCATTCGCTGAGGGGTTCAAAACATTTCATATATTTATGAGTCATGAACTTACCATAAGTATGAGTTTTAAGAACTCAAAAATTATTTTAAATCTTATATTCATATAGAAAATAAAGATTTCATTCATACATATATATTTACATATGTTCACACATCTTTCTTGATACACTATCAAAAAATACTATCGCTTAAACTTAAGCTATCTACCGTCCACTCCCTTCACCCGTCTTCTTCTTATTGGGACACTTGTTAAATCCGTGACCCGTTCTCCCACATGAGTCTTTCCACACTTGGTGCAGACTTGCTTCTTCTTCGGGTTTGAACTTTTAGAATCATTGCTGTCGTTGTCCCTCTTTCTCTTTTTCTTGTCTTTATGCTGCTTGATTGTTTCTTTAGACGATCCACCACCTTCGGTCTTCATTCTGTCCACCTGCGCCTTCAGCTCGTTCCGTTCTTCAGTCATTTCGTGTAACACTCGCTCTGTCTTCCATAACTCCTCCAAGAGAAACACTTTACTCTGGAGTTCTTGAACTTCTGTAGATACTTGATCTTGTTCTCTAACTTTGATCTTATTCTCTTTCTCCACTTAGCTTCTTCGGACTCTGCCTTCAAATCGCCACTCAGATACATCTCGGGATAATCATCATGATCACTCCCCAGATTTACCATAGATTCATCTTGTCCCACCTCTTCAACTAACTTGCTTTGCGCTGGCACCTCGGCTACTGGCACTAGTGCAACAGCCGCTAGCATCTCTGCACTCTTTTCATCTTCTCCTGACATCCTACCATCAGTCTAACTGACTTGATTAATACTTCTCCAGTACGAACTTTTCACACTATGGGTCCACATATCTCTCTATCGATATATTTCGGCAATCCCTCACTTAGAACTCTAAATGAGTTTTCTCTATTTCACTTATAGTCATAATCCTAGGGTTTTCCCCACCCCACTTAAGGTTTATAACCCACAGCTCTTCTACTAACTGGTGACACCTTGGTCACTATAGCTTTAATACCAACCTGTGACACCCCCAAATTCGGGTTACCTGACCCCCGAGTTTGGTGTTCACGATCCACAATATAAATAACATTTAACTACCTATTTATTTATAAGTAGGAACACACACTTCATTAACTGATATAGTTAATACATTACCCCAGGTTCTCTAACCTTAACATTACAAACATATCCTTTAGTTATACAAAAAGGGTTCACAAATACAACATAATAATAATGTTATTCATAACTAATTAATCACTATGTCTTTGCCTTTATTCTTCACAACATCTTCTGCAACTTCGTTCCTAGCTGAAAAATTTTATTTAGCAAGGGTGAGCAACAAATTTGCCCCGCAAGTTAAGATATACAATGAATGTATAAGTATCAGAATAATAGACTATCTATTTTGATAGAATGATACCAAAGTTTGGGGAACTTTGAAATAGCTGAACAATTCGTTAATCAATAACAAGTTTTCTCGTATTCTAGGCAACACAATAATCTGATAATGAAAGAGTACAACGCTTTCAAAGTTTCTACGATATTCTATTGAATAAACAAGAATCAATTCTATGCAATAACAAAGTGGAATATTTTCCAGATTTATGCTGAGTGATCTCACCAGATCTTTGAACTTATTTTCTTGGGTATCTACCACAGATTTACTTTGATACATACGCAGGCGTATCAGATAACCATAAAGATTAAATCATACCCCTCTGCAAGTATAACAAGTGATCAACTTTATTATACCCTATATTATGCATAATACTTAACAGCGCGCAATGGTCGAATATACGACCCAAAATGTTCCCTTTATATAAAAGGTTGTTCTTCTCAGTCTAAGAATCAAGATTTTTGATTTAACAACGAAATACCGTGATTTCAAATTCTATCTACTTATTGATCTAGCCGAAACAATTGGCATTGATCTATCAATAACAATTGATTTCTCTTCTCGTATTTATCAAGTTCTAACAAATGTTCGTCTAGCCAGAATAATTAGCTAAGACATTTCTCAATATAATTTGACAATAAACAGGAATTATCTGTACTGTCAATATTAGATTCTACAGATATAAATATCTAACAACAGTAATTTTACGAATATATATTTTTCGAATCAGTAATTCAATTTGAATTATTAATCATGCACTAACTGCGAATAATCAACAATAACTTCCCTGGACATGGTATAATTAGCAATAATTAACCATAATAATTGAATGAATATAACTCAAGGTTGAGTTAGAAAACTTGCCTTCCGCGTTGATTACAGCTACACAATAAACTTATCTGCGTTCGTAAGACCTATAACCAATAATATCGGTCTCACAATTAGCACAATAATTTACAACACACAATACTGTAATTTACAGTCAAACTTCTCCTAGGCACATTACCACATAGCCACATTAGTGTTTATAACCTATACAAACAATTATTAAGTCTAACTAGTTCAGTCTGGTTGGACTTTGGTCTCATTTCGGTGTTCTGGTCACCCTATCCGACAATTAACACATTGATTGTCTAACAATCTTAGTCTCTAAGCTTCAATATTATTTTAGATAAATTAAATATCGTTTATAATATTTTTCGGAAGCCTTTAATAATTTATAAACAATTATTATAATTTATAATAATTTTTCAAACACTTAAACCATTTCTAAATGATTTATTTATCAAATAATCTTATCATTATTAATATTTAATAATATAAAAATATTAATAACATACTTGTCAAAATAGTAAAGTTATTGTTAATAACTTAAAATATTTTTAAATCATCGATATTCTACTTAAATGATTTTTAAAATAATTGAAATCATTTTTAAATCATCACCATTAATATCTAAATATTAATGAAATTATTATTCAAATATTAAAAGTCATTAATTATAACTTAAAATATTGTTAAAATATTTATCTCATTTTTAAATAATTTTTAAATCAATAATATCATTTTTAATTCATTTATTTAATATAATAATTAAATAAATCTAACATCATTAATATTAATATATTAATGAGAATTCTCCAAAAATATTAAAATATATATTTTATAATTCAAAATATTTTCTAACACTTTATTCTTATTTAAAATAATTTTTAAATCATTAAAATTATTTTTATCTTATTTATATAATTTAATAATTAAATAAATCTAATATCATTAATATTAAATTATTAATGAAAATTCTCCAAAAATATTAAAAGTTATATTTTATAACTCAAAATATTTTTAAATACATTATTCTTATTTAAAATGATTTTTTATAATATTAAATCATTTTTTTCTAATTTATTTAATACACTAATTAAATAAATTAAATACCTCTAATATTTAAATAATTATAAATATTAAAGAAAAAATATTCCAATTGGTCAAAAATTATTTTTCATAATTTAAAATAATTTTTAAAATAATTTTTGGTAATTTTTATAATTTATTTCTAATTTTTAATAATTTTCCAGAAATTCAGAAAATAAAATAAATAAAACCGTCGCTATCGGGCTTTAGCAAGAAAAAGCGTCGCTGTTGGTGTTCTTGAGCTCAAGAACACTGACAGCTTCGTGATTAACATGCCACGTTTGACCACTATTGATTCTCTGTGTAATGCGTTTCTGAGGCATCATGAACCATGATTGTGTAGTGTTTATGTAACACTACAACATCCAAGCATCATCTTGGTCATACTACAAAACAACAAAATGATCTATTCTCTCAAACATTCTGTCAGACGAAATTTGGGTTTTCTGGGTAACCCAGAAACCCAGACAGTGTTGACTAGACACTTTCAATCACGATTTGATCAAGGTTCTGATCATCTTATGGGTGTGTTCTTGGTTCAAACGGGTAGTACACATTACAAGGAACAATAACATAACACTAACTCAGTTCGAATACATCAAAATGACAAGATTTAATCTGGTCAAACATTGTCAGAAATTGTGTTCTTCCGGTTTATGGAAATTCCAGAAATTGCAAATCAGAGTCGAGTTGCCTAGTTTGACCAATTTCTCTGATCACTATGTTGATATTTTAAGAGGTCTAAAGACCCAGATCTACAGTCCATTATGTAAGCTACAACATGAACTCAACAACCTCAACAAAACACAAACAATCTAACAGATACAGCCCTCACAAAACATTGTCAGACTCTGCAAAAGACTTTCTGGGTTACCCAGAAAGTTCACGGTCATGCCCGGTCAACGGGTTTTGACCATGAATAACTACCAATCTAGACATCTTATGGCTGTACTACTACTTCCATATTAAAGACAACATATCAGGCTACCAACACAAAATATAAAACAAGAGAATTAAAAAACATACACGGATCTGTGGCTCCTGACATTAGCTTGTCAGACCACAAATCGTGTTCATGACAGTTTTAGAAAGACTTAATTTTAAAGCATTTTGATGCTATGGATCTATGTTATATCAACATAGATCATCATTAAACATCATCTAGCAAAGATCTAAACACATAAACGCAAAATTTTTCGTAGCAACATGGATCAAAATAAAAAATTAGATTTATACCTTTTCTTGACAAATCTTAGATCTTGGCTCTCAAATCTGTTATTGGGTGACTTAGGGACTGTATTTAGAACTGAAATACTAAGTAATTTCGTTGGTTTAGGAGAGAGAGAGAGTTGGTGAGAGCAATATGCAAAATGGGAACTTTTTGTGACTTTTTCTCTCTTGAATTTATATATATTATGACTTGTTTCTATGGTTGATGTTGCTGGACGATTTTGGCTGGATTTTTAAGTCCTTAAGTCAATGTAGTTGGTCAAGAGTTGGTCACCCACTCCAATAATTGATAGATTTGCAAGCTATCAATTAAAAATATACTAAAAGGGTATTTTAGTCATTTATAAATTATTTTAATGACATACTTGTCCAATTCGCAAACCCTTAGGGTTTAGGGTTTGGGGTTAGGGTTTGGACCCTTTAGTGTTTAGGGTTTAAACCCATTAGATTTGCAATTTAATTTCCAAAATTTTCAAATTTCGGTTTCCAAAATAGAAAAAATAAAATTTTCAAATTACAATTAGGGTTTGTAAAATAGAAATTAATATAACTAAAATATAATTAGGGTTTTCTAATCATATTTAAGTTTAATACACATTAGGCTTGGCAATTAGGATTAGGGTTTCCTAATTTAGGGTTTAGGATTCTCGAATTTAGAATTAGGGTTTCCCGACTTTTGATTAGGGTTTCCAACGGTACGTTAGGGTTTCTAATATCTTATTAGGGTTTATAATTTTAAACCTTATCCGATCAATCATTGATCAAAATCTCTATACAGTACAAACACGTACTTATCAAAATAATTATTTTAATTATATTTTCTATCGAATCCCTGTCCGGACTTAGTGTTAGGGTTTCCATTCCTGTTAAGCACAACTCTACTCTAATTTCTTAGTCAATACACAAATTGACTCATTCTCTAAACTCGTATCACCGATACTTGTCACATAAATGTTAATTAATATTAATATTACTTAAAAAAAATTATTCGCAAATTTTGGATTATTCAAAATCCCGGGTTATCACAATTTCCGGATTGGATGTGCTCAGCAACAGCTTTAAGGGAAGCTAGGTCTTAAATTTTTTTGGACTTCAATCCCATCTCAGCCATCTCTCCATGTTTAATCATTTTAGAAAATGGTTTACCAATGCCAGCTAACACTTTTTCATAGAAAGGAGCTTCTTGTATGTCTATGAAAGTCATGACCATTTCTGATTCCGTCATGGAAGGAATAACTTGAGCAGCAAGGCGCCTCCACCTTTGAGCATACTCTCTGAGAGACTCGTTGGACTATTTCTTAACCTTGGTAATTTGGTACCGGTCAGGAGCCATCTGAGATTGGAAGTTATATTGAGTGAGGAAGGCGTGAGCTAGCTCCTCCCAACTATAAATCTTTGAATTGTATAATTTGGTATACCATGAACGTGCTTCTCCAGTCAGACTCTTCTGGAACAGCTGCATCCTGATCTTCTCGTCCTCTGCACAAGTTCCAAGTTCTCCAATGAACAACTTTAAATGTGTGTAAGGATCTCTTAACCCATCATACTTTTCAAAATCAGGAGTTTTAAACTTTTCTGGATAATGAACACCATGGAATATACAAAGGTCAGCATATGAGACACTCCCGTGTGCTCCAATTCCTTTAATTGCACGAAGGGGTTCTTCCATTTGAAGGACTTTCTTCCTGATGTCACCGGTGTCTGGATCTCCTTTGAGATGGGTGATATCATGACTTTTGTTGGTCGTATCCAACTGAAGTTCAGGTTCTATAATGACTTTATCAGAACCTTGGGTTCCTCCTTGTGTAGAGGATTTAGCATGTATGGGTATCCTCGTACCCTGAGTAGACTGGTGTAGTTCTTTAAGCAGAACAGCCAAATCTGTGATTTGTTTACTTAAACCATCAAATTCTTTGAGTGAAACTGGATTAAGGTCAATCTGGTCTGATGATGACATAATTGACTGTAGGCTCGTGGCCTTTTTGGATTTTGATCGGGTAATAGGTCCGATTGCTTCCTTGCAAAAGACTTGCGTAGTTTAGTGTTTAGCGAATGTGTAAATGTTTACATGCTATAAATCCGTTCTAGGAATATTATCCTGCAAGGCGGATGTTAGCTGTTTGCAATTTAGGATAACATGTTTTAAATTATGTATTATACGTATGTTTCTTCATATTTCTCATTACATGGAGATGAATATGGGATGAAATTACAAGTAATTTTTTTTACGAGTAATGAAAAATCATGAAGAGACTTTACTCCGTGTTTATCAGAGGCTGACCTATCTTAGGTTACTCTCGCGGCTTTTTGGCATGAAAGTTCCCAAATTATCGCAATTTACTCGACGGGAAGTTAATCCAGTCTTTCAACTGGAGCGAATTTAGGTGGTGCCTTTCTTGAGCCTCGTTGGAATTAGTCTTCCTACGAGTCTAGAAATCAAACACCGATAGGATAGCCTCCTGGTGGAGGAACCACACAACATACATTCACATACAACGTGTCTCACCGTTTTATTAAAATGATGACATGTGTGAAGCACTAATAGGCAGATATAGTGTAAAGCATTAAGCGCAGAAAAATATATGCATTCGTACACATTCATCATAAATGTAAATGCAACATTCACACACAAGCATATAATAGTTTTGAAAAGATTATAATAGCGGCTTAAGTCCTCTTACTGGTAATCCCCAGCAGAGTTGCCACTTGTCGACGTCGGGATTTTTATTTGTACCTTTTCATTACTTGTTCTTTGGTGTTCTCATGTTAGGTGAGATTTATTTGAAAAAATAAGTGAAAAAGGTCCGACATGTATAATGTCGACGATGGACTGTTAAGAGTCGCCAGTTGGTCTTTACATGGTTGTACCAACACAACCGTGAAAAAGTTTGCACATTGACCCAGTGATATGACACTGCTAAATGGGTCGGTAAAATCGAGATTCATTAGGGTCCGTTGACTTTATTATGCGGAGGGAAGGTGTTAGGCACCCTCCGATATCCGTGTTACCATGGTGACCACCTCTTTTCTAGAAACTATTTTATGAATGTGTGTGTGTGTGGATCAATGTGCAATTATTTGGAAGTAATGCGAGGCCTCGTTCGCACCTATATACACAGGGTTTGAATTTGTATGAAAATTCAGTTTTAACAAGATATGGCAGTGATATTTTATAAAAGAGGTTTTTCAAACCCTTGTGCTCAATAGTAATTGAGACCTTTTACACTCTCATTTTATATTAAGTGTTTGGCTTGATTGTTTTAAATTTTTGAGATGCGAAACATCTTCAAGAAAATAATATACAAAATAGTGTCGAACTCCTCGTGGGTATGATAACCATCTAAGGAAACCCGAACACCGTAAATAAATTTTCAAGCTACTTACAACTGAAAATGTCCATCACGAGAACCTAATCTAGATCTAGTGAACTGAATCTAAGATCACATAATTCCTAGGCTCACATGATGCCGCAATTTATAATTAAACAGTAAACATGTATATATATAAAAGCTGTAAATATATATATACAGACATGATCATCCACCACGAA
Organism: Panax notoginseng; assembly: GCA_016801055.1. Taxonomy (NCBI): domain Eukaryota; kingdom Viridiplantae; phylum Streptophyta; class Magnoliopsida; order Apiales; family Araliaceae; genus Panax; species Panax notoginseng. The sequence goes on from CM029016.1 coordinate 94,299,550, forward strand.
GCACCTCCATGGAGGATCAGAAATGTAAATAAAGTTGTAAAAGCCATCTACTGCCACAGAGTAAACTCCAGGCGGGATGAAGAGTAAATAAAGCTGTAAAGACGGTCAACCGCCACGAAGTAAACTCCAGGCGGGACAGAATGTGTGTGTGTGTGTGTGTGTGTGTGTGTGTATATATATATATATATATATATATATATATATATATATATATATATATAAGCGATAAACGCACCGGATGTAAAATCCAGGCTCATCAGACAAAGTCCGACAACAGTTGATATATATATATATATATATATATATATATATATATATATATATAAGTATATATATATAAACTGAAATGAAACCACGGACCGAAGTTCGGGCAAACACACGCAACACGACTCTCAACGTGAAGAAAAGTGTGTGCAAAGATGAAGAGAAAAGCTTTCAAGTGTGAGAGAAGGCTTACAGTGGACTACCAAAGAAGACTTCTATATCTTTAAAGGGATGAACACTCGGCTCCCGTCGGTACAAGAGTAGCTATATGTGAGCTCACAAGTGTTTAATATGAGAAATTACTCAGTATAGAGAGAGTACAAAGCAAATTTGACAAGACTTCCTCGCCATTTTCTTTTACAAAATGGCCACCCCAAGCCCTCTATTTACAGAGGGGGGAGCCGTAGGTGTACCTACGACTGGCCAGGTTGCCCAGGGCTTTGCGGGTCCCATTGTCTCGAAGTACGTGCACGCATGCACTGTAATGTCCGCTTAAACTTTTGGAATTGCAATATGGGCATCCGACTGAGGTATGTAAGACCTATTTTGAACCGCTGTTGTCGAGAGTTACGCAATGATATGGGATTAGAGGTTGCACGAAGTCAGGAAGATGGGACCATGCCCTCCGGTCTTCAAGCTTCAAATTCTATCCGTTATCCTGCGTAATAGTTGTAAGACCCCAAATTATTAATAAATGAAATTTAATTTTCTCTATTTATTATTCTGAAATAGTAAGAGTTGATTTGATTAATGTGGTTAGTTATGGGTAAAATGCGCAAATATTTTAGTGGTTATAAAATATTCATTGTTGTCGGGGAATATTTGTTTGGTCGTGGAATATTCTTGTTGTCGGGGAATATTCGTACAACGGCGCAGCCTTGTGTGGGCCCCATAACAGAAAACGATTGGATGAAGAAAACGACAAAAATAAGTTGTTTATAAATAACGGCGTAGTTGTTACCGTTAATACTGTTGGAATACCCGGTGGTTAAAACACGGTAATACGCGTAGCACACGGTATTGCACCAATTATTGATTCTTACGTAAGAATGCACTACTCAATAATTGTTACAGTAATTACTGTTCAATATTATATTTTATTGACTCAATAATTGCTGCGTTGATATTTTATATTACTGTTGTTTCAATAATTGTCACTATGTAGTATTTTCTATTATCGGAGCAATAATTCATATTATCTGAATAATATGATTAGATAACATTAATGGCAATGTCTAGAAAGTTCTGTCTAAGGAGAGGTTTGGTCATCTAATTGCGCGCCAGTAAGGAGAAATCCTTATTGGAAAGCCCCCTCTTTCCTAGGAACTGCCTGGTTGCCAGTACTGTGGTTCTGTAATATTATTTGTGTATAATTAATTATTGATTTATATGATGAGAAAAATAGTGATTTTATGTGGATATAGATAGAGAAAAATTTTAATATGACAATTGTTGAAAATTAATATTTTATCTTTTTCTGATAAAATAATTCATTTAAATATATTATTTTAATAATATATTGATGGTGGTATTTTTACAATGAATGTGGAATATATGAGTATATGAGGAGGAAGAGTATTTTTGTGGCATTAAATGATTAACACATGTTTTGTGTGTTGGTGCACATAATTCTTGACCGAAAATTTATTATTGACTGTAAAATCGTCCGTTTGTGAATTTCGGTCAATTTCTGTTTGGAATTTGGAAAAACTTTCTTCTGCAAAGTTGTAGAGAATTAAAATTCCTATAAAAACTCGCGAGATTCGAATTTTGTGATAAAAGGGCTATTTATTATGAATTATTAAAGTTCTGAAGTTCCGAAATAATTGATTTTTGGAAGTTTTATTTATTATTTTGAAGAAAAACATTTTTTGGCATTTAAGTGGGCTAACATGTGATATAAATGGGCTGAGATCAGATGTCTAGAGATGGGCTAAGGAAAATTTGATAAATATATTATTATTATTATATTAAATTTTCTGCCTTGGTGTTCTAAGCATTTTCCTATAAATAGGGTGCTTAGGTTAGAATTGAAATCACACCAGAAACACAAGTTTCTCTCTATTTCTCTCTCTATAACGAGCGTATTCTTGTGAGTATTTGATACTTTGAGTGTTAATTTACGGTGCAAGTTTCCTTCAGCACTATATCTAGTATTCCAGTCAGAAGTACCGTCTTTTCGAGGTAAGGGATGTTATTTCTTCTTAAATGATATTATTTTTTTCAATATCATTATGCCGAAGTATTGATCTGAATTTTTATCAAATTTGGAACTTTTCATGTCGGGGTTACTATTCATGAGTTACTATTCATGAATTACTATTCACGAGTTACTATTCACGAGTTACTATTCACCGAAAAATGAAATTTCCTTCTTTTCGTCCAAATATCTATTCTGGATACTAGCTTTGATTGTATCCATGTTTTGATCATTCTTGAATTTTACTTCACTATGATAAGGTATTTTTGAACATGGATAAATCGAAATACGAATCCTTAATATTTGTTATTTTGCTTCACTGGGTTCGTTTTCTTTAAAATATTTTTCATCATCCTCAGTCTTAAATGATGATATAACTGAATATCTTTGGCCTGTAGTGCAAAGATGAATAATTTCTGATGAATATCTTTGGCCCGTAGTGCAAAGATGAACAGGTGTTGAGGTGAACATGACCAACTGATGGATATCTTTGGCCTGTAGTGCAAAGATGACTATTTGATTCAAGATATTTATTGATTGATATTACAGGGATAAAATGTTGATGATGAGCTTTTAAATTCATAGATAATCGTAGATTTCATTCTCTACGTAACTCTTCTATGAATTATTATTTTCCGCTGCGAATATTGATTTAAAAGTTGTTGTCTATTGTATTCTATTAAATTTTTCCCTGTTGAAGACTAACGATAATTTGTTGTATATTATCTTAGTCATAATATTCTTTACTGGGCTAGTTGAGCTCACCCTTTTCCTTGTTGTTCCATTTTCTTCTCAGGAGGCGAAAATGTAGCGAGTACTAGTCGGGGTGTGGAATGATGGTTCAAGGCAGTTGTTTTAGTAGTCCTCACTATTTTATAAATAGTGTATCAATAAGTATAATGAGTACTTAATTGAGTATGAATACTTTCTAGATGACAATATTTGTATTTAAACTCACAGTATATATGTTGTCGTATTTTGCACGACAATTGTAATAATAAAGTTGTAGTTATTTTCTGTACCATGTATTTGGCGACTCAGAATGGGTTGGATGGATTGGACCTATTTTAGGGGCGTCACAGTTGGTATCAGAGCTTAGGGATATGATCTCTGGCGGAGATCGGGGAATAGAACTAGGAGGGGAGAGACGAGTAAATCCTTCGCTAGTGTGTCCTACCTAAGCTTATTTGTTGGTCGGTCATAATATAGGGATATTATGTGATTTGTTAATTTGTTAAATTAACCCTTGTTTTATGGCAGTATTTGAGAATGTCGACTGAGAATGTTAACAGTGGTGTAAATGAAATCGTGGAGACACCTATACTCACCAACGAGAAGAACGTGCAACAGGCTGGCAATGTTCCTCCTGTGAACAACACCACTAAGCAGACGATGAACGATGAGATGTTTAGAAGCTTTTTGCGATTCATGCAAAACCAGACGAAGGAGATTCCTGTTCAAAATATAGGAAGAAACAATGGCAACGCACAGCTGGTCACAGCCAAGCAGTTCAAAGAGTTGGGACCACCAGAATTCTGGGGAAAGCCAGAGCCGATTAAGGCGGAGACATGGGTCAAGAAAATTACCAAGATATTTGATGTCTTGGGATGCACGGAGGAACAGAAGGTTCCATTCGCCACCTTTATGTTCCGTGGCGAGGCAGACAACTGGTGGGAATCTGTGAAGCGTACCCATCCAGCTGCACTCAGCATGTCTTGGGAGATATTTCAGAAGCTATTCAATGACAAGTACTTTCCTGAAAGTATTCGTCATATGAAGGAGGTAGAGTTTATTAGACTGGAGCAGAATAACATGACGGTGTCCCAGTACGAGGCGAAGTTTACAGAGTTGTCCAGGTTTGCACCTCATTTGGTGGAGAATGAGGAACATATGACGCGGATGTTTCTGAGAGGTTTGAAACCCGGCATACGTCAATATCTCATTTCTCATAAATTTTCTCTCTATTCAGATGTTGTCAATAGGGCTCAATTATTAGAGCGAGATAAGGAGTACGGTTAACCGAGGGACCACAACCAGGATCATATCGGTGACAACAGTCATCAGAACAATGATAACCAGCGGAGAAAGAAAAATACAGACAAGAACGACAACCACTCTGGTGGTAATCGTGGCTATAAAAATAGAAGAAGCGAGTCGGGAGGAGATTTTAAAAAGAGGAGATTCAATAATGATAATACGAAGATGTCATCACCGGCAGCAATTGGTTCCAAGGGAGGAGAACGACCACCGGTCATATGCTATAAATGTAGAAAAGAGGGACATATCAGCCCAAACTGTCCACAACAGTTCAAGGTATGCTATAATTGTGGAAAGGAGGGACATATCGCTCGAGATTGTACAATAGCGAAACCAAGTTCAGCGGGGACGGTGACTCAAAAGGCTGCCCCAGAAAAGTCAAAGTCAACGGTTCCTGGAAGAGCGTTTGTCGTGACTGGTCAACATGCGAGGAACCCAAACGAGGTGATCACGGGTAAGCTAATCATAAATTCATGTGAAGTTTATACCTTACTAGATACCGGTTCTACCCATTCATTTATTTCTCCTGCTTGTGCTCAACGTTTAAACTTAACTCCGGAGAAATTAGACTTTGATTTATCTGTGGAGACTCCGTTAGGGGAAACTTTCATCACATCCACTATTTATAAATCTTGTTTGATCCAAGTTGGTACCATTACATTACCTATTGACCTTATCTCTTTAAAGATACTTGCTTTTGATGTGATTTTAAGAATTGATTGGTTAACTACTCATCATGCCAAAATTAATTATTTTCGTAAGGTTGTTAGTTTTCATATTCCTAAGCAACCTGTTATTCGAATTCAAGCAACCAAACCATTGAAGTCAAACTCTTTCATATCAAGCCGTAAAGTCATTCGTTTATTGAAAAATGGATGTCAAGCTTTCTTAGCCATGTCATGGACTTGAACAAAAATACGTCAGATTTGAATGATATTTCTGTTGTTAGTAAAATTTTTGACGTATTTCCTGAAGAATTTCTTGGCCTACGCGTGATATTGAATTTTGTATCATCTTTGAATCTGGTACAAAACTCACTTCTAAAATCTCATATTGAATGGCTCCTATTGAACTTCAGGAGTTTAAAAAACCTAACTGTAGAAGTTTGTACCCGAGCCTTTATCTGGTGACTTCCTTTGTGGAATGCACTGAAGCCAGACTCTCCGTAGGGGATACCATATTCGTGTGGTAGTAAACTGATAGGTGTCATTGTGACGTGCTATCCAAGATTGGGATATGAGTCATAGTTGAGAGCAACCTAAGTCAGTAATCGAAATACGTAGCTTTCTAGTTATTATCGGAGATTCGTAAAAGGATTTTCTCGAATCGTCACTCCATTAACTCAGCTGACTCGAAAAGATACAAACTTCGAATGGACCGAGGAATGCGAGAAGAGCTTCCAAGAATTCAACATGCGACACCGACGTTGGCTCGAGCTGTTGAAAGATTTCGATAATACCATCCTGAAAAAGCGAACGTGGTAGCTGACGCGTTGAGTAGAAGATCATATACAGGAACGAGTGCGATGATGTCAAGTATATGCGTAGAACCAACTTTAATCTATAAAGTTAAAGTTGCTCAAGCTACAGACCCGGAGCTGATGCGTATGAAGAAGAAAGTGCAAGAAGGTGCTATTCTAGAAGCAAAAATTGATGAAGAAGGAATACTTCGAGTCCACTCCAGACTTTGTGTTCCTAACGATTCTGATTTGAAGTACAAGATCATGATGGAGGCACACAATACACCATTTGCAATCCATCCTGGAAGTACTAAAATGTATCGTGATCTTCGACATACATTTTGGTGGAACAATATGAAGAGAGAGATTGCAAAGTTTATCTCGAGGTGTTTAACTTGTCAACGTGTAAAGGCGGAGCATCAAGTACCAAAGGGTCCATTGCAACCACTTGAGATTCTGAAATGAAAGTGGGAACACATTACCATGTATTTCGTTACGGGTCTTCCCACGGTTTCTCAAGGCATAAATGTTATTTGGGTTATAGTTGATAGATTAACCAAGTCTGCTCATTTCTTGCCGATACGGGAGACTTATTCCCTTGAACGTCTTGCTAGTATGTACGTGAATGAGATTGTAAGGTTGCATGGCATGCCAGTATCCATAGTTTCGGATCGTGACCCAAGATTCACTTCAAGATTTTGGGTTAGCTTGCAAAAAGCTATGGGCACAGATTTACGGTTCAGTTCGGCATACCATCCTCAAACGGACGGGCAATCAGAGAGGACTATTCAAACTCTTGAAGATCTATTAAGACTTTGTGTCCTAGATTTCAAAGGAAGTTGGGATAAGTACCTACCATTGGTGAAATTCTCCTACAACAACAGTTATCAGGCAAGTATAGGTGTGGCTCCCTTTGAAGCATTGTATGGACGAAAGTGTCGCTCTCCAGTATGTTGGGATGAGGTGGGAGAAGCAACGTTATTGGGACCAGAGTTGGTACGAATGACTACAGAGAAGATCCAAACGATTCGATAACGTATACAAACGGCACAGGATCGACAAAAGAGTTATGTGGATCTTCATCGAAAGGACGTGGAATTTGACATTGGGGATCATGTATTATTACGTGTAGCTCCATGGAAAGGAGTTACAAGATTTGGAAAGAGAGGAAAGCTCAATCCACGATTTATTGGTCCATTTCAGATTCTTGACCGAGTAGGAAATGTGGCCTATAGACTTGCATTACCTCTAAGTATGTCTCGTATTCATAATGTTTTTCATATATCTGTGCTTCGTAAATATGTGAAAGACCCGAACCACGTTATTGAGTTAGAACCGGACGAGATAGCCGAAGACTTAACGTACGAGGAGGTACCTGTCAAGATCTTGGATAGGAAGGAGCATGTCCTACGCACGAAGGTCATACCACAAGTTAAAGTTTTGCAGAAAAACCATGCTATTGAGGAAATGACCTGAGAGTTGAAAACGAAAATGAAAGCGAGGTATCCTCATCTTTTCGAAACACCAGGTACGTATGTCAATTTCGAGGACGAAATTTCATAAGGAGGGGAGGTTGTAAGACCCCGAATTATTAATAAATAAAATTTAATTTCCTCTATTTATTATTCTGAAATAGTAAGAGTTGATTTGATTAATGTGGTTAGTTATGGGTAAAATGCGCAAATATTTTAGTGGTTATAAAATATTCATTGTTGTCGGGGAATATTTGTTTGGTCGTGGAATATTCTTGTTGTCGGGGAATATTCGTACGACGGCGCAGCCTTGTGTGGGCCCCATAACAGAAAACGATTGGATGAAGAAAACGACAAAAATAAGTTGTTTATAAATAACGGCGTAGTTGTTACCGTTAATACTGTTGGAATACCCGGTGGTTAAAACACGGTAATACGCGTAGCACACGGTATTGCACCAATTATTGATTCTTACGTAAGAAGGCACTACTCAATAATTGTTACAGTAATTACTGTTCAATATTATATTTTATTGACTCAATAATTGCTGCGTTGATATTTTATATTACTGTTGTTTCAATAATTGTCACTATGCAGTATTTTCTATTATCAGAGCAATAATTCATATTATCTGAATAATATGATTAGATAACATTATTGGCAATGTCTAGAAACTTCTGTATAAGGAGAGGTTTGGTCATCTAATTGTGCGCCAGTAAGGAGAAATCCTTATTGGAAAGCCCCCTCTTTCCTAGGAACTGCCTGGTTGCCAGTACTGTGGTTCTGTAATATTATTTGTGTATAATTAATTATTGATTTATATGATGAGAAAAATAGTGATTTTATGTGGATATAGATAGAGAAAAATTTTAATGTGACAATTGTTGAAAATTAATATTTTATCTTTTTCTGATAAAATAATTCATTTAAATATATTATTTTAATAATATATTGATGGTGGTATTTTTATAATGAATGTGGGATATATGAGAATATGAGGAGGAAGAGTATTTTTGTGGCATTAAATGATTAACACATGTTTTGTGTGTTGGTGGACATAATTCTTGACCGAAAATTTATTATTGACTGTAAAATCGTCCGTTTGTGAATTTCGGTAAATTTCTGCTTGGAATTTGGAAAAACTTTCTTCTGCAAAGTTGTAGAGAATTGAAATTCCTATAAAAACACGCGAGATTCGAATTTTCTGATAAAAGGGCTATTTATTATGAATTATTGAAGTTCTGAAGTTCCGAAATAATTGATTTTTGGAAGTTTTATTTATTATTTTGAAGAAAAACGTTTTTTGGCATTTAAGTGGGCTAACATGTGATATAAATGGGCTGAGATCAGATGTCTAGAGATGGGCTAAGGAAAATTTGATAAATATATTATTATTATATTAAATTTTCTGCTTTGGTGTTCTAAGCATTTTCCTATAAATAGGGTGCTTAGGTTAGAATTAAAATCACACCAGAAACACAAGTTTCTCTCTATTTCTCTCTCTATAACGAGCGTATTCTTGTGAGTATTTGATACTTTGAGTGTTGCTTTACGGTGCAAGTTTCCTTCAGCACTATATCTAGTATTCCAGTCAGAAGTACCGTCTTTCCGAGGTAAGGGATGTTATTTCTTCTTAAATGATATTATTTTCTTCAATATCATTATGCCGAAGTATTGATCTGAATTTTTATCAAATTTGGAACTTTTCATGTCGCGGTTACTATTCATGAGTTACTATTCACGAGTTACTATTCACGAGTTACTATTCATCGAAAAATGAAATTTCCTTCTTTTCGTCCAAATATCTATTCTGGATACTAGCTTTGATTGTATCCATGTTTTGATCATTCTTGAATTTTACTTCACTATGATAAGGTATTTTTGAACATGGATAAATCAAAATACGAATCCTTAAAATTTGTTATTTTGCTTCACTGGGTTCGTTTTCTTTAAAATATTTTTCATCATCCTCAGTCTTAAATGATGATATAACTGAATATCTTTGGCCTGTAGTGCAAAGATGAATAATTTCTGATGAATATCTTTGGCCCGTAGTGCAAAGATGAACAGGTGTTGAGGTGAACATGACCAACTGATGGATATCTTTGGCTTGTAGTGCAAAGATGACTATTTGATTCAAGATATTTATTGATTGATATTACAGGGATAAAATGTTGATGATGGGCTTTTAAATTCATAGATAATCGTAGATTTCATTCTCTACGTAACTCTTCTATGAATTATTATTTTCCGCTGCGAATATTGATTTAAAAGTTGTTGTCTATTGTATTCTATTAGATTTTTCCCTGTTGAAGACTAACGATAATTTGTTGTATATTATCTTAGTCATAATATTCTTTACTGGGCTAGTTGAGCTCGCCCTTTTCCTTCTTGTTCCATTTTCTTCTCAGGAGGCGAAAATGTAGCGAGTACTAGTCGGGGTGTGGAATGATGGTTCAAGGCAATTGTTTTAGTAGTCCTCACTATTTTGTAAATAGTGTATTAATAAGTATAATGAGTACTTAATTGAGTATGAATACTGTCTAGATGACAATATTTGTATTTAAACTCACAGTATATGTGTTGTCGTATTTTGCACGATAATTGTAATAATAAAGTTGTAGTTATTTTCTGTACCATGTATTTGGCGACTCAGAATGGGTTGGATGGATTGGACCTATTTTGGGGGCGTCACAATAGTCACTCGGGATTGGTTTTCCTTGGTTATTGTGGGACATTAATGTGTAGAAATGTATGTATTGAAATGTTGAGATGACGTGATGTGGCATCAAAGTGGCAAGGTGACGACTTTGCCTCTCATCGGGGTTATCGCCTATTTGGGCTGGTAAAGCAGATATTGCCCAGTGTTATCTCTGAGATTGGACTACTCCAAGTATTGAAGGTCCTCAGTGTCATCTCTGAGGTGTGCCTGTCTTCTCGGTGTTATCTCTGGGTCTTGTAATGAGTTCCTCGATGTGAGTGCCGAGGTTGAAGCTGATTGCATGCATTTGAAACAAGCACTTCCGGGGTTATTGCCAGAACTGCATTCCTTGGGGTTATCTCCAAGGTTGGTAGTTGCTACTCCCAGTGTTTTGACTGAGACTAAATACCTTAGGGTTATCTCCGAAATGGATCGGTCTTCTCTAGTTAAATTTCTGGTGTAGGAACTGAATGCCTCAGGGTTATCTCCGAGGTTGGACCTGCTATTCCCGGTGTGTGTTCCGGGGTTAAGGCTGAACTTCCGGTAGTATCCCGACTGGATGTGGGCTGTCTTCCAAGGTTATCTCTGAAAGATGAATCTACCCTCCTACAATATCAGTAACAAGTGTGCAGAAAATTTTGAGTGTCTACAGTCTTTATTTCTAACCTTCAGTTGATGATACCCCGTCCTTAAATCTATTTCAGAAAAATACCTTGCCCCTTTCAACTGATCAAAAAGATCATCGATCCTGGGCAATGGGTACTTATTCTTTAACGTTAACTTGTTCAACTCTCGGTAGTCAATACAAAGTCTTAACGATCCGTCCTTCTTCTTGACAAACAGTACCGGTGCTCCACACGGTGAAACACTCAGTTGTATATACTTTCTATCCAACAGTTCTTGCAACTGCACCATTAACTCCTTCATCTCCACTGGCGCCATACGATACGGTGTCCTGGAAACTGGTGCCGCTCCTGGCACAATGTCCATTACGAACTCAGTCTCCCTATCCGACGAAAGACTAGATAATTCACTTGGAAATACATCCATGAATTCACTCACTATAGGTATTTGTTCCATGGTTGCTCCCACTCTCTGGGTTTCAACAACATGACACAGATAACCTACACACCCCTTCCTCAATAGTTTCCTAGTTTGTGTCATGGTAAGACAACACGAACGTCCCAGCGATTTATTACCATAAAATATTACATGAGGTTGTTTTAACGTTTTAATATTTACACTTTTCTTTTGACAATCTATAATTTTTCCCATGGTTAACCAACCAATCCATTCCGATAATTACGTCGAATTCTCCTAGCTTTATCAGTATCAAATCTACCGATAATTTACAACCTCGTATGTCTACGCAACAACTCCTATAAATATCTTCAACATGAATTATCTCTTCGTTTGCTACCTTAACATTTAAATTTATAGGCAACTTTTCGGGAAGTAATCCTAATCGTCTACCAAAATCACATGCGATAAACGAACAAGTAGCACCCGAGTCAAACAACTCATATGCATTTAGGTCGTTGATCAGAATAATACCTACGACTACGTCCCCTGAGGCCATCGCATCTTGGATGGTCATGTTAAAGGTACGGGTCATCGGCCTACCCGGCTATGCTGGACCCCCAATAGCTAACTTACCACTATTGGCGCCCTTATTCACGTTCGTCCCCTTCTTCGGGCAGTTCTTTGCCATATGGTCAGTTGACCCACACATAAAGCATCCGTGGTTCTTCTTCAGACTTGGATAGTTAGGCGTAATGTGCCCCTCCTATCCATAATTATAGCATACAGCCTTACCCTTGAGACAGACTCCTAAATGAGTCTTCCCACATGTCTTGCAGGCATCCATCCTCCTCTTCGGGTCTCCCTGCTTCACTCTGGTATTCCCAGAGTTAACCATCTTCCGTTTAAACCCTTTGCCACTCCCGCTGGCTCCTTCGACCTTCACTCCCCCATCCACTTTCCCCTTATTCTTCTTGTCTTTGTGGTACTGGCTTAACGCCTCGCTACTGTGATAACCCGGAATTTCGAATATTCAAAATTTCATGAATAATTTTTTTTATTTAATATTGACATTGACTGTTAATATTGTATTGTGTATCGGTGATACGAGTCTCGAGAAGGTCAGTTTGTTTATTGAATAATAATATAGAGTAGAGTTGTGCTTAACAAGTTTTAGAAACCCTAACCCTAATTTCTGGATAGGGATTCGGTAGAAAATATAATTAATATAATTATATTAATGAGTATTTGTTCGTACCGAAGAGATTTATTGATCAATGATTGATCGGATAAGGTTTGTAATTAATAAACCCTAATAATGGATTAGAAACCCTAATCTCAGATTTAGAAAATCAATTGTACAGTTGAAAACCCTAATTGTACGCCGGGAAACCCTAATTTCAAATTCAAAAATCCTAAACCCTAAATTAGGAAACCCTAATCCTAATTGACAAGCCTAAGGTATTTATTAAACTTTAATATGCTTAGAAAACCCTAATTATATTTTAGTATCTTAAATTTCTAGTTTTCAAACCCTAATTGTAATTTAGATATTTTTTATTTAAAACCCTAATTGGAAAATTTAGAAACTAGTGTTGTAAAACCTAAGGGTTAGAACCTTAGGGTTAAACCCTAAGGGTTTGGAAAATGTCTTGTATGCCATTAAAAACAAAATATAATTGACCAAAGTGCCCTTTTTGAATAATTTAGTAAACTAACTTGTAGAAATTGCCAATACTTTAGTAGGTGGCCAACTTAGTTGACTACGTGACATTAAATCTCAACATTTTAGACTCCAATTTGACAGCACATCAGATCTAGCAACATTATATCACATTATATTTAGATTTGGGAGAGAGAAAAAGTCACAAAAGTTGTCATTTTCACATAAGCTCTCACCAACTCTCTCTCACTCAAGACTCTGAAATTTCTAAAGTAATTCAGTCCCAATTTCAGTTCCTAGATCATCTAATAACATATTGGAGAGCTTAGATCAAGATTTGAAAGCTAGAAGGTATAAACCTAATTTTATTTTTGATCCATGTTGCTAAGAATTTTTTTTGTGTTTTTGTGTTTAGAATCTTGCTAATGGATCTTTTATGAAGATCTATGATGATCTATCATGAATCCATAGCATCAAGTGCCTTAAAATGATGTTTTTCAAAATCTGTTCTTGAACATTTTCAGTGGTCTGACAAGAAATGTCAGTCGCTCTAGATCTATCTATGTTTACGATTTTTGATGTTTTATTGTTTGGATCTGTAACTTGTTATGTTGTCCTTAATCTGGAAATGATAGTACAGCCAGCTAATGTCTAGATTTGTAGTTATTCATGGTCAAAACCCGTTGATCGGGCATGACCATGAACTTTCTGGGTAACCTAGAAAGCCTTTTACAGCGTCTGACAACTTGTTGGGAGGTCTAGATCTGTCGTGTTGTAAGTGTTATGATGATGTTATTGTATACTGGTTATAGCCTGTTGTATGTACTCTATATCCATGGTTTTAGTTTCCAGAAACAGATAATATATCGAGTGTAATTAATGGTCAAAGTAGACCATTTGATCACGGATGCATTTTCTGGGAAACCCAGAATCGGGTTGAACAAAAATTTCTGACAAGCTTTGACCGTGTCATAACCTCTGGATCGGTTGTTGTTAAACTTCTATGTTGATATGGTAATGTTCCTTGTCATGTATATTATAGATTTCAACCATTAACCGACTTGAATCATGACTGGAACCTAGATTAAATGGAGCTTGAAAGTGTCCACTCAGACTGTCTGGGTTTCTAGAAAACCCAGAAACCGTCTGACATGTACTTTGAAGACACATATCTAATTGTTTGTTTGTTTTATGACCATGATTTTGATTGGATATTGTAGAGTTACATTTCCTCTACACGATCCGTGTCTAAGTTAGCCTAAATCATGTGTGGATTAAGATTAACAGTTGGTCAAACTAAGACCCTTGAAAACTGGGCTGTCAGTGTTCTTGAGCTCAAGAACACCAACAACGACGTTTTGTGTCGCTAAAGGCCTACAGCGATGGTTTTTAATATTTTTATTTTCTGAATATTTCGGAAATTATTTAAAAATAGAAATAAATTATAAAAATTACTAAAAATGGTTTTAAAAATCATTTTAAATTCTGAAAAATAATTTTTAATTATTTAGGACATTTTTTTATTAATATTTATAATTATTTAAATATTAAAGGTATTTAATTTATTTAATTAGTGTATTAAATAAATTAGAGAAAAATGATTTAATATTATGAATAATCATATTAAATAAGAATAATGTATTTAAAAATATTTTGAGTTATAAAATATAACTTTTAATATTTTTGGAGAATTTTTATTAATAAATTAATATTAATGATATTAAATATATTTAATTTTTAAATTAAATAAATAAGATAAAAATAATTTTATTGATTTAAAAATTATTTTAAATAAGAATAAAGTGTTAGAAAATATTTGGAGTTATAAAATATAAATTTTAATATTTTTGGACAATTCTCATTAATAAATTAATATTAATGATGTTAGATTTATTTAATTATTATATTAAATAAATGAAATAAAAATTATTTTATTAATATAAAAATTATTTAAAAATGAGAAAAAATGTTTTAAAAATATTTTAAGTTATAATTAGTGACTTTTAATATTTGGACAATAATTTTATTAATATTTAAATATTAATGGTAATGATTTAAAAATATTTTTAATTACTTTAAAAATCATTTAAGTAGAATATTGATGATTTAAAAATATTTTAAGTTATTAATAATAACTTTAATATTTTGACAAGTATAACATTAATATTTTTATATTATTAAATATTAATGATGATAAGATTATTTGATAATTAAATTATTTAAAAATGATTTAAGTGTTTGAAAAATTATTATAAATTATAATAATTATTTATAAATTATTAAAAACTTCCGAAAAATATTATAAACGATATTTGACTTACGTAAAATAATATTGAAGCTTAGAGACCAAGTTTAATTGACAATCAATGTGTTAATTGTCGGATAAAGTGACCAACCGAGAATGGACCGAAGTCCAACCAGATCGAACTAGTTAGACTTGATAAATGTTTATATAGGTTATAAACACTAATGTGGCTATGTGGTAATGTGTCTATGAGAAGATTAACTGTGAATCATAGTGTTGTGTGTTATGAAATATTGTACTAATTGTGAGACCGATATTATTGGTTATAGGTCTTACGAACGCAAATAAGTATTTTGTGTAGCTGTAATTAGCAGAAGAGGCAAGTTTCTTAACTCAACCTTGAGTTATATTCATTCGAATATTTTAATGGTTAATTATTGCTAATTATACCATGTCTAGGGAATTTTATTCGCAGTTAGTGCATGTTTAATAATTCAAATTAAATTATTGAATCAAAAAATATACATTTGTAGAATAACTGTTGTTGGATATTCATTTCCGTAGAAGATAAAATTGACGGTACAAATAATTCTTGTTTATTGTCGAATTATGTTGAGAAATGTCTTAGCTAATCATTCTGGCTAGACGAATATTTGTTAGAACTTGATAGGTTCGAGAAAAGAATTCAATTATTATTGACAGATCGATGCCAATTATTTCGGCTAGATCGAGAAGTAATTAGAAATTGATATCACAGTATTTCGTTGTTAAATCAAAATCTTGATTCTGAGACTGAGAAGAACAACCTTTTATATAAAGAGAATATTTTAAGTCGTATATTCGACCATTGCGCGCGACCTATAAGTATTATACATAATATAGGGTAGAAGGAGTTGGCCGGCTCTAAGTACTTGTAGAGGGGTATGATTTAATCTTTATGGTTATCTGATACACCTGCATATATGTTAAAGTAAAACTTTGATATATACCCGAGAAGAGAAGTTCAAGATCCAATGGATCGCTCAGCATAACTCTGGAAAACATTCCACTTTGCTGTTTCGTAGAATTAATTCTTGATTATTCATTTGAATATCGTAGAAAACCTTGAAAGCGTTGTACTCTTTCATATTCAGATTGTTGTCGTATAGAATACGAGAAAACTTGTTATTTATTCATATACATTTACTATATGTCTTAACTTGCGGGGCAAACTAGTTTCTCACCCTTGCTAAATAAAACTTTTCAGCTAGGGACGAAGTTGCAGAAGCTGCTGCGAAGAAGAATAAAGGAAAAGGCATAGTGATAAATTAGTATAATGAACATTATTATTATTATGTTATATTGTAAACCCTTTTTGTATATCTAAGGGGAATGTTTGTAATGTTAAGGTTAGACCAGGGATTAATGTATTAACAACCTATGTTAATGACTTGTGTAATACTATTTCTATTTGAATGGGTAGTTAGATATTATTATATTATGGATCGTGAACACCAATCTTGGGGGTCAGATAACCCGAATTTGGGGGCATCACAGCTACCACCTTCTGTAATTATCGCCTTCTCTAAAATAGTTCCAAAGGAAGTACTTTGGAACACGGATATACGATTATAGAGCCAGGGTTTCAAGCCCTGCTCGAACCATCGTGCCTTTATTAACCTCGGTGTCCACTTAGTGTGGAACCAACCTCGCCAGTTTATTAAACTTAGCGGCACATTGGGGACCCGTCATGTCCCCTTGTTTTAAATCCAAAAACCTCATCCCCATCATTCCCTGCATGCTCGTCGGAAAGTAGTTCTCGAAGAATATCTCGTTGAACCTCACCCACGTCAAATTCTCGATCTCGGCCCTAGCCTGATTGGCCTCTCACCAAAAGTTGGCCTCTCCCTTCATCATCTAGGTTGCAAAGGCAACCTTCTGGGCCTCATGGACATTTGCTATCACAAATGCCTTCTCAATTTCCTTCACCCACATTTGGGCTTTGATAGGGTTCGTAGTTCCTTTGAACCCCGGTGAACCCACACTTTTAAAATCCTTAAATGTAGTAGCTCGTACTACACCAGGATTTACGGGGATGTTAGCCCCAGTTCTATTAAACGCTGCTGTTATAAGATTTACAAACTCCTGTGGGGGGTTAACCGGGCCTCCCTCTGGTTGATTTACGTTTGCGCCTTGATTACGTGGTACTCTTCTTGGCGGCATTTTTGCTGTTACAACAGTAACACATTTTGTTATTATCCATTTCCTGTTAGTTAGTTATTATTCAATTTTAAACAATAATTTAAACATTCTTTACTCAATATTTTCTGAAAAAGACTTATATTGATTCATTGTAGTATAATACTACATCGGTTACATTACACAGCCTAAGCTGATTACATTACTTTCCCGCAATTGCTTTCCAAAAATTGGGATTTACAAAAGACTTCTCTTTGTTATACAAAAGAGGGTTTTACGTCACTACTAGATACACAATATTTACATATCTAACTACTCTATCCACTAATAGATTATATCTGCCTTAAGGCATTCTGAAAATTTACCTTGGCAAGACCGACGATAATATCACGGCTGATAGTATGCCGCGTCTGCCCTGTTTCTACGGGATAACCAGCTACCTGCTGCTGAAGTCCATATGAGAACTCCTATGAATATAGGACATTCTCCCTATCTTTTGCTTCTTGGTCTTTAGCTCCCCCCTGAGCTCAAAGACCTCCTGTTTCAGCTCATGGACCTTGTCCTTGGACAAAACTCTCTCATCATGCTCCTGCTCCCACATGGACTCCACGTCCATCTTATCCTCTATGACAGCCGGAGCTCTGCTTTCAACTCCTTAATCTTCTGACAGTAATGGATGTTTCTATCCAATACTGACATAAAAAGTGACATCATGGACTCCCCTGGAGCCATCTCTGTTGCTATAGCTACCGGGTTGAAGGACACTACCTCCACCTCTTCCTCTAGCATGCCGTCAAATACCGACATAAGGTGTAAGCTCTCTGAGTCTCCAGACTCAACCACTACGACTTCAGGCTCTGCTGCTACGGGGTTTGGCATAATCTCTATCTGATTAACCGACCCTTTGCTGACTACATGTACATCTCTATTTTCTCTTAACATCTATAACAACACAAATAAGTTTGATTAGTAAACGTCAGTAGAATAATAAAAATACATAACATATATATAATGCATTTTTATAAGGTTAACTTCCATCTTTTATTTTTTTAACTTTTTCTTAAGGTTATAACTTAAGGTTTAAATCCCCCCTTAAGTTTTATAACTAATGCTTTGATACCAACGTGTGACACCCCCAAATCTGGGTGTCTTCCAACCCGACAGATGGTGCTACACGGTACTACAGTTCACACAAACATTCAATTGAAATGCCTCAAAAGAACGAATATGTCTTATATATATTCAAAATAATATTAACATTCCCCCGGGTTCTTTATAACCATTACAATTGTTTGTGTCATAAGATAGAATATTATCATTACAAAACCTATACTATTACATAGGTAATCTACGGGTTTTCCTTAGCCTTCCCTTTATCCTTGTCAGAGCCATCGGTCTGTTCGATTTTAGCTGCATTCATATGGTTCAAGCAAGAGTGAGCCTAACTAGCTCAACAAGTACAACAATTTTAATAAACTAGCAAACTTGAAACATAGAAATCATATATCTTCAATAACTGAACAATAGTTACGAAGTACTATCGATAATTCAAAATAGCACTTATTTCCATTTAAAACATTTTACAACAACAATATTCAGTAAAACATCAATTCTGGTCTAAGACCATGAGCATTTCATAAGTTCTTTAAAAATGACATCCTGGCACAAAGTCCGTAAGTCCGACATAGCTTACGAGCACGTCTAGGTGATCAGCCAATAATACTTTATGTTGATCAACACTACATTCATTAAACGTGTATACGTTTAAGTTGTGGCAATATCACGTGCCTGTCGTTTAACGACAGAACAATTTAGCATACTCAGCCTCCTTTTGAAAACCACAACAATATTAGTTTGGTAAATCATTGTCAATACTTGATAGGATATAAGAAATTCAACATATCATAAGTCTAGCCGAAAGAATTGACTTTAACTTCATCAGACATTAACTTATGCGTAAGAATACATAAATCACAAAGCTTGTCCAGATTGAATGGGAACAAGGGTTAGAATACTTACCTTTAGCGTCTGCTACAATTTATAACACGTTCACTTTAAGTCTTTATGGTCTCTACAGTAGATGATAATATCGCATAACACATTAGGTCATTAATAAACATACATGTTTCCTAAAGAATCTTACCATTCTTCTTAATCTAATTATGTATTAGATTTGTTATTATTGGTTCTGGCTTTTCATTACTTTATTCTTATGTTCATATGCAATTGAGTTACTTCAACCCTAAGTGATCATACTTAAGGTTTAATCATGACTTAAGAATGTTATAATTAAGCTTTAGTTCTTTGTTAATCAGTTATGCTTCATGCTCTACTTGTAAACTTTCTTCATTGTCTAGACCCTAAGACTGGCGCTGCGGCGCCAGTTCCCCTTGCTTTAGCCTCCAGAGGCCTAAGACCCGGTCTCGGCGCGAGTCCCCTTTGTTACGGCCGCGCTACGGCGCCAAACACCAGTAGATTATAGCATCATTCGACCATGCTCGGCGCTGCGGCACCACCTATTTGGCCTTGGACTGACACCGCGGCGCTAGCTTTGTGCTCCAGAAAATTTTGACAGATTTTTATTTTTGTGAAACTCTTGGGCTCATAACTTCTTCATTATAAGTCTGAATTAGCTCGTTCAAGAGTCTACGGTTCATAAATCACATACTCTACATGTTCATGCAAGAATTTTATCTATTTGACTTCGTTAACTAAAAATTCACCTATTAGTCCATTTTTAACGAAATGATAAACGTTCGTGAACGTTCAACGCTCGTTTCTTTGTGCTAAGTCAGAATCCAGTCATTTTTGAGTCTATAACTCTATAATGCCAAATAAGACTTGTCTCCATCAACAACTAACGTTTCTGAGTTCAAACACAAAATCTGACTTCCATTTTGGGAATTTCATGAATTTGATGATTATCGTCCAATCGTGTAAATTCCGGCAAAACAACATTACTTAGGATTTGTACATCATTCCAAATAGATTCATTTCATCAACTAGACATATCAACCTACATATTACAATAACTTATCTTCAAGTTAGGTTATGGCTTTATAACGTAACAAATTATAACTTATAAGATTTTATCCCTTAAGACTTTATTATGGATTTAAGTCCTTTAAGCAATATCTTTACATCTTATGAATCGTACTAATTTCTTAAAGTAATCATATGACAAGTTCATCCATGTTCTTCATGAGTTCATAACTTATTTAGGTTTAAGTTACTTATTCATGACTTATTCGGCTTAAGTCCTTTGATTATTCAATTCTTATATGTTCTTAGCATACATGATCAACAAGTTACACTTCTCTTATCACCCTACAATGGTAGAGATAGAAGAGATAAGATCATTTACCTTTGATGATTAACTTCTTCTTCTTGGAAATCTAACAGTGAAATGTTGGACTTGTAAGTGCTTATTCTCTTTAGCACTTAAGTTGCTTTGTATTGGAAGTTGTTGGTGTTTTAAACAAGTAGCAAATGACTAGCAAGCTCCTTCTATTTATAGAAAACACAAGGTTAGGGTAGTTTAGTCATTATGCCATCCCACCTCTTTAAGTCACCTCCTTACTATTCATTACTTGCTAATCACAACACTTATCCTTTACTTAATCATTACACTTATATCTTGGTCATTACTCAAATGTCTTGGTCACCAAGATTAATCACATTAACATGGGTTGCCCCATGGGTCACTAGAACCTAATGGATCCTAGCTTGGCTTGGATTTAATTAACTTAACTTAACTTTGGGCTTGTATTACCAATTGACTTGGACTCCTCATTAACAACCATTTGGGCTTTAAATTAATAAACACTTGGGCTTAATCATTATTTCATCTTGGGCATGCCCCTTAATGTTTATTGGACTTGTACTTCCTACAAGATACACTCTTCCATTTCATTAGACTTAATCTTTAACGTTCTAAATTTTAAGTCTGCATGCAAAATATTACATTTTTCATACTTGAATTATTATTACATAATCCGTCTCTCAACGATATTATAACGTTACGTATTTCTCGGATGTTTAAAAATAATTCCCGAGCGAAAAACGATGAATAGTGTTTTTCAAAAAATTCCTCGGAAAGCTTTTATTTTTGTCTTGAAATTTAAACACTTTAATTCATTCACGTAGTTGAAATACTACGATGTTCCGATATTTCTAGGTTATAGAACGATAATCATCTTACTAACACATAATAATAATAAATAATATTATTTTATTCATTATGAAAAGTATTTACAAAAGGTTCAATTTTTCGGGGCATTACAACCAGCTTTGATACCAATTGTTAGTTTCTAGAGACACAATAGTTATCTAGATGGGGGGGGGGGGGTTGAATAGATATTTTAAAATTCTTTTTGAAATACTTGTTTGTTTTGATAATAACTTAAACACAACGAAATTGTGAGTTGTTTGTTTCCCCTTTAAGATATAACAAGTTAATGAGAGATAAACAATTATAGCAGTTATGACAGTTATATCAATAATGTAAAAGAAACCATTTTTTAAGTGGTTCAGAGCACTTATAGCTCCTAGTCCACTCTTTTACTTCTCGAGTAGGAAATTCACTAAGGATATCTTTACATTTTCTGAATCTCACAGATTCCTTCAGGACCAGCAGTCTTGGAACTTCTTAGTTCACATTTGAACTATTCAAGTCCAGCAGACTTGGTTCTTCACAGTTCTCTTAGAACTCTTTAAGTCCTTCTGACTTGGAAACTTCTTACGTCACTTGATAGTAGTTGATGAGTTCTTGAATGGTGCTACTCAGTCGCCGTTAAGCTCTTGTTCAAAAGAACTGAGTAGCTGAGCAAGCTTTCTCTTTTCAGATCATAGAGTTGAGCGTTGAGTGTTCTTCAACATTTTTGTTCAATGCTTACTTGATTACTTTCATCTGCTGAAGCTTTGTATATATTATATCTTTGAAATGTATCCGTTGAAGACATCCTTTGAAGCATTAAATGTATTTGACATTTTTGAGCTTTGATGGGGACTTTCTGCACATCTTCTGATTAGCAGTCTGGCCCACTGACACAGCAGACTGTTATCTCACCTAACACCTGAAAATGTGTTTTCTGCTGAGCCAGAGTACTTTCCTTAGCTTCTTCAATACGTTTCTTTGTTATATACTAAGGATGACTGTTGTGTCATTGGGACTCCCGAGGACTTTAACGTCTATAACTCATTCCATATTTATTGTGATTTATCTTTAACCAAATGGACGAGGCTCGATGCTTCTGACACAGACAGATGAAGCTCTACGATTCTGATCGTGGTGTCTTACCACCTTGGTGCTTGAATTGATATTGCTAAACGAGAACACTACGATTTCTCTTAAGTATTGGTACACTATGACCTCTGATTTGGCTCGGCAAGCGTTTGGACTACTCTACAACTCCGGAGAGGCCCTTCAAAGCAGATACACTACGATCCTCGATGCTCTACAATTCTGCCTTGTCTTCTGTAATCTCTTGATCATCTCGATAGACTATGATTCAGTTGAAGCCTATCTCTTACATCTCAAGATATAGATCAACCTAACAGCTTTGATCTTTTCTTCTATACATTCATTTACAGAATGATAAACATTAAAGTCCAGATCAACCTAACAAATTTGATCTATCACTAAGTCCATGTACATATGTTCCTTTGAAGGACTTTACATATAATCATGAATATTTACTTACAACATCAAATTTTAAATATGCAATTTCCCAACAATGATAAATATTGTTAAAAATATTGAGGTGATTTTTATGAAGTATTTGTGATAATTTTGACTTATTTTATGGACCTCCATTTACCTATGTTTCAAAATAATCGGTAGAAGATGATTAAGTATATATATATATATATATATATATATATATATATATATATATATATATATATATATATATAATATTTGTGTGTGATAAGGATGTATGTGATAAAGATGTGTGTGAAAGTGACGTGTGGGGTGGGGGAAAAATGAAAATGGGGTGGGGGGAAGGTTTACGTGAATTAGAGGGAGTATATGTATATATATATATATATATATATATATGTGTGTGTGTGTGTGTGTGTGTGTGTGTGTGTGTGATTTAAGTATTTGTGTGTGTTATTTAGTGTGTGTGTGTGTGTGTGAATTAATGTGGTGGGAGGGGGATACCTTTGCTATAAGGCAAAGGTTATAATTATAATTATATATATATTTTATAAGTTTTATTTTATTTGATTATAAATAGAATATATTATATTTTATTTAAAGTTTTCGTTTATTAGAATATTTTGTTGCATAGTGCTACATAGTAAATCTAAATTTTCAAATGATTCAGCCGAACGAATTCGCCCGTGAATTCGTTCTGTGCGTTCGTGATTAAAATTTTCAAATAGTATCCTTTCCATTCTCCTATAAATAGGATGCTTAGTTAGAATTGAAAATCACACCAGAATCAGAGAATTTTTTTTCTATAATCTTGAGCGTATTTCTTTAGAGTTTAAGGAAGCTTTGAGCATAGTGAACAATTTAAGTTTTTTTCAAGAATATCCCCGTTATACCAGTTGGAATACCCTCCTTTTTAAGGTAAGGGATATTATTTTTGTTCAATATTCGTAAGAAATAATATTTTCGTCCATACTCTGTTGTATGTAAGTAATATTATTTCGTTTCAGATTTCGAATTCTACACTCGTTTTGTTAAAGTTTTGGCTTCTATACTCTATGAAATTAGTAGAATATCCTTGATATTTGCGCTTCATCCAGTATCTTTTCGTGGAAATATTATTATGAGCATTCTTGATAAGTTTTAACTTTTTCATGCCGGAGTACTATTCACGTGATACTATTCACAAATTACTATTCACTCAGCTACTATTCACTCGGGGTACTATTCATGATAAAAATTAATTTCTTTTCAGTCTAAATCATTTTTGATACAATATTATTCTTGAATTTTACTCCACAAAGCAGTATCATGTTGACAATTTGGACATTATTAAATTCTGGATAAAATTAAATTATAAATCTTTAAAAATTTATTCTTTGCTTTCTTTTAATTGAATTCTTATATCATTGTCATCATCCTCATGCTTATATTGTTATGAAAGTCATCGTTGGCCCGTAGTGCATAGATGGACTTGGTATGATTATGACCAGGGATTATTCAGTATAATTATGCCCATAATCTTACAAATGATGTGGTAAAAGTTCTCATTGGCCCGTAGTGCATTGATGGACAGATGTTGGCATGATCATGACCATTGATGAAAACACGGATATCCTTGGCCCGTAGTGCATGGATAATTCATGGTCGTGATAGTACTGAATATCCTTGGCCGTAGTGCATGGATGATTCGATAATGTGGATTATTTATTAAGCTGAGTCTCAACGATAAAATTGATGATAAACTTTTTAAATCATAGAAGATAGCAGATATCATGCTCTACTTGACTCTTCTAATGGTTTGCTTGTTCCGCTGCAGTTAAACTTGATGTCTATTATATTTTATCAATTTAACAATGTTAAAGACTAACGATAATTTATTTTGCATTATCTTAGTCATAATATTTCTTACTGGGCTAGTTGAGCTCACCCTTTGCTTTCATTGTTCTCTTCAGGAAATGAGAACATACTTGGGACTAGTCGGGTAACGGAGTGATGGTCCGCGATGGTGCATTAGTAGTCCTCACTATTATGTGAAATAGTGATATAATAATTGTAATAATATTATGTTTTGTCATACTTTACACGATAATTGTATAATTAAGTTGTATTTGATTTCTGTACCATGTATTTCGCTACTAAGAATGGGTGATGTATACTTATTTTGGGGGCGTCACAGTTGGTATCCAAGCTTAGGGATATGATCCCTGACTGAGATGTGAGATTAGAACTAGGAGGGGAGAGACGGGTAATTCCTTCGCTAGTATGACTTACCTAAGTTTATTTGTTATTTAATTACTCAGTCAGAATATAGGGATAACATGTGGCATGTCAATTAACCCTTGTTTTGTGGCAGTGTTTGAAAATGACATCTGAAAATGTTAAGATCAAGAATGAAGCACATGAGACCGTTGAGTCACCAATGATCAATACTCAAGATAATGTGCAATAGGAAGACAATAATCCTCCGGTAAACAACAACACTGATCAAATGATGAACGATGGGATGTTCAGAGGTTTTATACAATTCATGCAATATCAGACGAGAGCGGCTCCTGTTTAAAATGCAGGTGAAAACACTGGCAACTCACAGATGGTCACCGCTAAGCAATTCAAGGAGCTGGGACCATCAGAGTTTTGGGGAAAGCCAGAACCACTTAAGGCGGAGACATGGATAAAGCAGATCAACAAGATATTCAAAGTCTTGGGACGCTCTGAGAAATAAAAGGTTCCCTTTGTCACCTTCATGTTGCGAGGAGAGGCAGATTACTGGTGGAATCTCTAAAGCGTACTCTACTTGCCGCACTGAAGATGTCTTGGGAGAAGTTCCAAGAACTGTTCAACGACAAGTACTTTCCAAAAAGTATTCGTCACATGAAGGAGGTAGAGTTCATCAAGCTGGAGAAAAACAATATGATCATGTCGCAGTACGAGGCTAAATTTGTCGAGTTGTCCTGGTTTACGTCCCAGTTGGTTGATAATAAGGAGAGAATGATGCGGATGTTTCTAAGAGGTTTGAAGCCCAAGATATGTCAATATCTTATCTCTCATAAGCTGTGTTTGTATTCAGATGTTGTAAATATGGCTCAGTTATTGGAGTGCGATAATGAGTCAACCCAACCAAGAGAGAGCAGCTGACAAGTCGATAATACCAGTGGTAGCAGTCATCGAAGCGGTGACAACAGACATGGAAGGAATCAATATGCCAGAAATGATAACCACTTCAGTGGTAATCATGGCCATAACAGTAAAAGTGGAAATTTTAAGAAGAGAAGATTCAACAATGATGGAAAGACGTCAGCACCAGTACCCGTTGTTAAGGAAGGAGAACGACCACCTATCATATGCTTCAAATTCGGAGGGGAGGGACACATCAGTCCAAATTACATGCAGTAGTCCAAAACGTGTTACAATTATGGGAGAAAAGGTCACCTAGCACGATTTTGTCGTGCAGCGAAGCCAAGTCCAGTTGGGATGGTGACACCAAATGTCATCCCAGACAAGTCAAAACTAGTAGTTCAAGGGAGAGCGTTTGTCGTGACCTCCCAGAAAGCAAGGAACCCGAACGAGGTCATCACGGGTAAGATTATCATAAACTCTAGTGAAGTCTATACTTTATTTGATACTGGTTCTACCCATTCTTTTATTTCTCCTACTTGCGCTCAACGTTAAATTTAACTCTGGAGAAATTAGACTTTAAATTATCTGTTAAAACTCCGTTGGGAGAAACTTTCATTACATCCACTGTTTATAAGTCTTGTTTGATTTAAATCGGCACCCGCACGTTACCTGTCGATCTTATTTAGTTGAAAATACTTGTATTTGACGTGATTCTAGGTATTGATTGGTTAACTACTCATCATGCTAAAATTGATTATTTTCGTAAGGTTGTTAGCTTTCATATTCCTAACCAACCTATTATACAAATTCAAGCGACCAAACCACTAAAGTCAATTACTATCATATCAATCCATAAAGATATTCGTTTATTGAAAAACGGATGTCAAGCTTTCTTAGCCCATGTTATAGATTTAAACAAAAATATGTTAGATTTGAATGATATTTCTAATGTTAATAAATTTCCTGACGTATTGCCTGAAGAACTTCATGGCCTACCCTTAGAGCGTGAAATTGAATTTTGTATCGAGCTTGAACCCGGTACAAAACCCATTTCCAAAGCTCCATATCGAATGGCTCCTATTGAACTTCAGGAGTAAAGACCCAACTACAGGAATTGTTAGACATCGGTTTCTAGTACGTCTCCTTGGGGTGCTCCTTTTCTATTTGTGAAGAAGAAAGATGGAAGTTTGCGACTTTGTATTGACTACCGGGAGTTAAATCATGTCACCATCAAAAATAGGTACCCATTGCCTCGCATTGATGACCTGTTTGACCAGTTGCAAGGAGCCAAATTCTTTTTAAAGATCGATCTTCGTTCAAGATATCATCAGTTAAAGATTAAAACCGATGACATTCCAAAGATGGCTTTCAGAACTAGATACAGGCATTATGAATTCCTAGTCATGTCTTTTGGATTGACTAGTGCTCCTGCTGCCTTCATGGACATGATGAACCAAGTATTCAAGGAATATTTGGATCATTTTGTAGTTGTCTTTATTGATGACATCCTCATATACTCCAAAAGCCGTGAAGATCATGAACAACACTTGAGGCTGATACTCCACAAGCTTCGTGAAAATAAGCTTTATGCGAAGTTGAAGAAATGCAAGTTCTGGCTTGAAGAAGTAGCATTCCTTGGGCACGTGATATCCAATCACAGAGTATCTATTGACCAAGTGAAGATTGAAGCAATACAAAGCTGGGAGCAACCTAAGTCAGTGACTGAAGTACGTAGCTTTCTAGAATTAGCTGGTTATTATCGGAGATTCGTGAAAGGATTTTCTCAAATCGCTACTCCTTTAACTCAGCTGACTCAAAAAGATATAAAATTCGGTTGGAGCGAGGAATGTGAGAAGAGTTTTCAAGAACTCAAGAGAAGACTCATTTCAGTACCTGTTCTAGCAATACCATCTGGTTCGGAGAGATTTGTCATCTACAGCGATGCTTTAGGAAGAGGGTTAGGATGTGTTCTCATGCAACATGGGAAAGTCATATCATATGCCTCGTGACAACTCAAAGAATATGAGAGAAATTATCCTACTCATGATCTAGAGTTGGCAGCTGTCGTTTTTGTACTTAAAATTTGAAGGCATTACCTGTATGGGGAGAAAGTGGAGATCTATACGGATCATAAAAGCCTCAAATATTTCTTCACCCAAATGGAGCTCAACATGCGACAACGACGTTGGCTTCAGTTGTTGAAAGATTATAATCATACAATCGAGAAAAGCAAACGTGGTAGCTGATGCATTGAGTAGAAGATCATATGCGGGTACGAGTGCGATATTGTCAATGTAAAGGCCCATTTTGTATGACTTACAAAGGATGGGAATAGAGATAAAGACTCTAGGGACCCACATAATGATGGCCAATATACGAGTAGAATCGACTTTAATTGATAAAGTTAAAGCTGCTCAAGCTACAGACCTGGAGCTAATGCGTATGAAGAAAAAAGTGCAAGAAGATGCTATTCCGAAAGCAAGAATCAATGAAGAAGGAATACTTAGAGTCAACTCTAGACTTTGTGTTCCTAACGACCCTAATTTAAAGTATAAAATCATGATGGAGGTGCACAACACATCGTTTTCAATCCATCGTGGGAGTACCAAAATGTATCGTGATCTTAAACATACATTTTGGTGGAGCAATATGAAGAGAGAGATCGCGAAGTTTATCTCAAGGTGTTTAACTTGTCAATGAGTCAAGGCGGAGCATCAAGTGCCAAAAGGTCCATTGCAACCACTTGAAATTCCAGAATGGAAGTGGGAGCACATTACCATGGATTTTGTTATTGGTCTTCCTAAGGTTTCTCAAGGCATAGATGCGATTTGGGTCATTGTCGATAGATTAACCAAATTTGCTCATTTCTTACCTATACGAGAAACTTATTCACTTGAACGTCTTGCTCGTATGTACATGAACGAGATTATAAGACTGTATGGTATGCCAGTATCTATAGTTTCTAACCGAGACCCAAGATTCACTTCATAATTTTGGGTTAGTTTACAAAAAGCTTTGGTACAGATTTACGATTTAGTTTGGCGTATCATCCTCAAATGGATGGGCAGTTAGAGAGGACTATTCAAACTCCTGAAGATCTATTAAGACTTTGTGTCCTTGACTTCTAAGGAAATTGGGATAAGTTCTTGCCATTAGTGGAATTCTCTTACAACAACAGTTATCAAGCAAGTATTGGCATGGCTTCATTTGAGGTGTTGTATGGACGTAAGTGTCGTTCTCCAGTATGCTGGGACGAGGTGGGTGAAGCAAATTTGTTGGGACCTAAATTGGTACGTATGACTACGGAGAAAATTCAAATGATCCAGCAACGTATAAAAACCTCACAAGATCGACAAAAGAGTTATGCTGATCTTCATCGGAAGGACGTGGAATTCAATGTTGGAGAACATGTGTTGTTACGTGTTGCTCCATGGAAGGGAGTTACGAGATTTAGAAAGAGAGGAAAGCTCAATCCTCGATTCATTGGCCCATTTGAAATCCTTGACGGGAAGGAACTGTGGCATATAGACTCACCTTACCGCCATGTATGTCTCGTGTTCATAACATTTTTCACATATCTATGTTACGTAAATATGTGGAAGACCCGAACCATATTATTGAGTTAGAACCGGATGAAATAGTGGAAGATTTAACGTATGAAGAGGTACTTGTTAAAATCTTGGATAAGAAGGAGCATATTCTACGCTCCAAGGTTATACCTCAAGTCAAAGTTTTGTGGAGAAACCACGATGTTGAGGAAATGACCTGGGAGTTAGAATCTGAAATGAAATCAAGGTATCCTTACCTCTTCGTCATACCAGGTATGTACCCTAATTTTGAGGGTAAAATTTCATAAGAAGGAGAGGTTGTCAGACCCCAACTATTATAAATAAAGATGAATTTTTCTATAAATATCATTTTTGAAAAATTATGGTGTGGATTTGTTATAATATTATAGTTGTGGATAATATTTATAAATTTTACAAAGTAAGCAAGTGGTTATAAAATATTCGATTGGTCAGTGAATATTCATTTTAACAGAGATTATTCATACGACGACACAATCATTGGTGGACCCCACAACAGAAATTATTGTCGGAATGAAAAAACGACAGAAATATCTTTTAATAAAAATAACGGCGAAAGTTTTACCGTTAAACTGTTGAAATACCCGGTGGTAAAAGTACAGTAATACGCGTGGTTGCATAGTAGCACACGGTATTGGTTATTGATGCTTGCGTGAGAAGTCACTCAGTTTTATTTAATTATTGCTACAGTAATTACTGCATAGTATCTCACGTTATTTGATTCAATTATTGTCAATATCTTTTATATTATTAAATAAATAATTGAGACAACAAATTTATTCATATTATTATTTGCAATATTAATGATGTCTAGAAAGTCCTGTCGAGGAGAGGTTTGGTCACCTAATTACGCGATAATAGGGAAAAATCCTTATCGGAAAGCCCCCTTTTTCTTGGGAACGATCTGGTTGTTAAATATTGCGAATTATAATAATGATGGTAAATGTTGTTAAAAATATTGAGGTAATTTTTATGAAGTATTTGTGGTAATTTTGGCTTATTTTATGGACCCCTATTTATCCATTTTTCAAAATAATCGATAGAAGATGATTAAGTATATATATATATATATATATATATATATATATATATATATATATATATATAATAGTTGTGCGTGATAAGGATGTATATGATAAAGATGTGTGTGAAAGTAATGTGTGGGGTGGGCGGAAGAAAAATGAAAATGGGGTGGGGGAAGGTTTATGTGAATTAGAGGGAGTATATATATATATATATATATATATATATATATATATATATATATATAGTGTGTGTGTGTGTGTGTGTGTGTATGAATTAATGTGGTGGGAGGGGGATACCTTTGCCGTAAGGCAAATGTCATAATTATAATTATAATTATAATTATGTATATGTATTATAAGTTTTGTTTTATTTGATTATAAATAGAATATATTATATTTTATTTAAAGTTATCGTTTTATTAGAATATTTTATTGCATAGTGCTGCATAGTAAATCAAAATTTTCAAATGATTCAGCCAAACGAATTTGCCCGTGAATTCGTTCAGTGCGTCCGTGATTAAAATTTTCAAATAGTATCCTTTCCATTCTCCTATAAATAAGATGCTTAGTTAGAATTGAAAATCACACCAGAATCAGAGAATTATTCTTCTATAATTTTGAGCGTATTTCTTTAGAGTTTAAGGAAGCTTTGAGCGTACTAAACAGTTCAAGTTTTCTTTAACAATATCCCCGCTATACCAGTTGGAATACCCTCTTTTTTAAGATAAGAGATATTATGTTTGTTCAATATCGTAAGAAATATTTTTTTCTTCCATACTCTGTAGTATATAAGTTATATTAAGTTGTATTTGATTTCTGTACCATGTATTTGGCGACTCAGAATGGGTGATGTCACTACTACAAAACAGTAAATAGACAACGCGGAAAAAATGTTGTGGTTTCTATCAGAAAAACGTTGTACTTAAGCACAATACACAACGTTTTTTAGGAAAAAACGTTGTAGATTTATTTTTCAAAAATTAGCAGATGCTTAAAAACGTTGTAGAAGGTATGATTCCACAACGTTTTTTGGATAAAAATGTTGTTGTTTAGTATATCAGACAACGTTTTTTAAATGTTGTAGATTAAAAAAAAAAGATTTGGTTCACCTATATTACCAATGCACCTGCAATATGCTCATGCCATGATATATAGCCAAAATGTATTAACCATTCAAAATACATTCCAATAATACCATTCGTTTGTAATTTCAAATTACTACATCCACAAAATATATACCAAACTATCCATATATACATCTCAAATTCACTTTTCAATATAAATCACTACTATATTAAATTGTGATTTTGATTACATCTACAAAATAAATCAAATTATCCATAAAATTAAGCTACTACCTAAGCATGTGCAAAAAAGCCTAGAACCACACGAATAGGTGTTTTTGGTGATAGAAAAGACATCCAGTTAAGTATTAGCCAGCTGCCCCACTTTGAACAAGCACATCCCTTTTATTATCCCAAGCTTCTTTTACCTTTCTGAAATAAAATGAGCATGAGAATAAGCAGCAACATAATACGAGTAATAAATCCTGCCGAGCATACACCGAAGACTCACAGGCGGAAGGCGTGGAAAAGAAAGAGAAAACCTTAGACATACACAGAAGAATAGAGACATCATGTGAACTTTGGGTCAAACTTTTGATTAGTTTAACTCCTTAGATCAGTCAGAATATACATTCTCAAAAGCAATAACAAGTCAATATAAAAGAGCTACATACATAGATCCCATTGAATTGAAGAGATTTTGTTGAGTTTGCCTGCGAAATACATTAGACATCCATATATAAAAGAGCTACATGGAGAATAAGAAACTAAACAAGTCAAGGCTATCGCAGTTGTGAAGAGAAATCTGACTGCGGTATATGGGATCATAATGCATGCTCACAGTATCTCCTTGTTCAACTCCGGTCTCAACTCTAAGTGCAAAATGGCAGACTCAAGATTAGAAAGACAAGCTATATACATATAAAAAATTAAAATACCAAACATGTAGAAACAATATAGTGCCCGCATTGTGATAACCAACTACCTTTTGAAATAAAACAGGAACTGCCACATTAGGTAAAGAGCTGAAACAATAGTTTAATCCTTCCACAATTTAAGATGAGGTCACTGACCCTGTGTCGTATATGTATCACTGATGTAAATAATGTAGTAGCAAAGCCTACAATTTACTTTCTCTCCTGCTATTAGACTTGTAACATCAAAATGGAGAAAAGGGGGGGATTGTATGCTTCCACACAAGGGAAAAGAAAATTAATGCACATACCCTTTTCGCTGCTGACTTGTCTTGCGTACCACCATTTATCACATAGCTGCAGGTGGGAAGTTAAAAGGCTTAATCAATCAAGGATTTCCCAGGAATTAAATTTCTATAAAGAATATACAAAATTAGATTGCTTACGTATGACTTGTTCCAAGTGAAGTCCCTGGAGCTATCTTTTCTTCTTTTTCTTTAAGCACCTTCAGAAACAAGGAAACAAACATTAGCCGCAGCGTAAGCATAAACTGATTTGAGATTAAGCCAAAGGGAAGTATACTCACTTGGTAAAGTGGCTTCTCAGTCTCCGTCCTCTGCTGCTTGCGAAGGTCAATAACATCTAGAGTCTCAACGCCAGTAGGAGTGCTGGGAAAAAAAGAAGAAAATGTGACTTGCTCAAAAATTCAAGTTTCCAAGGACAACTCAACAGAACATCTGACTTTGATGGAACGTTTGCGACTTGTTTGTTTTATTGGCAAGGAAATCATGTATGTCTGTCTATCGAGAATATTGGGCTTCTGGTTGGGAACAATAACATCATCTGAATATCTAAACACCAACTGCCTGAAATTGCATAACTAGTCAAGAAAATAAAATAATACTGTAATAAAGATTAGAGTTCATTTGTCAGTATGTATTATGCAGTGGAAGTCATTCACTAATCAGAACAAGGTTGCCAAATCAATCTATCCACGGCAAGGCCACATAAACCCAATGCTACAATTCTCCAAGCGCTTAGCTGTAAAAGGCCTTAGAGTCACACCAGTCACCACCACATCTCACAAGTAGCATAATGTGTCTAATTGATTATACGGATATAATCATAATGTGTGTAACATAACAATACTACTGTAAGATAACAATACAGGTAGCATAATTTTATTTTTATTTCTACCAGGATAACGTTTCATCATAAATTACATCCAACCAAAAATATAATCATACAGAAATAAATACTTACAAAACAGCTAGGGCTTGCATTAGACCAATCACTTCCGGTATCTCTCCTGTTAACTTGTTGCCTTGTAGAGACCTGGCAAAGAGAAATTGAACGTTTAATTCCATCATCTCAAGCACAAAATTGGCGCAATTGAATACAAAAGAGCTGACTATACCCATAGTCGCAATCTTTCGATGGAAACGTTCGAGCCCAGGAGTCACAGTAGCCCTAACACTGACCGGAGATCTCCAACTAACACCGTAAAAGCCCTAGATTTATCCAAGAAAAAGGCATCATTAGCAGCAGTTTGAGATCCAACAGAGACGCTCATAAAAGCCCTAGATTTATCCAAATTTCTCAAACCAAAACCTCGAATTCCATGCTTGAAATCGTGAAACAAACCGAATTAAAGCTCCTCAACGATTTTGAAGCTTCAAAAAATGGCGCGATTTTGAGGAGAAATCAAAGTTGTGAGCAGCATTAGCAACTCCCGATTCTCTACAAACATCGCCAGCGACGGCGGCATCGACACACCAGACTTCGACGAACTGGACATGTCGATGTTTCCTCCTTTCAGAATCGCAGTCATCAAATCGAACGGAGACACAATCAAAAAGCAGATAGAGAGAAGGAAAACTGAAAGAGAGATGGAATGAAGAGAGGAAACTGAAGAGAGGGAACGAAAAAATGAAAGCGAGAGAAGGAAACTGAAGAGAGGGAACAAAATTTAAGCTCCGTGTTTTTATTTTTGATCCGTGTTTTTGTAGATAGATAACGTTTTGTTTTTAAAAATGTTATCTATTTAAAATCAAAAATTACCCTTATAAAATACATAACGTTTTTTCATATGTATCTACAACGTTTTATTAAAAAACGTTGTAAAAAAAATACCACAACATTTTTATAAAAAATGTTGTCTTTTAAGCGTTATCTATTTAGTATTTTGTAGTAGTGTGTATACCTATTTTGGGGGCGTCACAGTAACCTCAACATGTAAAGGTAGAAATTTCACAATAGAATTCATACCAATAATTTGTCATAATTATATTGAACGAAATAACATCTCTTACCTCAAAAGAACAATACTTCTGCCTGAAATATCGAATATAGTGCTAAAAGAAACTTGTACTGAATAACAACTCTCAAAGTATCTAAATACTCACAAAATACGCTCGATAATATAGAGACAGAAAGCTTGTGATTCTGGTGTGATATTCAATTCTAACTAAGCACCCTATTTATATGAAAATGCTTAGAACGCCAAAACAGACTAACCTGCTACTTGATGGCTTTACCTGCTTCTATTCACGCCCACCACTTTTGAAATAAAATTTTAGCACATTTCTCACCAACCAAAAGTGGAGCCCACTATTCTATAAAATTTCTAAAATATTTTAAATTTAAACAATAATCGACTACTTCAATAATTCATAATAAATAGCTCTTTTATAAAAAAAAATATAAATTTTTTGTCCATTCCATAGGAAATTTAATTCTCTTCAACTTTGTAAAAGAAAGGTTTTCCAAACTCCAAACAAAAAATGTCCGAAATTCATATACGAACGATTTTTAATGCATCCATTCTTACAAAATACTGATAAAACACCTCAGCATTAATTCCTTCATTTATATCCACGACAAAATAATTATTTCTTTATCATATAAATTAATAATTAATTATTCATAAATAATATTATAGAATTACAATTATGACAATCAGGTCGTTCCTAGGAAAGAGGGGGCTTTCCGATAAGGATTTCTCATTACTGGCGCGCATTTAGGTGACCAAGCCCCTTTCCTAGACAAAACTTCCTTAGACATTGCCAATAATGCTATCTAATAATATTATTCAAATAATATGAATTATTGATCTGATAATGGGAAATACTATGCAATGACAATTATTGAAATAATAATAATAGAAAATATCAACGTAGCAATTATTGAATCAATAAAATAAAATATTAAACAGTAATTACTATAACAATTATTGAGTAGTGCCTTCTTACGTAAGAATCAATAATTCAAAAATACTGTGCAATACAGTGTGCTACTGTACAACCACGCGTATTACTGTATTTTAACCACCGGGTATTCTAACAGTGTTAACGGTAACAACTACGTTGTTATTTACAAAAACTCAAACTTGTCATTTTCTTCATCCGAACTTTTTTGTTATGGGGCCCACAAATGGTTACGCCGTCATACGAATATTCTTCGATAGTAAGAATATTTCACGACCAAATAAATATTCCCCAACAACAATGAATATTTTATAACCACTTGCTTATTTTCCAAAATTTGCACATTTCACCCATAACCAGAGCATTATATCAAATTAACACCTTATTATTCAAAATAATAATTAGAGGAAATTCGCTTTTATTTATAAAAAGTTTGGGTCTTACATATTATCTAGCATTACAGAACTAAAATGTATTCACCAACTATAAGAATACATATTAAAACATAGAACCATAATTTAATCTTCTAAAAAATATATTCCATATTAATTACCAACCAGTTCAAAATTTTCATATATTCATCTAATCATCCACTTCAAAATACCATAATTCAGTAGCATAATTACATACAAAATATGACATTCAGTACCATACTTGCATACAAAATATCATCTAACTATGGAAAGTAGACTCATAATAACTTAATCTCCCAAATGCTCAGTCCTAAAAGATAAGAATCCTAATTTTTATCTAACTTTGCTCCACCATTCTTCCTTAGAATTTTGTATGGCCTTCATACGGATTCTGGTTTGCCAACATTTAGATTTCTTTTCCCCCCTCCTCTAGTTTGAATTGAGGAAGAAATTGAGGTTAGACTTGGTGTTTAGAAGCCCATTCCACTATGGTGTGCTTCATTTGGTGGGGTACTAACTGGAGGGATATTATTTGTAGAAAATCAGTAGTATTCATCACACACGCATGTAGTTGGCATCTACAAAAGATAAGAGTTCCAAAATTAATTGAGCAATTAAATGATAACATGGAAAGTAGAACACTATACGTATGCATTTACTTGCAAAAATAAATACTTGTGGGGGGTCTATCTTTTCCTTTTTCATTAGAGCATCCCACCATTTCTTTACCTTTACATGTGTATTGTAGTATATCTCATAGTTAGTCTTTATCATTCTCAGTAAAGATAATGAATATACTAAATGGAAACTTACATTAGGTGTTGGAACCTTTGCTTTGTTGGATATGTCTCCCTCTGTAATTACTACACTAGGTAGTGCAGTAGGATATGCAATGGACTCTTGATTAGGCTATTCAGTTGGTTCTTCAACTTGCTCTATTGTGGGCTCTACATTGATCTTTAACTGGGCATTAGTTCTTTTTATGATCATACTTTCTACAAATGCTACAATGCATTTTCCTTCCTACTCTACTCACCTTCTTCACTTGACCATTATTTCCTCTGTCTTCCCAACCTTTTCTCTTTCTTAGCCTCTGTGGTCTACCTCTCAGTTTCTTTGGTATTAATGGAGGCCCCATAATGTCACAGTATGTGAATTCCTAGAAATCTTGACCATTTAACACCTCAAGAGTATGACTATAAGTCTTGAGGTAAGTATATCTACTATACTTGTAGGCTACATAGTCTATTGGATTTTGATAAATTGATTGAATTGAGAGACATCATGACAACATGGGATGTTAGTAAGGTCTCACACTCCACAAGCACAAGTTCTATTCTTAAGATTTATTGTAAATGCTCTACCGCTTTCTTTGAGTTGGAATGAGATTTTTCCATCCAAAAGTGAATCACAATTGACAGAGGCAATGATGGCTGCATCAAGTTTCTTCTTAATTCTTGGACAAATTAAATCATCTGACTTAAGCATAACATCCCTTTTCTGATGCAAACTAACCATGATTTGATCATGAATTTCCTGAAGCATTGTTAGAACTGGCATGTACGTAGAAAATATTGATATAAGAGTAAGTGTAACTGACATAAGACATATGTAACTTGATTATATTGCAGTACATTACAATAATATAATTTATAGTAAGTTAGTAATAATGTACCTAGCTTTGATAATCTATCTATTGAAGCATTCAAACATGTTATTCTCAACATTACCAACCTTTGAATGAGTGCCAAAATAAGCTTTAAACCAAACCTTTGGATCATGCTTAACAATCTTATCATGTGCAGGGCCAGAAAGCCTCTTAATCTCCCTTATTACTCTTTTCTGTGCTTGATCATGAGTTGCACGTGCAGCTTCCTAAAGCACTCTCTTTAGTGCCTGTGAAGTGAGCCTTTTCCTCTAGTTAGCATAAACACAATTTCAATGCTCAACATGAGGAAGCAGTTCTCCTATAACATTCTTCAAACCCTGCACAACATAAACCAAGTTAGTAAAGCATATGCAATTAGTAAAACAGAGGCATTTAGTAAAATAGAGACATTTATAGTAAATATATACCTTTTGTTGGTCACTGATTATAGTAAATCCATAGCCTTCACCAAGGTTAAGGTCATCAGCCAACAACTCTAAAAACCATCTCCAACTATCACCATTTTCAGTTTCTAAAACAGTCGTAGCTACAGGGAACATTTTATTGTTCCCATCCATCCGTACTGTAAATAATAATTGACCCCCACATACAGTTTTTAAGAAACAACCATCCAATCCAAGAAGTGGCCTACAACCCTCTTTCCAAACTTTCTTCAAGCTGTTATAGTAAACATAAAATCTCTTGAGCCTGACCTTATCTTTAGGATTAAGCCTAATGGTTTTGATATTGACTATTGATAAGTAGGTTTTATACCTATTTATTAGCTATCAACTTACTAGAATTATGATTAAACATAAGTATTTTTAGTATTATTTGATTGCTTTTTATGTTTGTTTTGTAAGTTACATCAAGGAGACTGCAAAGGAATGGTTATGGCATGACAAAGGCATGGCAATGGCATAGTATAGTGATCAATGGCTAGAATGAAGATTGTAGCTGAACTAATGCATGTGAAGAGGGTATCCAGAAGTTAAGTGAAGATTGAAGAGTTAAGTGAAGAAAGAAGAAGAAAGCAGTAGCAATATAGCAGCAATACACTAGCAAAAGACCAGTAGAAAAACTTCAAAAAAGCTCAACCGCGCGGCCGTGCCAATATAACAAAGGAACTCAGCGCGCCCATGCCAGGAGATGAGCAGGCAGCGGGAAGCAGCCGCGTGACCGTGCGATCAAACAAGTCAAGGCCGACACGTGTGCGAGGAACACTCCATATGCAAACACGGCGTGCCCACACCCCAATCCTACTACGCGGCTGCGCGGCCGCGCCAGCCAGACTTAGAAAGAAAGTTAACTTTTCACTAATTGACTGCTGTAGCGTATTTTCCATATAAAGGTGTATTTGCTTATTGCAAGAAACAATTACTTTCAGATTTATTTTGCTATTTTAGTGTTTGATAGAGCTAGAAAGATTCCATAGCAATATTCTATTATTTGGCTTCTCTCTCTAGATCTAGTAGCTTATGAATATTGAGTACCACTTTGGTTTTGATGATGGATCTGAACTAAGTTGGAAGCACATTGTGGAGAAGGGTTTAATTAGATTTGCTATCTTTTTTCTCTTCAATCTCTTTGTTCTCCTTGTTTCTTCTCATGCTTGGCTTAAATCCCATAATGGTTGTTGATTTAGAAATGAATTAACCACCATTATGGGATTATAATGAAGTTTATTATGTAGTTCAGATTATGTATGCCTTATTGTGATGCTTGTATGATTATAGTTGGATTGCCTAACTTGGTTGTGCTTAATGTTTGGATGCTTGATCACCATCTACCTTAATAACTTGTATGGAATTAAAAAATGAAATATAAGTTCAGATTTGACCATGTTAGCATGTGTTCATGAGATTTACAAGTGTTAGATTTCGTGATTTGTAACCCGGATAGACATATACCGATTTTTAATGTGTGGTCGTTGAGAGAGCCTGCACTTAAATTGATATTGCTTGTAATTCACATAGACATATAGTGGGTTAGGTAATATTGATGCTCATATGAATTTTATCTCTTTCATGGATTTTGTGTAATTCAGACATGATTATTGACAAATAGTCATATTTCACTTTCGTGCTCTCGACTAGCAGTCCATAGTAATTAATCAAGCTTAACAAGAGGTGTACGTTCTGGATATAGCATTAAATGACATTAGGAACCAATATCTTTCCACTTTGAATCTCTTCATTTATTAATTAGTTGTTTTGTGTTGATAATTATTTTAGTCTTTTAATTAACCTGTTATTTGATCGTTTAAGTAGCCAGAATTAGCTATAAAGTCGTTGCATGATAGGTTAGAATTAATTACCTTTCTTCGTGGGAACGATACTTGACTTACTCTATATTACTTATTGACCGTGTATACTTGCACGTGTTAGTGTCTATTTTGTTAAACCCGAAATAAGCCAACAAGTTTTTGGCACCGTTACTGGGGATAGGTTTTTATTTTTATTACTATCGTCATCAACTTAAGTTAAATTTGTCTGACTTAAACAAATCTTATCTTATCTCATTTCTATTTTACTTTTATTTGCTTTTTAGGTACTTGTGGATAGTATATGCACACCCGATCTTCAAATTCTGAGTTGATACCTAGACAAGATAATATCAACGGTAAAGCTTCGAGAGTGAGTGCACGTCATTATTATACACAAGTGAACACTAAAACATCAACCAATATAGCAGAAGATCATAGAGAAGAGTACAGAGCTTTAAGGGACTATTCTATGCAAAAAATAAATGAGTTACAGTCGAGGATTGTTAGGCCAACAATAGCAGCAGACACCTTCGAGATTAAGTCGGGAATAATACAGATGGTACCTAATTCGGTTCAATTTAGAGGTGCTGCTACTGATGACCTTAACGAGCACTTGATGAGTTTCATTGAGATATGTGACACATTCAAGTACAATGGTGTGTTAGAAGATGCGATATAGCTCAGATCGTTTAAGGAAAGAAGTTGGCTCCATTCATTGCCATCTGGGTAAATCATCACATGGGAGGACTTAGCACACAAATTTTTAGCCAAATTCTTTCCTATGCCTAAAACAACGAAAATGAGGACTGCTATATCTCAGTTTGAGCAACAATAGGGAGAGTTGCTATATGAGGCCTGGGAACATTACAAAGAGATGTTAAAGAAATGCCCTCACCACGGGATGCCTGACTGGATGGTCATTAATACCTTCTACAATGAATTGGGTTGGTAGTCTAGGCCAATCGTTGATGTCGCAGCAGGAGGAGCTTTATGGGCCAAGAGCTATGAAGAAGCTTATGAGCTTATTGAGACCATGGCAACGAATGATTTCCAGAATCCATCAACTAGGATGCCTCATCCAAAAGATGCTGGGTTATTGTAGGTGGATGTCATTACAGCATTATCAGCTCAAATGACATCTATGTCAAAGAAAATTGATTCAATGGCGGATAACTGATGAGTGGAATTTATACCCGTGAATCGAATACTTTGTGACTTAAATAGTTGCCTGTTCTCGTAGATTTTATATGATTATAGTGTTATTGTGCTTAATCGTCATATTGCAGGTCTTATCAGGTGTTTTATAGAACACCTATCAGGTGTCTTATCAGGTGCTTAATTGGCCAATTTACATATGCCCGCGCCGCGCTGGCGTCATCATGGCACCGCAGTGCCAATGTTCCTTCTTGGGCTCGCGCTACAGCGCGAGCTCTGGTCTGTTCATTAATGACAAGGCGCCGCAGCGCCAACCACCAGCTTAAAGCCCGCGCCGCGGCGCCACCTTCGGTGCCCAGGCAGAGAATGCTTGGGTTTGACCTAGCTTGAAGAAAAGAGGCGTATAAAGCACAAGAGAAGCTCTGCATCTTAATATCTATCATCAGACACCTTATATTATATAGATTAGCATAGTTTAGTTTTTTCTCTTTTCTTTTGTATTTTCTCTATCTAGTTCTTAGTTGATGTCTGTAAATATAGATTAGGTAGATTAAGGAGAAGTCTGTTATTTCTTCGGAGCACAAGAGCAACGAGCG
The DNA here is from genome assembly GCA_016801055.1 of Panax notoginseng. Taxonomy (NCBI): domain Eukaryota; kingdom Viridiplantae; phylum Streptophyta; class Magnoliopsida; order Apiales; family Araliaceae; genus Panax; species Panax notoginseng. Next base: position 94,341,442 of record CM029016.1, read on the forward strand.
ACACGGATTGGAAAGCTTGATTTGAGCGGAATGCGTGGGGATTGAAGGGGCTTTGACAGAGTTTCTTCTATCCATTTATTTCCTCTAATTTTGTATTCTATAAATGTTAACTTATTTGCTACTTGTATTTGGTTTATTAACTATGAACTAAATATTAGCTCTAGGGTTATAATGGATCCTGTTGTTATTTAAATTGATGATCTTATCTCTTTGGTTGGCACCATATGATTTGGATTAATATATTTATGTTTTATGATTCTCGCTAAGACATTAGTGATGATTTTGGTAATCTGCATGATATCGACAGAAGAATTATAGATTTACACCTAAATATATAAGCATGTGATTGTGGGTTTCAACTGCATAAGTTGTGCGTAGAATAGATATATCTCTGGGCGCCACGTGCGACCTAATTGAGAACTTATGTTTAAATCCCTGCTACGATTAATTTGCATAGACATGTGTAGGATTGCATCTAGCTTGGATGTTCTTTTCTGTTCTATTCCTTTCTGGGTGGATCTGGAGAGGATATGTTTGTGCATATCTCGACAGAGGTGCATAAGAATCTGTATGTTCTCGGTCGACAAATCGTTGTGACCTTTAAGACCAACGAGAGAAGGGTAACTAGTTTGATGAAACATAACACTCCAGGTGTTCGACATAATGCCTGTATGGGGGTGAAGTTGTGAACTTAGCTGGATTTCCTTAGATTACCATTCGGTATCCAATTACTTACTTTGTTAATTAGTTTTAACTAGATTAATCACACTTCCATTTACTGTTGTTCGAATAAGACTTTAGCTATACACAATCGGTATTTGGAAAATATTAGTCATAGTTCCTCGTGGGTACAACACACTTCTTATCACTGTATTACTTGTTAGACCGCGTATACTTGCGCATGTTTAGTGATCGATTTTTCGACCAACAAATTTTTGGCGCCGCTGCCGGGGATCGAACTCGGGTCACCCGCGTGACAAGCGGGAATACTTACCAGTATACTTTGAACTTATATTTATATTTATCTTTTATTTGTTTGATCTTTGTTTGCGTGTGTTTTTTGATTGCGATAAATAGGCTGACAAGATTGTATGTAATTGCGGCTCTTGTGCAAGACTTAGCGTAAGCTGGGGCCTTACAATTAAATTTATTGCTATCGTTTGTGAGATTGGTTTGACAAGATTGTAAGTAAATGCATTGCTCTTGTGCAAGACTCAACGTAACTGTTGGATCCTTACAGTCAGATTTTGCATGCACATTTTTATTAAACTTGTATTTCTATTTTAAATAAAGTCAGGCTGAAGACTATAAAATAAGCGCTTATTGGGAGGCAACCCAAGTTATAAATTTTTGTGTTAGTTAATCTCAGATACCAAATGGCTATGAGCATGATTCACCAACGAATAGCCTAGCGAAGTAAAAGGCAATGCATGTCAAGGCACAAGTTAAGGCCAAAAAGAAGGTGCAAGCTATTGCTTGAATTTTGTTGGTGCTTTTGAATTGGAATGGCTCCAAAATGACTTACGGTGGTGGGGATGCTGTCGATTACAATTAGCACAGCCGCAGGGAAGTCCTCTAGTTTTAATTTTATCTATCTTTTTACAATGAGGACAATGTTTGTCTTAAGTTTGGGGGTACTCATGATATTCTTGGTACTTGAGTTAGTATTTGGTTATTAGGTCAGTTATTTTGATGTTTTTAGGTTTAGTTATGCATATTAGTTAAAATTTTTAAAATTTTGAAAAATTTTCATTTTATGTTATATCTTAGCAAATAGTAGACATCGGTTGGGGAAGCCGACAACTGATAAATGATCACGGAAGTTCTTTGCATTGAATTCTTTTATTGCGTTTAGTAAGGACATTGTCAGTTTCAAGTTTTGGGGTCTTCTACGTTTTGTTTTGATATGTTTTGTTTTATTATTTTTTTTGTGGGTTTAATACATTTCTAGTATAGGTTGTGCCTCTTGAGCATTGACTTAATTTGAATTGAGCTATAATATATGATCAGGCAAATGATTGTTAAAGTTATAACTCATGAAAAATGGATAAATGTTGCTTAGTTTGGGTGATTGACTTATTGTTGGTCATTGCTTTGCTTATGACTCCTACTTTTGAGCACTCATCCATTTGTAATGAACTAGTTGTATACTTAGAGAAGGCTTATATAACCGAATGCTTTTGGGAGATATCAATAAGCTCTAGAACTCGTTTAAACATCACTCGAAGCAATATACGTAAGTTTGATTAATTGGTCATGTGGTGGGTTGAGATAGAGCATAAAACGCACTCACTCATAAACACATACTTAGAGGAGATAGAGCGTAAAATGCACTCACCTATGAAAAAAAAATTCTTTTCATTTCTACTTGCAACCTAGAGGAGAAAAAGAGAGAGGCGGCGGCTTGGAGAAGAGGGAGGCTATGGCTCTTGGCCATGGTTCTTCAAGAACTTCAAGGAACATCAATAGTGGGAGCTTCAACAACATCAATGGAGGAGCTTCAACCAACAACTAAGGGAAGCCATCCTTTCTTTCTTTCTTTTTCCTTTAGTTGCTAGAACTCATTCTTGGGGATCTAGTGTAAACAATTGTAACACCTATGTAGGCAAGGAATTGAATTAAACTTCTAGCTTTTCTTTGATACTTGTATGATCCATTGGATGATTACCTAATATTTGGAATAGTTTGATTTATTTGTTATGAATTAAACTTCTAATTTGCTTTCCTTTTGATTGGTGTCATATGAATTGGTTCTTTATATTTCGTGCTTAATGTTTAATTGCTAAGGAATTGGTAATTAGTTTGGTAATCTATTTGAAATTGGAAAATGAATTGTGAATTTAGACCAAAAATATAAGGGCATGTGATTATGTTATGCATAATTTATATATTGTCAATTCATAGTGGCCACCATGATCATAAAGGGAGTTAAGAGATTTGAACAAAGTGATGCACGCCAAGTGTTTGACAAAATGCTTATGTGTGGATATTATGTTCTTAGCTCTTTATATATCTATCTATGTTTTGTTTTTCTATTATTTTAATTAATTGTAATTATAATTTATCGTTTTAATCAACTGTTTAAATAAGACTGAGGCAATATAAAGTCAGTACTTGGTTAATCATTAAAGATAATTTCTCGTGGGTTCGACAACTCTCTTATCATTATATTACTTGTTGACCGCGTATACTTGCGCGTGTTTATCGGTTGCGAAATCGACCAACAAGTTTTTGGAGCCGTTGCCGGGGAACTATTATTCTAATATTGTCCAATATTGATTTAAATCATTTTAGTCTTACTTTGAACGTGTATATATTTCTTTCTTTCTTTTATTTGTTTGATCTTCCTTTCTTTTTATTTTTAGGTTTACAGATTATGGAAGATCAATGTATTCAATGGCCTTATAAGGGGACGACGCAACCAAGCTCGGAAGAAGGGCTTGAGAAATTGCAACTTCAAATTGCTAATGCCTTAAGGTTTTCTGACAATCTTGAGTGTCAGTCCACTCAGAATGCCTACTGTCAGGAACCAGCTGACTTTGAACCGATTCCCTACCATCCAAACTGCCAATGTAAGACCCCGAATTTTTTTTAATAAAATAGAATTTCCTCTATTTATTATTTTGAAATAGTAAGGGTTGAATTGATTAATGTGGTTAGTTATGGGTAAAATACGCAAATATTTCAAATAAGCAAGTTGTTATAAAATATTAATTGTTATCGGGGAATATTCGTTTGGTCGTGGAATATTCTTTCTGTCGGGGAATATTCGTACGACGGCGCAGCTATTTATGGGCCCCATAACGGAAAACGGTCGGATGAGGATAACGATAAAAATTGAGTTTTTATAATTAACGACGTAGTTGTTACCGTTAATACTGTTGGAATACCCGGTGGTTAAAACACAGTAATACGCGTTGTTGCACAGTAGCACACGGTATTGCACCAATTATTGATTCTTACGTAAGAAGGCACTACTCAATAATTGGTACAGTAATTACTGTTCAATATTGTATTTTATTGATTCAATAATTGCTACGTTGATATTTTATAATTGTCACTACACAATATTTTCTATTATCGGAACAATAATTCATATTATCTGAATAATATTATTAGATAACATTATTGGCAATGTCTAGAAAGTTCTGTCTAAGAAGAGGTTTGGTCATCTAATTGCGCGCCAGTAAGGAGAGATCCTTATTGGAAAGCCCCCTCTTTCCTGGGAACGGCCTGGTTGCCAGTACTGTGATTCTGTAATATTATTTGTGTATAATTAATTATTGATTTATATGATGAGAAAAATATTAATGTGGATATAGATGGAGAAAATTTTTAATGTGACAATTGTTGAAAATTAATATTTTATCTTTTTCTGATAAAATAATTCATTTAAATATATTATTTTAATAATATATTGATGATGATATTTTTACAATGAATGTGGGATATATGAGTATATGAGGAGGAAGAGTATTTTTATGGCATTAAATGATTAACACATGTTTTGTGTGTTGGTGGACACAATTCTTGACCGAAAATTTATTATTGACTGTAAAATCGTCCGTTTGTGGATTTCGGTTAATTTCTGTTTGGAATTTGAAAAAACTTTCTTCTGCAAAGTTGTAGAGAATTGAATTTCCTATAAAAACTCGCGAGATTCGAATTTTCTGATAAAAGGGCTATTTATTATGAATTATTGAAGTTCTGAAGTTCTGAAATAATTGATTTTTAGAAGTTTTATTTATTAGTTTGAAGAAAAACGTTTTTGTATTTTGTTAGACATCATTAACATGTGTGGCTGGTGTTTTTGACCAAAGGTGGGCTAAGGAAAATTTGTATAATTATATTAATATTATATTCAATTTTCTGCTTTGGTGTTCTAAGCATTTTCTTATAAATAGGGTGCTTAGGTTAGAATTGAAAATCACACCAGAAACACAAGTTTCTCTCTATTTCTCTCTCTATATCGAGCGTATTCTTGTGAGTATTTGATACTTTGAGTGTTGCTATACGGTGCAAGTTTCCTTCAGCACTATATCTAGTATTTCAGTCAGAAGTACCGTCTTTCCGAGGTAAGGGATGTTATTTCTTCTTAAATGATATTATTTTCTTCAATATCATTATGCCGAAGTATTGATCTGAACTTTTTATCAAATTTCAAAAATTAAAAACAATGTTCATAGTATGTCACCATTACCCTATATATAGTCATTACGTAGTTTCAAAAATTTGAAAGAGGGTTGTTATGTTATTATTATTAGTACAGATTACTTCACAACTATTGAAATCGTTGTAGAAGGGCAGTATAAAGAAAATATTTAAATTCTTTCAGCTTATCTATATAATTGTTATTACTTGCTGGGCACCCAAATGCTCATCCTTGCTTAGTTTAAATGTTTTCAGCTAAGTTTGAAGAACCAGAAAGCTCATGCAGAAACAAAGGGAAAGGAAAGCTAACCAAATAAGATTTATGGTAGTTTATGTATTAGTTTGATATTATTAAGACAAGTATGATATTAATTATCTATCATGGGTTGTAATGAATGTTTAAAGGTTACGTACTTGGGATTCAGACTCTGATGTATATGTAAATTAAGTTGATTTTTATATTATTGTTATTATTATTAGTATTATTCCGCTCATAGAAATGGTATCGTGAAGCACCGAGTTCGGGTTTTAAGTACTCGGATTTGGGGGCGTCACAGGGGGTGCCTAAGACCTTCCCTCCGCATAACCAAGTCCCCGGACCCTAATGAATCTCGATTTCACTGACCCGTTTAGCAGTGTTACATCACTGGGTCAATGTGCAAACCTTTTATCGGTTGTGTTAGTACAACAATTTAAAAAACCAACTGGCGACTCTTAACAGTCCATCGTCAACATTATACATGTCGGACCTTTTTCACTTATTTTTTCAAACAAATCTCACCTAAAATGAGAACACCAAAGGATAAGTAACGGAAAAGGACAATTAAATTTCATGTCGGGGTTACTATTCATGAGTTATTATTCATGAGTTACTATTCACCGAAAAATGAAATTTTCTTCTTTTCGTCCAAAATATCTATTCTGGATACTAGCTTTGATTGTATCCATATTTTGATCATTCTTGAATTTTACTCCACTATGATTGTTTATGAGGTATTTTTTGGACATGGATAAACTGTAATACGAATCCCTAATATTTGTTCTTTTGCTTCACTGGATTCGTTTCCTTTAAAATATTTTTCATCATCCTCAGTCCTAAATGATGATATAATTGAATATCTTTGGCCTGTAGTGCAAAGATTGATGATTTCTGATGAATATCTTTGGCCCGTAGTGCAAAGATGAACAGGTGTTGAGATGAACATGATCGACTGGTGATACAAATGAATATCTTTGGCCTGTAGTGCAAAGATAAATATTTGATTAAAGATGGTTATTGATTATTGTTACAGGGATAAAATATTGATGATGGACTTTTAAATCTTAGAAGATAGTAGAACCCATTCTCTACTTGACTCTTCTAATGGTTTGCTGTTTCCGCTGCGAATATTGATTTAAAACTTGTTGTCTATTGTATTCTATCAGATTTTTCCCTGTTGAAGACTAACGATAATTTGTTGTATATTATCTTAGTCATAATATTCTTTACTGGGCTAGTTGAGCTCACCCTTTTCCTTGTTGTTTCATTTTCTTCTCAGGAGGCAAGAATATAGCGAGTACTAGTCGGGGTATGGAATGATGGTTCAAGACAGTTATTTTAGTAGTCCTCACTATTTTGTAAAATAGTATATCAATAAGTATAATGAGGACTTAATTGAGTATGAATACTGTCTAGATGACAATATTTGTATTTAAACTCACAGTATAGGTGTTGTTGTATTTTGCACGACAATTGTAATAATAAAGTTGTAGTTATTTTCTGTACCATGCATGTGGCGACTCAAAATGGGTGTTGTATACCTGTTTTGGGGGCGTCACAGTTGGTATCAGAGCTTAGGGATATGATCTCTGGCGGGGATCGGGGAATAGAACTAGGAGGGGAGAGACGAGTAAATCCTTCGCTAGTGTGTCCTACCTAAGCTTATTTGTTGGTCGGTCATAATATAGGGATATTATGTGATTTGTTAATTTGTTAAATTAACCCTTATTTTATGGCAGTATTTGAGAATTTCGACTGAGAATGTTAATAATGGAGTGAATGAGATCGTGGAAACACTTCTAATCACCAACCAGGATAATGCGATGTCAGGCGAAGAAGGAATTAGAGATATCCATGTGGTGAGTGAAGAATTAATAGTTGCACCCGAGATAGTCGCAGAGGTAATAGCCGAGAGTGAGGAAGAAGAGGAAGAAGAGGTACCTGAGGAGAGTTTATTAGAGGTATTTTATGATCAAAATGTAGAATTAAAAAAAAATCGTATTCATGAGTTAGAAGAGCAGGCTGAAGAACGACAGGCGGTCGTGGAGCAAAAGGATGCAACAATTCAAGCTTGTGTTACCCGATATGTGATGCTTGAACAGAAGCACTCTTTGGCAGAGTATAAGATGATAAAGCTAGAATCTGAGCTGAAAGAAGAAATAACGGAACGAGTGAGAATGAGTGATGCATGGGTAAAAGCCGCACGACGCGTTGATATTGTGGAAAGAGATGCCCGATCTAATAAGAGAAGATTTAACGATAACGGGAAGACATCGGCAACATCACCAGCACCAACAACAAATTCTAGGGGGGGAGAACGACCGCCAGTTAGATGCTACAGATGCGGAGATGAGGGACATATAAGGTCAAATTGTTCAAAGCCTTCCAAGGTATGTTTTAGTTGTGGAAAAGACGGTCACATAGCTCGATTTTGTCCTGTAGCGAAATAAAGTCCAGCAGGGACGGCGGCACCAAAGGTGGATACAGACAAAATAAAATCGATGGTTTCAGGAAGAGCATTTTTCGTGACTGGTCAGAATGCGAGGAACCCGAACGAAGTTAGCACGGGTTAGTTAATTATAAATTTTTGCGAAGTCTATACCTTATTAGATACCGGTTCTACCCATTCATTTATCTCTTGCTTGCGTTCAACGTTTAAACTTGACTCCGGAGAAATTAGACTTTGACTTATCTGTTGAAACTCTGTTAGGAGAAATTTTCATCACATCCATTGTTTATAAATCTTGTTTGATCCAAGTTGGCACCATCACATTACTTGTTGATCTTATCTCTTTAAAGATACTTGCTTTTGATGTGATTTTAGGAATTGATTGGTTAACTACTCATCATGCTAAAATTGATTGCTTTCGTAAGGTTGTTAGTTTTCATATTCCTAAGCAACCTGTTATTCAAATTCAAGCAATCAAACCATTGAAGTCAAACTCTTTCATATCAAGCCGTAAAGTCATTCGTTTATTGAAAAACGGATGTCAAGCTTTCTTAGCCCATGTCATGGACTTGAACAAAAATACGTCAGATTTGAATGATATTTTTATTGTTAGTAAATCCCTGACGTATTTTCTGAAGAATTTCTTGGCTTACTCCCAGAGCGTGATATTGAATTTTGTATCGACTTTGAACCCGGTACAAAACCCATTTCTAAAATCTCATATCGAATGGCTCCTATTGAACTTCAGGAGTTAAAAACCCAACTATAGAAGTTGATAACCGAGCCTTTATCTGGTGACTTCCTTTGTGGAATGCACAGAATCCAGACTCTCCGTAGGGGATGCCATATTCGTGCGGTAGTAAACTGATAGGTGTCATTGTGACGTGCTATCCAAGATTGGGATATGAGTCACAGTTGAGAGCAACCTAAGTCAGTAATCGAAATACGTAGCTTTCTAGTTATTATCGGAGATTCGTAAAAGGATTTTCTCGAATCGCTACCCCGTTAACTCAGCTGACTCGGAAGGATATCAAATTCGTATGGAGTGAAGAATGCGAGAAGAGTTTCCAAGAGCTTAAGAGGAGACTCATTTCGGCACCTGTTTTGACAATACCATCTAGTTTAGATGGATTTGTTATCTACAGCGATGCTTCAGGCAAAGGGTTAGGATGTGTTCTCATGTAAAGTGGGAAAGTTATAGCCTATGCCTCGCGACAACTTAAAGAATATGAGAGGAATTATCCTACTCATGATCTAGAGTTGGCAGCAGTCGTTTTCGCGCTAAAGATCTGGAGGCACTATCTATATGGGGAGAAAGTGGAGATATATTCAGGCCATAAAAGCCTCAAATATTTCTTCACCCAAAAGAAACTCAATATACGACAACGACGTTAGCTCGAGCTGTTGAAAGATTACGACCACATTATTCAATACCATCCTAGAAAAGCGAACGTGGTAGCTGACGTGTTGAGTAAAAGATCGTATACGGGCACGAGTACGATATTGTCAAAGACCCATTTCGTACGACTTACAGAAGATAACGAATATACGATTAGAATCGACTTTTATCGATAAAATTAAAATCGCTTAAGCTACACACCGGAGCTGATGAATATGAAAAAGGAAGTGCAAGAAGTTGTTATTCCAAAAGCGAGAATTGGCAATGTAAGGAAAGTTCAAACCTACGATTTATTAGTCCATTTGAAATTCTCGATTGAATAGGAACTATGGCCTATAGACTCACTTTACAGCCAAGTATGACGCGTGTTCATAACGTTTTTCACGTATCGAAGTTACAAAATTATGTGGACAACCCAAACCACGTCATTGAATTAGAACCAAACGAGATAGCTGAAGACTTAACGTACGAGGAGGTACCTGTCAAGATCTTGGATAGGAAGGAGCATGTCCTACGCACGAAGGTCATACCACACATTAAAGTTTTGTGGAGAAACCATGCTATTGAGGAAATGACCTGGGTGTTGGAAACGAAAATGAAAGCGAGGTATCCTCATCTTTTCGAAACACCAGGTACGTACGTCAATTTCGAGGACGAAATTTCATAAGGAGGGGAGGTTGTAAGACCCCGAATTTTTTTTAATAAAATAGAATTTCCTCTATTTATTATTTTGAAATAGTAAGGGTTGAATTGATTAATGTGGTTAGTTATGGGTAAAATACGCAAATATTTCAAATAAGCAAGTGGTTATAAAATATTAATTGTTATCGGGGAATATTCGTTTGGTCGTGGAATATTCTTTTTGTCGGGGAATATTCGTACGACGGCGCAGCTATTTATGGGCCCCATAACGGAAAACGGTCGGATGAGGATAACGATAAAAATTGAGTTTTTATAATTAACGACGTAGTTGTTACCGTTAATACTGTTGGAATACCCGGTGGTTAAAACACAGTAATACGCGTTGTTGCACAGTAGCACACGGTATTGCACCAATTATTGATTCTTACGTAAGAAGGCACTACTCAATAATTGGTACAGTAATTACTGTTCAATATTGTATTTTATTGATTCAATAATTGCTACGTTGATATTTTATAATTGTCACTACACAGTATTTTCTATTATCGGAACAATAATTCATATTATCTGAATAATATTATTAGATAACATTATTGGCAATGTCTAGAAAGTTCTGTCTAAGGAGAGGTTTGGTCATCTAATTGCGCGCCAGTAAGGAGAGATCCTTATTGGAAAGCCCCCTCTTTCCTAGGAACGGCCTGGTTGCCAGTACTGTGATTCTGTAATATTATTTGTGTATAATTAATTATTGATTTATATGATGAGAAAAATATTAATGTGGATATAGATGGAGAAAATTTTTAATGTGACAATTGTTGAAAATTAATATTTTATCTTTTTCTGATAAAATAATTCATTTAAATATATTATTTTAATAATATATTGATGATGATATTTTTACAATGAATGTGGAATATATGAGTATATGAGGAGGAAGAGTATTTTTATGGCATTAAATGATTAACACATGTTTTGTGTGTTGGTGGACACAATTCTTGACCGAAAATTTATTATTGACTGTAAAATCGTCCGTTTGTGGATTTCGGTTAATTTCTGTTTGGAATTTGGAAAAACTTTCTTCTGCAAAGTTGTAGAGAATTGAATTTCCTATAAAAACTTGCGAGATTCGAATTTTCTGATAAAAGGGCTATTTATTATGAATTATTGAAGTTCTGAAGTTCTGAAATAATTGATTTTTAGAAGTTTTATTTATTAGTTTGAAGAAAAACGTTTTTGTATTTTGTTGGACATCATTAACATGTGTGGCTGGTGTTTTTGACCAAAGGTGGGCTAAGGAAAATTTGTATAATTATATTAATATTATATTCAATTTTCTGCTTTGGTGTTCTAAGCATTTTCTTATAAATAGGGTGCTTAGGTTAGAATTGAAAATCACACCAGAAACACAAGTTTCTCTCTATTTCTCTCTCTATATCGAGCGTATTCTTGTGAGTATTTGATACTTTGAGTGTTGCTATACGGTGCAAGTTTCCTTCAGCACTATATCTAGTATTTCAGTCAGAAGTACCGTCTTTCCGAGGTAAGGGATGTTATTTCTTCTTAAATGATATTATTTTCTTCAATATCATTATGCCGAAGTATTGATCTGAACTTTTTATCAAATTTGGAACTTTTCATGTCGGGGTTACTATTCATGAGTTATTATTCATGAGTTACTATTCATGAGTTACTATTCACCGAAAAATAAAATTTTCTTCTTTTCGTCCAAAATATCTATTCTGGATACTAGCTTTGATTGTATCCATATTTTGATCATTCTTGAATTTTACTCCACTATGATTGTTTATGAGGTATTTTTTGGACATTGATAAACTATAATACGAATCCCTAATATTTGTTCTTTTGCTTCACTGGATTCGTTTCCTTTAAAATATTTTTCATCATCCTCAGTCCTAAATGATGATATAATTGAATATCTTTGGCCTGTAGTGCAAAGATTGATGATTTCTGATGAATATCTTTGGCCCGTAGTGCAAAGATGAACAGGTGTTGAGATGAACATGATCGACTGGTGATACAAATGAATATCTTTGGCCTGTAGTGCAAAGATGAATATTTGATGAAAGATGGTTATTGATTGTTGTTACAGGGATAAAATATTGATGATGGACTTTTAAATCTTAGAAGATAGTAGAACTCATTCTCTACTTGACTCTTCTAATGGTTTGCTGTTTCCGCTGCGAATATTGATTTAAAACTTGTTGTCTATTGTATTCTATCAGATTTTTCCCTGTTGAAGACTAACGATAATTTGTTGTATATTATCTTAGTCATAATATTCTTTACTGGGCTAGTTGAGCTCACCCTTTTCCTTGTTGTTCCATTTTCTTCTCAGGAGGCAAGAATATAGCGAGTACTAGTCGGGGTATGGAATGATGGTTCAAGACAGTTATTTTAGTAGTCCTCACTATTTTGTAAAATAGTATATCAATAAGTATAATGAGGACTTAATTGAGTATGAATACTGTCTAGATGACAATATTTGTATTTAAACTCACAGTATAGGTGTTGTCGTATTTTGCACGACAATTGTAATAATAAAGTTGTAGTTATTTTCTGTACCATGTATTTGGCGACTCAGAATGGGTTGGGTGGGACCTATTTTGGAGGCGTCACAGCCAAGGTTCTCCAAACTCATGGGACTACAGTCAAGAGTAATATCAGGATCTGAATCATGCCTCTCAGTCTGAATATCAGTCTCCACCGCAATATGAGTTGACGTCTCAACCCAATGACAGCTTTGTTGAGACCTCAACACGAGTAAAAGAGAACAGGCTTGGGGAGCTTCTCGCCGACTTTATTGAGAGAAATAAGGTTCAGATAGCAAGCCAAGAAGCCGCATTGCACAACCTTGAGAATCAATTGGGGCAACTGGTCAATGCCATCACAAATCCACTGCAAGGAAATCTCCCGGTCTTAATTGATCTCGACGATGAAGCAGTAGAGCATTGCACGTTGGATACGCAAGGAAAATGCAATGAGTCTCGCACAGTTGTTGAGGGAGACGTCATAGTACAAACTAGCCAACCGGTGGAGTTTGAAGTTGGTGACAAAAGGATCAACAGTGGTTGTATAGTCAATACTGATCTACGATAAGAAACCACGCTCCCGTCTGTGGAAATTTGTGAGGGCCCAATAGCGTACAAAGACCGTTTTCAACTTAATGAAATAGGCAAATTAGTGGATAATTCCAGTGGCGAAAGCTTCTTTATGCCGATGGATGACTGGATGGATGTAGGAAACGAAGATGATCCATCATCAACGTCTGCCAAAAATCCAAAGGAATTGACGAATAGGTGGCATGAGAAGGTCATTTTTGCTTATGAGCCGGATTGAACGACGTCGGTATAGTCAAGCAGATGACTTTAAAACAAGCGCTTGGTGGGGAGGCACCCCCATATCGGTATAAATTTTATCTATTTCCCTTTACCTATATCTAGTTTACTCTATAGTTAGTCATTATATTATATGTAATAATGATTTTTTGCTTCAAGTGTTTTCTGTTATAATGGTCTTGGCATGTGCAGATAACAGTTAGAAAATTTTTAGGAAAGAGCATCTCGCACTGCGGCGCCACCAATTGTAGTACAATCTGCGCTGCAGTGCCGACTTCGTGCCACATCGCTAATATTCGCACTGCAGCGCCAGTGTTTAATACCCAATCTCTCTCCTTCGCGACATAGCGCCAACCAACACTAGACAGGTCGCGCCGCGGCGCCATGAGCGAGCCCAGCCCCTGTTAACTCACACTACGACGCCAAGTACTGAAGGACAGCCCGCGCTGCAGCGCCGACAGCAAGATTAAATTTTTAAAATGCACTGAAGGTCAGCAGTTGTGCCCATTAACCCTCCTTCTTCTCAACACATCTCGGCAGCACAAGCAAACCAGGTGCCCCTTTCCTCCACAAAAACTCCCACCCTCTGCATAGTACAATTCAGAGCATCTCTAGCAAATCAAAATCCACTATCCCAAACTGAAAGCTTCCATCAATTCACTTGTCAGATTTAGCCCACATGATTTCTCACTTTAGGTTTCTCACTAGGGTTTGCAATTGAAGGTATTTTTGTTGGATTTCGTTCAAGCAGAATTCTTTTCGGTTTAATTGTGGATTTTTTGTGCAATTCTTTTTCTCTGTGATTTGGGAGATTTCTACTGACGAAAATTGGGCTAGAACACTGTCAAGCAAATGGTTGTCCATATTTGGTTTTCAGAGTGCACTCTAGGTGTTTGATAAAATTCCTGAAAGAAAAAGTTGACTAAATTGGGGCTGAATTGGCATTACTATTGCATTGGGTTTATTTGGCCTAAGTTTGGGGGAATTTTGGCACTGTTTAGGGACTGTTTTTGCATCAAGCCAACTGAATTTCTGAAATGGCACAAAAGAGGCAACACCTTAGTATGGGAGGATCGTCATCCCCGGCACCACCTACGGCATGGGACAGAGCCAAGTTTATCAATGAGGAGGCCTGAAAAAGGTATAAAAGCTCATTTGGCGCACGCAATCTCATTCTTGAGTGGGGGTTCAAGCCAGACAAAAAGGATGGTTAGTTAGCAACCATGATACAAGAACGCAATTGGATCCACTTCACAAAACCACCAGGGTCTGCTGTCGTATCAGTGGTTCGGGAGTTATATGCTAACGCCAATCCCGAAGGTGACGTAGTTGTCCAAGTTAGGGGGAAGCTAGTGGCATTTGGAAGTGAGGCCATCAATGCACTGTTTGCCACGCCCAACTATGCGGGTAAGGACTATTTAGAGCTGGGGCTCCGCAGCTACGACCTATAGGATATCATTAGGAGGCTGTGCAAGCCCGGGACCGCGTGGAAGAAGAATGATTATACGGGTGAGAAGACCAGCTTCCCGACTTCAGCATTCAGTCGCTATGGGAAAGTGTGGTTCAGCTTCATATGTGTTAACATGATCCCAACCCGTCACTTGATCGACGTGACCAGAGATAGGGCGATTCTGCTATTCGCCATTGTCACGGGGCTGCAGGTGGATATTGGAGTTTTGATTCACTAGTCCATTCTGAAGGCAATCAAGAGTACAGTCACTTCGGGACTTCCGCATCCATCATTGATCACTCGATTGTGCAAGCAAGCAGGCATTCAGTGGGGGCCAGTAGAGATAGCCTTGCCTCCCATGGCAATCATCTACCACCAGACGATCTCACGCTTTATTGTGTGGGATGAGGCAGAGTTCCATAGTAGAGGCGAAGGCTACAGACCTCCTACAACGTCGCCTCCTACAGCAGAGCCAGAGCAGGCACAGACTTCAGACGCCAGCCCAGCTGGACAGGGGCTACTGACTGACATTATGGCGTCCCTCACCTTGTTATACCAGAAATAAAATGCCGAGGCGTAGAGACAGCAGAGGCACATAGCTGCAGTGGCTCAGAGACAGGAGATAGCTATGCAGTACCAGGCTGAGCTGGTGAACACTATGCAGAGCATCTACACCGATTATTGTGGCAAGAATGCTGAGTTCTCGCCATACCAGTTCCCAGAGCTGCCTGTCTACCCCACACATTCCCTCCATCATCACCGCCCGCCGAGGCTGACGAGAATGAGATCGATGCTGAGTGAGCGAACTTCATGGAAGCCCTTTTGCATACGATTGCTTTATATTTAGCAATGAGGGCATTGCTCACCTCAAGTTTGGGGGTGATTTTAACTATTATTTGTTTTATTTTTGTACTGCCATGCTAGGTTGAATATTTAGTATTTTGTGATAACTTTTTATCAGTATTGTGGTGCTGTCATTTTGAACTATGGGTTTATGTTTGGATTTTTATCATTATGAATGCCATATATTGTTTTGGTTTTTATTTTATCAATGCTTTGATTATTATCAGCATGATTGTGGTTTATAGCCATATTTTTGGGGCTTATACAGATTTGATGCTTGTACCATTTGAATGGCCTTTTTACCCTATTTTGAGCTGCTATTTAGCAAGGGTTATAGTTATCATTAATTTATAATTGTGGCTGATGACAAGTGCCAAGTATTTATGCATATCTCTTGGAGTTGTGTCAAGCATGTATGTGCTAGGGGTTGTTCAATCGTTGAGTTTAGACTGTTATTGATCCGTCATTCTTAGCAAGCACCGACCAACAGTGTTAACTAGTTATTTTTTTCGAATTTAGTTCGCATGTTTATTGCTTTGAGAGTTTGTTCACTTTTATAAACTTTCATTTTTACAAGGTAATAAAAGACTTAGACATTTATACAGTTTTGGATCTTGATTTCTGGCATGTTGACAATTAAAAAAAATGAATGAAATAAGAATAAAAATAGAAAAGAAGAGTTTATATTGAAAGTTTTGCGGTGGGTCGAGATGGAGCATAAAATGCACTCGCCCATAAACGCAGGACCTATATCGAGATGGAGCATAAAATGCACTCGCTAAATAATCTTCGTTTTTGTTGTAAAATCTCAATGGCTTATGTTGATTACGTGGCCTTTACTACTCGAGTTATTAGATTCATAGGGGAGTTCTACACTTAGTGCCCTAAGGTCGTCTGGCTTTGGAGTCACTGATCAAAAGCTCATTCATGGGTAGTTCTAAATAGCCTAAGGTAATTAAGGATTGTCCGAGTTAGATTTTACTGTTGTCATGCTAGAGTCTTTTGATCTTTTCCTGCACTTGCGCCTTATTCTTAATGCTTGTTGAATGTTTAAGTTGCGGAGTGTGCTTATTATTATTAACAATCGACTGTGCGAACTTATTTAAGCTTTGATTAGTTATGGCGGTTGGTCTCCACACACACACATAGAATGGATCGAATACAGTCTTATGCTTGAAAATAAATGAACCCTTATTCATTTTTGTGTTTACCCTATTCTTTAGGAGTGGCTATGATCGAGCTTTGAAGCCATTATACTACTATACAGTTTTATTTTTCTTTCGCATGTGTTTTATTTTTGTTATTGTGTGTTAGATAGTTTGCTCGAGGACAAGCAAAGACTTATGTTTGGGAGTATTTGATGAGTGGAATTTATACCCGCGAATCGAATACTTTGTGACTTAAATAGTTGCATGTTCTCGTAGATTTTATATGATTATAGTGTTATTGTGATTAATCGTCATATTACAGGTCTTATCAGGTGTTTTATAGCTTTCAGAGGCAAAATTAGGCAATTTACATATTCCCGCGCCGCGGCACCAGAGCCAAGGCTTAGACTCGCGCTGCAGCGCCACCTCTGTCCCTGCTGAAGTCATCATAGCGTCGTAGCGCCAATGTTCCTTCTTGGGCTCGCGCTACAGTGCGAGCTCCGGTCTCTTCATTAATGACATGGCGCCGCAACACCAACCACCAGCTTAAAGCCCGCGCCGCGGCGCCACCGCCGGTGCCCAGGTAGAGAATGCTTTGGTTTGACCTAGCTTGAAGAAAAGAGGTGTATAAAGCACAGGAGAAGCTCTACATCTCAATATCTATCATTAGACACCTTATATCATATAGATTAGCATAGTTTAATTTTTTCTCTTTTCTTTTGTATTTTCTCTCTCTAGTTCTTAGTTGATGTCTGTAAATATAGATTAGGTAGATTTGGGAGAAGTCTGTTATTTCTTTGGAGCATAAGAGCAACGACCAACACGGATTGGAAAGCTTGATTTGAGCAGAATGCGTGGGGATTAAAGGGGCTTTGACAGAGTTTCTTATATCATTTATTTCCTCTAATTTTGTATTCTATAAATGTTGTCTTATTTGCTACTTGTATTTGGTTTATTAACTATGAACTAAATATTGGCTCTAGGGTTATAATGGATCCCGTTATTATTTAAATTGACTGTCTTATCTCTTTGGTTGGAACCATATGATTTGGATTAATATATTTATGCTTTATGATTCCTGCTAAGGCATTAGTGATGCTTTTGGTAATCTGCATGATATCGACAGAAGAATTGTAGATTTACACCTAAATATATTGGCATGTGATTGTGGGTTTTGACTGCATAAGTTGTGCGTAGAATAGACATATCTCTGGGCGCCACGTGCGACCTAATTGAGAACTTATGCTTAAATCCTTGCTATGATTAATTTGCATAAACATGTGTAGGATTGCATCTAGCTTGGACGTTCTTTTCTATTCTATTCCTTTTTGGGTGGATTTGGAGGGGATACGTTTGTGCATACCTCAACAGAGGTGCATAAGCACCTGTATGTTCTCGGTCGACAAATCTTCGTGACCTTTAAGACCAAAGAGAGAAGGGTAGCTATTTGATGAAATATAACACGCCAGGTGTTCGACAGAATGCCTGTGTGGGGTGAAGTTGTGACCTTAGCTTGATTTCCTTAGATTACCATTCGGTATCCAATTACTTGCTTTGTTAATTAGTTTTAACTAGATTAATCACACTTCCATTTACTGTTGTTCGAATAAGGCTTTAGCGATACACAATCGGTATTTGGTAAATATTAGTCATAGTTCCTCGTGGGTACGACACACTTCTTATCACTGTATTACTTGTTAGATAGCGTATACTTGCGCGTGTTTAGTTATCGGTTTTCCGACCAACAATAACAAAGTTAAGTAAGTTTCCTATGTCTGTGAGATTTGTGTAGGGTCACACCAAGCAGAACAATGTGCTATCACTGCAGAATCAGTACAGTTCGTCAGCAACTAGCAAAAACCACAGAATCAGTTCCAAAATTCCTACCATCTGAACAACCAAAACCATCATAATTTCAGTTGGAGAAATAATCAGAATGTGCAACAACACCAACCACAACAGTAATACCAATCTCAACAACTATATCAATTACAACAATCTCATCAGCAGTATGCAGCTAAACATCCTTACCCTCCTAGATTTCAACAACAACAACAACAACATCATCCACCTCTTGCCCCTCAACCAGAAAAGAAGTCAGAGACGAAAGAAATGATGTTGAAATATATGGCGAACACCGAAGTGATGATAAAGAGCCAAGCGGTGGCTATTAAGAATTTGGAGACTTAAATTGGCCAAATGGCCAACATGTTGAATAATAGACCGCAAGGGGCTCTACCAAGTAACATTAAAACCAATCGAAGAAGGGAAGGGAAAGAACAATGTCAAGCCATTACACTAAGATCAGAAAAATAGACTGTAGAAATTGACTCTGGTGCGCTTGCGCCCATTAATGAAGAGCCCTTAGCGCGCCCGCCCCAAGGTGTATTGAGTTTTGATGATGGCTTGAAGAAAGGGGGTTCTGAGCAGCGGGTAGTTGAGAAGGATCATGAGGAGTTGACTGAGAAAGCCACAACCAAACCACCACTTGTTTACCCTTCTGTTCCTTATCCACAGAGATTGCAAAAGCAAAGAGAAGACAAACAGTTTGCTAAGTTTTTCGAGGTCTTTAAGAAGCTGCAGATCAATATACCATTCGCATAGGCTTTAGAGCAAATGATAAGCTACGCGAAATTTATGAAGGGCATTCTATCAAGGAAGAAGAGATTAGAGGAACACGAGACAATGGCCTTGACGGAAGAGTGCAGTACGGTGTTGCAGCGTAAGCTACCTCGAAAGCTTAAGGACCCGGGCAGTTTCACAGTACCATGCTCCATTGGAAAGCTTTCTTCCAATAAATGCTTATGCGATTTGGGGGAAAGCATAAACTTGATGCCTCTGTCGATATTCACTCAATTAAGATTGTCGGCTCCAAAGCCGACAAATATATCACTACAGCTTGCCGATAGATCCATCACTTACCCCTGAGGTATAGTAGAAGATTTTTGGTCAAAGTAGACAAGTTTATCTTCCCAGCCGACTTCATTATTTTGGACTATGAAGAGGACAGAGACATACTGATCATCCTTGAGAGACCTTTTCTAGCCACGGGGCGAACGCTTATAGATATACAGAAAGGAGAGCTGACCATGAGAGTGCAAGATCAAGAGATCACTTTCAATGTATTTAAGGCTGTGAAGTTTCCCACTGACGAGGAAGAGTGCTTCCGGATTGATGTAGTCGACAAAGTGTTAAATGAAGAAGTTGGAAATCTGATTGACATTGAGCCATTTGAGAGTGCTATTCTGGGAGAATCTGACATGGAAGATACTGAGATTGTAGAGTATGTGCAAATTCTTGACACAACACCACATATGTGAAAGTTCAAGATTCCCATTGTACCGCTCAAACTTTCTAGGGAGACATTAGAATGACTCAAACCTTCTCTTGAGATTCCTCCCGATCTTGATCTTAAACCTCTTCCAGATCATTTAAGGTATGCATTTTTAAGTGAATCTTCAAAGTTTCCTGTTATAATTGCTGCTGCACTAACGTCTTGCCAGGAAGATAAATTGCTACGAGTGCTGCGAGAGTTTAAATCAGCAATTGGATGGACTATAACAGACATAAAGGGGATTGGCCCCTCATTTTGTATGCATAAAATCCTTCTAGAAGATGATAGTAAACCATCAGTACAACAACATCGAAGATTGAACCCTATTATGAAGGAAGTGGTTAAGAAAGATATCTTGAAGTGGTTAAATGCAGGGATCATTTATCATATTTTAGATAGCTCTTGGGTGAGCCAGGTCCAGTGCGTGCCAAAGAAAGGGGGTATGATAGTGGTATCCAATGAAAACAATGAGCTAATACCTACCAGGACATTTACGGGTTGGAGAGTTGGTATGGACTACCGTAGAATGAAAAAAGCTACAAGGATCATTTTCCTCTCCAGTTTATTGATCAAATACTGGATAGGCTAGCAAGTCATGAGTACTACTGCCTTCTGGATGGTTACTCTGGATACAACCAAATAGTGATAGCTCCGTAAGACCAAGAAAAGACTACATTCACTTGTCCGTATGGTACATTTACTTTTAGAAGGATGTCCTTCGGTTTATGCAATGCCCTGGCTACATTCTAGAGGTGCATGATGGCCATTTTCTCTGATATGGTGGAGCAAAATATTGAAGTCTTCATGGATGATTTCTCAGTATTTGGAGACTCCTTTGACTTGTGTTTGGAGTGTGTGTTGAAACAAATCTAGTTCTGAACTAGGAGAAATGCCATTTTATGGTACAAGAAGGTATTATTGCCAATTTTTTTAATAGCACTTTAACATGCAAGTATACGTGTTCAATTGTAATATTAAGCAAGCAAGGATATCGTTCCCACGAGGAAATAGAATAATATTCATCAATTACTAATTCCAATGTAATTAATCCTATTTTAAACTATGAAATATTATTTGTGATTTAAAAATTAAACTTAACAAAACTAATAATTAAAATTAAAATTTCACAAGAATAACTGCAGATTTAACAAGTTAAGACTACAACTTCCCTTGGTATTTCACTTTAATTAATTTACTTCACATTTAAATCAATTAATTAATATGAATCATTATCCAAGAATGTTTTATAAAATTCACGAACTTCTTCCAAAGACACGTGAACAAATCCTCCTAAATCCGATCCTTAAGACATAAAATTACAAGGAACACCCTATTTAATCAACTCACTATATTCCTATGTGAATCAAGTTAATTAGAATTTTACACACAAATTCTTTCAATGGATACAAAAGACACAAGTATATTCCTATCCTACATGCTAATCATATTAACCCTATTCAGATTATATGAACATATGTTATCATATCCAGATCTCAATCTATACTCCATCTTCCAATTTTATATAGATTATCATAGTAATTGCTAGCCAAACAATTAATCAGTAAGCATAAGATATAATAAATAATTCAATAAAAACAAACTTTCATTCAATGGGAAGGTTTAATTTAAACTACATACCAAGTTCCGTTGCAATCTTAATGAAAATTTATTTCATGATAATAATAAAGAAAAACATCATCCAGATTAATAATCCAAACATCCCAAATAATCATAAAAGATAAAACTAGAGAAGAGAAAAAGAAACTCTAAATTTGCTCCAATACTCTCTCATTGATTTTTCAGCCCTTGCAATTCTCCTTCGTGTTTTTCTTCGTTGTCCTCTCTGCCAATCTCTTGAAAAATTAAGTGATATGTCTTTTCTAAAGTCTTCTCTTATTTGTATTGGTCTCAGCCCTCATTTAGATTCTTTTTTGGCTTCAAAACCCCCCTCAGCAGTACAAAAATCCCTCTTTAGCCGCACATGAGCACCTAGGCGCTTATCCCAGGTCATTTCCAAGGGCCTAGGCGCTTGACCAGGATCACATAATTACAAAAATACCACTTAGCTCTAATTTTAATGATTTTTGATCTTTTTCTTCTCCCAAATAACCATTTTGTCCCTCCAGCAATAACCTACAAGAAATAAACACAAAAACACATAAAAGATACTAAAAAATAATTAAAGATAGCAATAATTAAGTTTAATAATATCAGATTCATTGGTATAAAACCTACTCATCAAGTATTATTTTGGGACATAAGGTTTCAAGGAAAGGATTAGAGGTGGACATGGGTAAACTGGTAACTATCGAGAACTTATCTCCACCTACTTCTATAAAAGGCGTCCGTAGCTTTTTGGGGTATGCAGTCTTTTACCTTCAGTTTATAAAGGACTTCTCAAAGATTACTAAGCCACTTTGCAGTTTGTTAGAAAAAGATGTCCAGTTTAGATTCGATGAGGAATGCCTGACTGCTTTTGAGTATTTGAAAAAGAAGTTGACTACGACACCAGTGATTACAGCCTCGGATTGGACTCTCCCATTCGAGTTGATGTGTGATGCAAGTGATTTTGTTGTGGGAGTTGTATTGGGCTAACGTAGGGACAAGGTCTTTCATGTTATTTATTATGCTAGCAAGACCCTTACTGATGCCAGTTGAACTACACAACCACGGAAAAAGAGCTTCTAGCGGTAGTATACACATTCGATAAATTTTATGCTTATTTGATTGGGACAAGAGTGATTGTATACACCGTCCATGCAGCGATCTGATACTTGATAGCCAAGACAGATGCAAAACCCCGTCTGATCAGGTGGATTCTTCTTCTACTAGAATTTGACTTAGAGATCAAAGACAAAAAAGGGACTGAGAACCAAGTGGCTGACCACTTATCTCGATTAGAAAATCTAGGAAGGGATACGAATGACAAAGTGATGATTAATGAATCCTTCCCAGATGAACAATTGCTTGTGGTTAAAGGTGAAGTGTCATGGTTCGTTGATTATGCAAACTTCCTAGTGAACAATATCATTCCCTCTGATTTGACTGGATAGAAGAAAAAGTTTTTCCACGATGTTAAATGGTTTATTTGGGATGAGCCTTACTTGTTCAAGCAATGTGCTGATAGAATGATTAGGAGGTGAATTCAATATAGTGAGACGGAGAGTATATTACAGGATTGCCACGCATCAGTTTATAGAGGTCATTACGGGGGAGAAAGAACAGCGGCCAAAGTTTTACAGACATGTTTTTATTTGCCGACTCTCTTTAAGGATGCTTACAACTTTGTGCAGAGATGTGATAGATGTCAGAGGGTAGGGAACATATCAAAACGAAATGAAATGCCTTTGAATACAATCCTTGAGGTGGAGATCTTTGATGTTTAGGGGATAGATTTTATGGGGCCTTTTGTTTCGTCATGTGGGAACTTATACATCCTTCTAGAAGTTGATTACGTGTCCAAATAGGTGGAAGTGGCAGCCCTTCCTACCAACGATGCTAGGGTGGTTCTAAGATTCCTTGACAAGAACATATTTACAAGGTTCGGGACTCCTAGGGCGATCATAAGTGATACATGTAGCCATTTCTGCAATCGCTAGTTTACATCATTGTTGGCCAAATATGGAGTGAACCATCGAGTAGCAACATCTTACCACCCCTAAACTAATGGCCAAGCAGAGGTGTCAAACCGTGAGGTGAAGAGAATATTAGAAAAGATTGTCCACCCCTCGAGAAAAAATTGGTCATTGAAGCTGGATGATGCAGTATGGGCATATAGGACTGCCTACAAAACACCGTTGGGTATGTTGCCATTTCAACTGGTGTATGGGAAGGCTTGTCACCTTCCTATGGAGCTTGAACATAAGGCCTATTGGGCGATCAAGAAGTTGAACTTTGATTTAAAGGCTGCAGGGGAGAAACGGCTTCTTCAACTCAATGAGTTTGATGAATTTCGATTGCAGGCCTACGAAAATTCCAAGTTGTTCAAAGAGAAAGTGAAAAGGTGGCATGATCATAGAATCATGGAAAGAACATTTGAGCCAGGGTAAGCAGTACTGCTATTCAATTCTAGACTTAGACTCTTCCCAGGAAAGCTCAAATCAAGGTGGTTAGGACCTTTCACTTTAAAAATTGTATTTCCACATGGTGCAATTGAGATTTTGACAAGTGCCCAGACAAGCCCTTCAAAGTAAATGGACAGAGGATAAAGCATTATTATGGTGGGGAGGTTGATAGACAGAAGGTCGCCTCAATCCTTTCAACAACATGACCTAGGCAGAGATAGTCAAGCTAATGGACTATAAACAAGCGCTCGATAGGAGGCACCCCATCATCTCTCTTCTCTCTCCTATTTAATTTTGTCTTCATCATGTCTACTTCTCCCTTATGTTTAATTCTAACTGATCATGTCTATTTCTCCCTTATGTTTAATTCTCAGTTGCATATATCTCTTATTAGCCCCCTTATTTAATTCTTTTAAGTCATAAAAATTTTAAAATCAATTTTGAGTAGGAGCTTAATGCACATATCTTTTTGATAGAAATTGCATATAGAGCATTTTTGGGTATAAAATTATACATACATGATTACACAGTTCAAATTTTGATTTGGGAATAGGTATATCTCATTTTTGTTAATGCTTGGTATGCAGGTTAAATTGTTAGCATCAAGTTGCTGCTTGTTCCTTTATTATACAGAACAAACTCAGTCTTGGGCTCAGGGAGACATGGTCGTGCCAACACCATGCACAAACACAGCGCGCCCGTGCCAAGTCTCAATGTTCAAAATCATCCGGCGCGTCCGCACCACATTCACTACTACACCCTGCGCGCCCGCGCTAGGTATTAGTGCAAACAGCCACCAAGCGTGCCCATGCTGATTCCCCATGTATAGCCAGCGTAGCCTCGCCCGAATCTGGATCTAGGCAATTTTAAATACTTAATAACATGGCCCACTTCTTCATAACCTCTTACTTCAGTTAAGCGACCACAAAGCTCTCATACACAACCCAAACGTTCTTTCTCTTTCTCCTACTCCATTCGGTCTCCACATATACACTCTTACCCAACTACGACTCTTAATCTGTTCTTCTATCCAATCTCTACAAATCACTCTATATTACCACATTCAGAAAAAGTCCCCCTCCCCACTTTCAACATCAAGTTTGTGGGTTCCTCTTCAGTGTGTTTAGGGTTTGCTCATCACATACAAGGGCTGATTTGGGGTTGGTTAGTCTGTGCATACGGAGTACCAATTGGGGTTTTTCATCTTGAGCAATCACAGTTACGGTTTGCAAGCATCTTTTCTAGCAATCCTCATGGCACCAAAGCGATCACGATCATGCACTCTTGAATCTTCTTCCAGCAGCAGTTAAGATGAAGACATTGTTGACCTTACCAAATTTGTCAGTCTTGAGTCTCAAACGGAATACTATAGGATTGTATTGAAAACATTTGTGAAAGAAACGGGATTCAAGCCCGAGAAGCAGGATGGACAACTATGGGAGATGATTA
This sequence comes from Panax notoginseng, assembly GCA_016801055.1. NCBI lineage: Eukaryota > Viridiplantae > Streptophyta > Magnoliopsida > Apiales > Araliaceae > Panax > Panax notoginseng. Next base: position 94,366,986 of record CM029016.1, read on the forward strand.
GGGAAATATGCTGGCTGGGGGTATTAGCCAGTCTTATGCTTGCACCGATGGCTATTGTGCGTGAATTCTATGCCAATGCTAAGGAAACTTAGAGTGACATATCATTTGTTAGGGGCAACCATGTTGATTATCGCCCATAGGCGATTCATGAAGTGTTCAACTTGCTCGACCCTCTAACTGGCCGATCAAATTGGGTGGAAGCTGCGAGGTTTGAGACTGACTTGGATAGAGTGATCGAAGATTTATGTATTCCCGGTACCAAATGGAACTATAAGCAAGGCACGAACACACCAACCAATTTCCCAAGTGCAGCGTTAAACCGTTATGCGAAGGTAATGAACCTATTCATCTATGCTAAGTTAATGTCATCTACGCACTAGCACGATATCCCAGCCGAGAGGGCAATAATACTGTGGGGCATTATCACGGGAAAGTATATTGATGTTGGCCACCTTCTCCACCAGAATATGCTATGCTATATTAGGGGAAGCACCACTGGCAGTATCCCCCATGCCTCAGTTGTAGCCTATTTGTGCCAAAGCTAGAGTAGGTTGGGAGGATGAGCAACTACAAATGCCGAGACAGGATATCACGCATGCCACTATACAAAAGTTTAATGATTGAGCTGGTGGCACAACACATCCTCGAGGAAAATGGTTTATTTTGCCAGCTCCATTGTCAGTGTCGTCTCCCCAGCCAACTGAGGTAGTCGTCACCCCTCTTGCTACTTGAGAGACTAATGATTGCAGGATGAGGCGACTAGAGAGGAAGGTGGACGCGCTACACGATAACTTTTCAGCATTCGCGAACGGAATGTCTCGAGCTTTAGTGGAGGCATTTGCGTAGCATGGGACGATGGTGGAGTGGCCTCTCTTTAGTTCTGTCGTGCTATACCCACCACCAGATTCGCCACCTGAGGAGGGTGGCCATGTTGACTGATAAGGGAGTTTCCTTAACCTTTAACTTCAGTGAGGATAATGAATATTCTAATTTTGGGGGTATTGGGTCTAGTCAGTAGTTTAGAGCATGTATTATAATTGCATCATATAGAGTAAATTCATTTCATGTTGCATATAGTTAATTGCATGTAGTAGTTTAGTTTAATTTTTGCTATATTATTTTTTCTTTTTACTTGTTTAGTTGCATAACATTATATAATCCCAGGTTTTTAGTTAGTTGAATTCTAATTTGGCCAATGATGACATAGAAATTTGATAGATTTTTGAGCTTGGTTGATATCCTAAGCTGAGTTATACTTTTATACATGATATAATCCATGCCTGTTGTTTAGATGCTATCGGGTAGCATGTCAGTGTTCCTATTTGCTTTTTGACTGAAATTAGCATGCTTGTATGCTGAGAGAAAAATGTTGTTTTTAATGATAGAATTGTGTAGGAAGTGTGTAATGACTATGAAGACACTGAAACTCAATTTTTGGGAATGCATTGGGTATACTTTCTATGTATGTATATATAAAAAAATGAATGATGAATAAACACCATGGCTAGTCTTGTTTCGGGGCCTTTGTTACTTGAGTAAGTACGCCCGAGGGGATTATCTCTACACCTAGCGCCCTAAAGCTAGAATGGTTTGGGAGTCGTTGGTTGAAAGCTCGCTAAGGGGTAGTACTGTTAGCCTAATGGAATGAGACATTACACAGCTATGGAAAATAGAAGAAATCAATAAACACCGTGGGAAAGTGTGAAAATCGTCCTCGTGAGTATAATAAAGCAAAATAAACCCTTGTTGAACCTTAGCTTGTACTGATGTGTTGGAGTAGTTGTTGTTTCATTTTTGTGCATAGTTCTTGATTTGAAACCTCAATTTTCTTTCTTTAGTAGTATAGCATGTGGTATCTCACCTTTGTCAAGCTTATCTGTGAACACAACACACACACATACACAACATCTCTATTGTAGGTTGTGATTATCTGATTGTATATCATTATGCCTTTAGCTTAGTTTGATGCTTGATTCATGGATCTTGATATTTCTCTAAGGCGTATCTTATTGGATTTCTTGACATGGCTGAAAATCTTGGGATTCATTTGCATGATAGTGTAATTGCATAGCATGTAGTTTGCATTTCTTAGTTCATTTTTGTGTTTATTTCTTGAGGGCAAGCAATAGTTCAAGTTTGGGGGGTATTTGATAAGTATGTTTTATACCTACTTATTGGCTATCAACTTACTAGAATTATGATTAAACTTAAGTATTTTTAGTATTGTTTGACTGATTTTAATTTTTGTTTTATAGGTTACATCAAGGAGACTCCAAAGGCATGGTGATGGCATGACAAAGGCATGGTGATGGCTTGGCAATGGCATAGTATGGTGAACAATGTCTAGAATGAAGATTATTGCTGAACTAATGCATGTAAAGAGGGTATCCAGAAGTCAAGTGAAGATTGAAGAGTTAAGTGAAGAAACAAGAAGAAAGCAGCAGTAGAATAGCAACAATACACTAGCAGAAGTTCAGCAAAAAAACTACAGAAAAGCTCAACCGCGCAGCCGTACTAATATAACAAGGGAACTTAGCGCGCCTGTGCCAGGAGATGAGCAAGCAGCAGGAAGCAGCCGCGCCGCCGCGCCATCAAACAAGTCAAGGCCGGCGCGCCTACGCCAAGAACACTCCAGATGCAGACATGGCGTGCCCATGCCCCAACCCTACTACGCGGCCGCGCCAGTCATACTTAAAAACAAAGTTGACTTTTCACTAATTGATTGTTGTAGCGTATTTTCCATATAAGGGTGTATTTGCTTGTTACGAGAAACAATTACTTTTAGTTTTATTTTGCTATTTTAGGGTTTGATAGAGCTAGAGAGATTCCATGTCAATATTCTACTATTTGGCTTCTCTATCTAGATCTAGTAGTTTGTGAATATTGAGTATCACTTTGGTTTTGATGATGGATCTGAACTAAGTTGAAAGAACATTGTGGAGCAGGGTTTAATCAGATTTTCTATCTCTTTTCTTTTTAATCTCTTTGTTCTCCTTGTTTCTTCTCATGCTTGGCTTAAATCCCATAATGGTTGTTGATTCAGAAATGAAATAATCACCATTATAGGATTATAACGAAGTATATTGTGTAGTTTAGATTTTGTATGCCTTATTGTGATGCTTGTATGATTATAGTTGGATTGCCTAACTTGGTTGTGTTTAATGTTTGGATGCTTGATCACCATCTACCTTAATAACTTGTATGTAATTGAAAAAAGAAATATAAGTTCAGATTTGACCATGTTAACATGTGTTCATGAGATTTACAAGTGTTATATTTAGTGATTTGTAACCCGGATAGACATATACCGGTTTGTCATGTGTAGTCGTTGAGAGAGAATGCACTTAAATTGATATTGCTTGTAATTCACGTAGACATATATTGGGTTAGGTTCATATATGTTAGAAGAACATACCCTGAAAATTTCAGATTTTTCTGAGCAAAACTCAATTTATTAAAAATAAAGCAAGATCCGAGTGTTTTGGGAACTTTAAAAATAGTAGATCATTTTCTAAAATTCCAGAAAAATTTGGGGATCCTTATAGGTTCATATTGTGTCAAAGTACAGAAGCTGAGAATTTTTGGAGTAAGTTTACTATTTTTCCTAAAAATGGTTAAGTTATGAATAAAAGGAAATAAATAGTTAAATGATGTCTTTAATAAGAAAAAGGTGATTTTTATGCTTGAATACTCATAATATATCATATCATGACTATCTTAGAGCATTTTGGTAATTTATGATAATAAATATTATTTATGACCTTTTATGGATATTAAATAAGAGGTTTAATAAATGATGAACAATTAGAATAAATTATTTATTAATCCAATAAATTATTAGAATATTATTATGATATTAATAATATTAGAATATGATAGTGATAAGTAAATAAAAATATTAAGAATAAAATTTCTTTAAAATATTATTAAATGGTTAATAATATTTGATTTAAGCATTGATAAATGATTAAAGTATTATTAAATAATTAATAATATTAGTAATAGAATAAGATATTATTAAATGATTAATAATATTAGTAAATGAATAAAATATTATTAAATGATTAATAATATTAAATGATTAATGATACTAAAGCATAAGTAAGATATTATTAAAGTAATAATATTAATTAAAATATTATTAAGTGGATTAATAATATTAGTAAGGTATTAAAATATTATTAAGATGTTAATAATATTAGTAAGCAAATGAAAATATTATTAGGGAACTAATAATACTAAGAGGTGAATTAAATATTATCAAGATCAATAATATTATGTGGTTATAGTAACATTATCAAGACATGATAATGTTTATAAGAACTAAATATAATGCATAATATTTATGTGATTACATAATCTAATGTATACTATGACTAATTGAAAGATTAACTATAGGTCTCTCAAAGGAAGATAATTTAACTGCATAATGGATATAAATTAATTGCGTAGCCGTAATCTGCAGACGAGGCAAGTGTCCTAACTCAAACTCGAGTTATTATTTTCAAAGCATGTTAGTGAATAATTATTGATGATTATTCACATCTATATTGATTATTGAAATTCGTACTTTGTTCAATTGAATTCATGTTCTATTATTATTGAACTGTGAATTAAATTAAAGTTCTTTCATTTATGAACTATTTATGAGATAGATCTATGCTAATTGTATCAGCTAGATCAAGCATGTTTAAATTTGTTAAATCAAATGTATTTTAAAAAGCTGTTCTTATTAAATTGATATGATAAGAACTCTTGACTGAGAAAAGGACGAATTTGATTAAGGCATGACATCGATGCCGGAATATTAAGTGTTTATGCATAAATCACGGGGTATGAAAGGCTGATCCCCTTGAATACTAAAACTTATTAAGAGGTCCAGTTTAAATTACTGAGAACATTGGCAAATGTTCATGGTTATCTCAAAACCACTCAGTTCATATTATTCAATTATTCGAATATTCAATTGTTGATTATTAATTCATGTTCCTTCACAACCTTATATTATTGTTGAACATTGAAAGCAAAACTTCTTTCTAGTCATGATATATCTCCCTTGTATATAAACTTACTAAGCAAATTAGTTGCTTACCCTTGCTATATCATGACATTTATTTCAGCTAAGCCTGAAGGATCCAATACGAAGGACAAAGGCAAGGGCAAGATCCAGGAATAGTTTGGAATGAATATTAATTATTATTATCTAATGGAAGTTCTTATGTAAACCTTTTGTAATATGAATGGTGTGTTTAAGTTAAGGTTAAGAAGACCTTGGGACCATGCTATGGAAACTTTATTATAATGAACAATGTATGTTTATTATTTCATAATAGTTATAGAATGCTTATGATGATGATAGATCGTGAGCACCGAATATGAGGTTAGAGAACCTGGATTTGGGGGCGTCACAGGTTGGTATCAAAGCTGTAGGTTATAAACATTAGAAATGTGAAACCTAGGTTATAACCTTAGTAGAAAACTCTTATAGAGTATGTTAGGTGATGGATTGTGGAAATTTATCGAGTTTGTGTTGTACTTAATAAAATATTATTTCATTTTATCAATGAATATATTTTATTGTGGTACTGATGTTGGTTTTATTTATGGTGATTGTAGGATGTCTGACGAGCGCCAGGACAGTCACTCAGTAGATCAGGAGGTCATTGAGCGTGAGGTTACGGAAGAAGCCCCTCAGGGTCCTCTTATAGGGGATTTGTTGAGGAGAATCAATCAATTGGAAGGCAGGGTGGGAGAACTGGAGGTTGAAAACCACACACTTCAGTTCACAGAAGGTCAATACAAGGAGGCGGCTTATCAAGCCCATATGGAGGTAGTCGAGCATAAGGGAAAGTTGGATGAGTCCCAGTTGCAAGTTGAGATGCTGAGGGTACAGCTAGAGCATGAAAAGGCAAAGTTCGGAGAGCTGAGCATAGAGCATCTGGCGATGCGGGGCGAGTTTGACATGGAGATTGCAGACAAGATTCGCGTGGAGGAGGCATTTTATGAGTCAGCCCAGCGGGTGGACCAATTGGAGTTAGAACTGCAAGCCATGAAGGTCAGGGCCGAGACTTTAGGATTGGCACTAGACACAGCGTATGAGGGCCAGCGCAGTGGGACTAGGAGGGCGCAGTTCGAGATAGGAGAGTCGAGTCGATCCGTTCAACGTAGAGCTATGGAGGGGTGGTTTCCCCCGGAGCCTGTTCAAGTGACCCAGCAGGGCCCCCAATGATGATTATGATATGGACTAGTTGTAGATAGAGGCATTAGTACCCCTTTTGTGTAATAGGGTTTTATGTTGATGTAAACCTCAGCAGGTGTGAGGTAGTAGGTAGTTAGGTAGTATCCCTATTTGTGTTTGTAGGGAAGTATCATTTTGAGTTAATCCCATCTTTTGTGTTTAAAATTGGATAGTAGTATTTATAAGAATATACCTGTATTAATCATGTGAGACACTAAAGATTGGTATATGAATATAAATGCATTATTATTATGATATGTGTTGGAAAATTTTAAATAGTAAATTGTCTATTTAATGTTATGTGAGTCTAGTAGACTGATTTGGAAAATTTTCTTTAAAAACAAACTTAACCCACTAATTAGGGAGAAAGACTTCCAAAATCTTGGTAATTTAAAACTCTCCCATAATGATCATATGATTGTTGAACACAGTAGCGTGTTACATGCTAAGTACTTATATGATAATAAAACCCGAGTAACGTGTTAGAATTTTGTTCCACTAGATAATGCCGCCCAGACGTGTACTAAGGAACCAAGAGATCGAAGAGTCAGTTAATAATGCAGCGGGAGCTCAACCAAACCCAATGCAAGACTTTATCAACATGATGACTGAAGCTATGAGGAATCAAGCTCAACCTGCAGGAAATCAGGCGGGAAACCAATTAGCCAACTTTAAGGACTTCAAGGCCGTAGGACCACCGGAGTTTAGAGGAACAGCAGACCCGTTAGAGGCCCAGACGTGGATGAAGGAGATTGAGAAGGCCTTCATTATTGCTAGAGTAGCAGAAGAACAGAAAACAATTTTTGCTACCTACTTAATGAAGGGTGAGGCTAACTATTGGTGGGAGGCCAACCAGAACAAAGCCGGGACTGGAATCGTGACTTGGGAAGCGTTCAAGAAGTTGTTCTTTGAGAACTACTTCCCTGAGAGTACACAAGCGAGAATGGAGATTAAATTTTTGGAATTGAAGCAGGAGAATATGTCAGTGTCAGAGTACGCTGCAAAGTTTAATGAATTGGCCAGTTTCGCTCCACATCAGGTAGACACGGAGGTGAGGAAAGCAAGAAGGTTCGAAAATGGACTAAAGCCGTGGATTTATAGTAAGGTAGCGGTTCTACAAATCACGTCATTCTCAACTCTGTTGGAGAAAGCTCTCATAGCAGAAGGTGGAAGCGAAGCAGTCTCAAAGTACAATCGGGAGAAGAACAAGAAGAAAGTAGAAGGTGGGAATCAGAATGTTAGCGGTGGCGGTAGCAACAACAAGAAGCGAAAATGGAGCAGTGGGGGTAGTAATTTGGAGATTCAGCAAGGAAGTGTCCAACAAAAGAAGTCAATGTGTGGAAACTGTGGAAAGGGTCACTCGGGAGAGTGCTTGAAAGGAAAAATGGTATGTTATACCTGTGGACAAGAAGGACATACCTCACCTAATTGTTCTAAGGTGAAGAAGGGAGGTTGTTTTAACTGTGGTGAATTGGGACATCGGATCAAGGATTGCCCAAAGAAGAAAAGCACAGATGGCGGAAACGGCAATAGGGGCAATAACACTAAGACAACCAGTGGAGGACCAACCCAGCCAAACAAGCCGACAGCGAGGACATTCAATATGACAGTGCAAGATGCCGTAGCATCTAGGGAGGTGGTGTCAGGTATAATTCCGATCAACGATATAAATGCCCAAGTGTTATTCGATTCGGGAGCTTCATGTTCTTTTGTATCTGATGAATTTGCTCAAAGATTAAGTTTACCTCGTGAACTATTAGAACACCCAATGAATGTAGAAGTAGCAAACAAAGAAATTATTCCTGTAGACTACATACATAGGAACTGTTGTGCTGATGTACGAGGGTTTAAGCTTAACGTGGATTTGATACCGATTCGTCTTGGAGAGTTTGAAGTAATCCTCGGGATGGATTGGTTATCAAGTCACAGAGCGATCATTGACTGTAAGAAAAAGTGCGTACACCTAAAGACTCCGAATAAGTCAAAGGTGGTATTTTATGGCAGTAAATCGCCGAGACAATCTTGTTGTCTGACGATGATGCAAGCAAAGAAGTTGCTTAGGAAAGGTTGTATAGGTTATTTGGCTCACATTGTGGATACCCGCAGAGTCGAGGGTGAACTGGGTCAGATACCTATTGTAAGGGAATTCGTTAACGTCTTCCCAGATGAGATTCCGGGATTGCCACCAGATAGAGAGATAGAGTTTGTTATCGATTTGGCACCAGGGACATCACCGGTATACAAAGCGTCGTATCGTATGGCTCCGGTAGAAATGAAGGAACTGATGATTCAACTACAAGAATTGTTAGATAAGGGATACATTCGACCGAGCGTATCACCGTGGGGAGCACCAGTCTTATTCGTAAAGAAGAAGGATGGGTCATTAAGGCTTTGTATCGACTACCGGGAGTTGAACAAGGTCACCATTAAGAACAAGTACCCGTTGCCCAGGATCGATGATTTGTTTGATCAGTTGAAGGGGGCGAAATATTTTTCAAAAATCGACTTGAGGACTGGTTATCACCAACTGAAGGTGAGGCAGGAGGATGTTCCAAAGACGGCATTCAGAACTCGGTATGGACACTTTGAGTTTCTGGTAATGTCTTTTGGGTTGACGAATGCGCCAGCAGCATTCATGGACTTGATGAACAGAGTGTTTAAACTGTATTTGGATAAGTTTGTTGTCGTGTTCATCGATGACATTCTGGTATATTCAGAGACAGAGGAAGAGCACGCTGAACATCTAAGGATAGTGTTGGAGACGTTAAGGAGGGAGAAGTTGTATGCAAAGTTCTCTAAGTGTGAGTTTTGGTTGCGGAGAGTGCAGTTTTTGGGTCATGTTATCGACACGGATGGTGTTTCGGTGGATCCAGTAAAGGTAGAAGCGGTTATCAACTGGGAACAGCCAAAGACGCCGACAGAAATTAGGAGTTTCTTGGGATTAGCAGGATACTATCGGAGATTCATCCAAGATTTTTCAAAGATAGCATCACCGTTGACCAACCTTACCAGAAAGACAGTGAAGTTCATTTGGACGGAGAAATGTGAAGAGAGTTTCATGGAATTGAAGAAGAGGCTCAGTCAGGCACCTGTGTTGACTTTACCAGACAACACGGGAGGATTTGTAGTGTATAGTGATGCGTCACACAAGGGTCTTGGTTGTGTACTGATGCAGCATGGCAAGGTCATTGCGTACGCTTCACGTCAGCTGAAGGACTATGAGAAGGGTTATCCGACTCATGACCTGGAATTAGCAGCAGTAGTTTTTGCCTTGAAGATTTGGAGGCACTATTTGTATGGCGAGAAGTGTGAGATATATACAGATCACAAGAGTCTGAAGTATATCTTCACGCAGAAAGAGCTAAATATGAGGAAGCGCCGATGGCTAGAATTGATCAAGGATTATGATTGTGAGATTCTGTACCATCCAGGAAAAGCAAATGTAGTGGCAGATGCCCTGAGCAGAAAAGGCAGAGAGAAGTTACTGAAGTTGACCATTCAAGAGGAATTGGTGAAAGATTTCGAACGGCTTGACTTAGAAGTTAAGTATTCGATGGAGACCAACGAGAAATTATTTACAGTAGCAGCGAGCCCGACTTTATTAGATAAGGTTAAAGAGGCTCAAGAGAAGGACGAAGATTGCGACAACATCAAGAAGCGGTTAGCTTAAGGGGATGAATTGAAATACAAGATTGATGGCACCGGACTGCTGAGATTCGAAGGGCGAATTTGGGTACCGCTAGTACCAGAACTAAGAGAAGAGATTTTGCGAGAAGTGCATAGTACGAGGTACTCGATACACCCAGGAAGCACAAAAATGTATCAAGACTTGCGTCAACACTTTTGGTGGCCAAACATGAAGAGAGAGGTTGCAGAATGCGTCAGCAGATGTCTAACTTGTCAGAGAGTCAAGGCAGAGCATCAACGACCGAGTGGATTACTACAGCCTTTAGAGATTCCAGAGTGGAAGTGGGAGCACATCACGATGGATTTTGTGGTGGGACTTCCAGCAACGCAAAAAGGACACGACGCCATATGGGTGATTATAGATCGTCTTACGAAGTCAGCTCACTTTTTGCCGATCAAGATCAGGTATAATTTAGACCAGCTAGCCAAATTGTATATCAAAGAAATTATCTCGAGGCATGGCGTACCGGTATCTATTGTGTCGGATAGAGATCCGCGATTCACGTCAAACTTCTGGAAGAGCCTTCAGGAAAGAATGGGGACGCAACTACGGATGAGCACCGCGTATCATCCGCAGACCGATGGGCAAAGCGAGAGAACAATTCAAACACTTGAAGACATGCTCAGAGCTTGTGTGATGGACTTCAAGGGTAGCTGGGAGGATCATCTTCCATTAGTAGAGTTCGCATACAACAATAGTTATCACGCCAGCATCGGAATGCCGCCGTACGAAGCACTGTATGGAAGGAAATGTAGAACGCCCTTATGCTGGGATGAAGTGGGTGAACGTCGATTGTTGGGACCAGAACTGGTACAGCAAACTATAGAGATCATCAAGGTGATAAGAGCCCGATTGGAAGCAGCTCAAGATCGCCAGAAGAAGTATGCAGACTTACATCGCCAGAAGAGAGATTTTGAGGTGGGAAGCCATGCATTTTTGAAAGTATCTCCCTGGAAAGGGAAGATAAGGTTTGGAAAGAAAGGTAAACTGAGTCCGAGATTTATTGGACCTTTTGAGATCTTAAGAAAGATAGGCGAAGTGGCGTACGAGGTAGCTCTACCTCCTGAACTAGAACATATTCATAATGTGTTTCATGTGTCAGTGCTACGACCATACAAGCCTGATTACAAGCACGTGATATCGTACGAGCCAATTCAGGTCGAAAAGGATTTATCGTACGAGGAAATTCCAGTTGAAATTTTAGATAGAAAAGAACAGAAATTACGAAATAAGGTTATACATTCTGTAAAGGTTCTTTGGAGGAACCACAATGCTGAAGAAGCTACGTGGGAACTCGAAGAAACGATGAGGGAAAGTTATCCACATATTTTTGAGTAAACCTGTAAGTAATTCCGGGGACGGAATTCTTATAAGGGGGGGAGGATGTAATAACCGTGAATTTTAAGTCACTATATATGTATATACATTATTAATATTTAAAAACTTTGTGTTATACAGTGATTTAATATGTGACAACATATATGAAATGGTGCATGGGTCAATTAACATGTATGTTATAGTTATGGATATATACATTTATAGGTTTCATTAAAAATGAAAGCCTCGTAGCCTAATTATAAATTAGGTGAGTCAATTAAATGATCTAAGGGTTAAGGTAATAAGGAGATGTTAGTATTTAATATGTATACTAACTTAAGTGGATAATCTTATTATTTCAAGTGACTAATAATTTTAAACCTAATTCTTGTGAACCTAATTAGGTTATGAGCTAAAGTCACATGTATAGGTAATTAAATTTCATAAGATTAGGAATGGAAACCCTAAATAATTAAATTGGGTAACATATATTAAAATTGCTAGACTATATTTATTACATAGCCCAAAACAATTAAAGGAGAAGCCCAAAAGAAATAAAATGCAAGCCCAAACTTAGCCCACTTGATTAAGGGTATTTTAGACATTTGATTTATCTAATTTATGCATTAAAATAAAAGCTAAATGAAGGAGTTAGTGGGCATAAATATGGCTGGCCACATTAGCCTTTTAAGGCAACTAATTAAGCTAAGCAAGGTCCATTTGTAGTAACTCTTACACAAAAGGACATGGTTGTCAAGCTCCCATTGGTTGCCACTTTATTAAGCATCCTTAATCATGATTAGACTAATTAAAATGATAAGGCAAAGCTTCTATCCATTGGTTAAAGAAAGTATGGGGGATAATAGCTAGATACACTAAGTGTATCTATATTTTTTGTAAGTATCCTTTTACTTCATCTTTTCATTTCATTTCATTTCTTCTCTCATTCTTCCTCTTATAATTTCTCCCAAGCTAGCCACTTCTAGAGAGAGAAAGGAGAGAGAGGTTTGGCCATATATATAGAGAGAGAGGAGTGCTAGTTTGTTAATGCATCCAAAGTTCATCACTTACTTTGGTAAATCAAGGAAGGTTGCCATTAAATCAAGGTATAACCTAACCTTCATTTTCTTCTTCTACTTTGTGTTTTTTTTTAGCTTGAGTTTTGTTGGGGTTATGAACAAATACTCAAGATACCCTAGTCCTACATATCATCATGTATAGAACTAAGTATTTTAAGTGTTAGATCAAAGGCTTAGAGGAAGAATATGAGCATATGTTCTCCAAGGGTGAAAACTCTTGTTTTCTTCCACTAAATCTTGTGTAACTCAAGTTTTCCAACTTAGATTTGTGATCCGTCGAAGGGGGGTGCTAGATACATGAGTTATCTAGTAAACCCAAGTGATAGAACACAAATCTAACAAGTTTTGAATCCTTTGGAGCAGATTTCCCCAAAATAGCGCACTTAGAATGTTAAGGGTTCAAAAACCCTAAAATAGTTTCTGTCCTATTTTTCTTGGGTCTGTTTCGGATAGCTTCATGTCTCTTAAAAATCTGGGAAAATTCACAGAGGTACCTTGAGAAGTTATCTACGTGTAGGAAAAAGAACGGACACGTTTCGAGTTATAGATTGTGCGTAATGAATATTTCCGTAAAGGACTCCTAAAACTTTACCGTCGAATATCTCACTGTGTATACACTGAAAAATTCTGAAATTTTTACAGTAGGTTCATATATGTTAGAAGAACATACCCTGAAAATTTCAGATTTTTCTGAGCAAAACTCAATTTATTAAAAATAAAGCAAGATCCGAGTGTTTTGGGAACTTTAAAAATAGTAGATCATTTTCTAAAATTCCAGAAAAATTTGGGGATCCTTATAGGTTCATATTGTGTCAAAGTACAGAAGCTGAGAATTTTTGGAGTAAGTTTACTATTTTTCCTAAAAATGGTTAAGTTATGAATAAAAGGAAATAAATAGTTAAATGATGTCTTTAATAAGAAAAATGTGATTTTTATGCTTGAATACTCATAATATATCATATCATGACTATCTTAGAGCATTTTGGTAATTTATGATAATAAATATTATTTATGACCTTTTATGGATATTAAATAAGAGGTTTAATAAATGATGAACAATTAGAATAAATTATTTATTAATCCAATAAATTATTAGAATATTATTATGATATTAATAATATTAGAATATGATAGTGATAAGTAAATAAAAATATTAAGAATAAAATTTCTTTAAAATATTATTAAATGGTTAATAATATTTGATTTAAGCATTGATAAATGATTAAAGTATTATTAAATAATTAATAATATTAGTAATAGAATAAGATATTATTAAATGATTAATAATATTAGTAAATGAATAAAATATTATTAAATGATTAATAATATTAAATGATTAATGATACTAAAGCATAAGTAAGATATTATTAAAGTAATAATATTAATTAAAATATTATTAAGTGGATTAATAATATTAGTAAGTTATTAAAATATTATTAAGATGTTAATAATATTAGTAAGCAAATGAAAATATTATTAGGGAACTAATAATACTAAGAGGTGAATTAAATATTATTAAGATCAATAATATTATGTGGTTATAGTAACATTATCAAGACATGATAATGTTTATAAGAACTAAATATAATGCATAATATTTATGTGATTACATAATCTAATGTATACTATGACTAATTGAAAGATTAACTATAGGTCTCTCAAAGGAAGATAATTTAACTGCATAATGGATATAAATTAATTGCGTAGCCGTAATCTGCAGACGAGGCAAGTGTCCTAACTCAAACTCGAGTTATTATTTTCAAAGCATGTTAGTGAATAATTATTGATGATTATTCACATCTATATTGATTATTGAAATTCGTACTTTGTTCAATTGAATTCATGTTCTATTATTATTGAACTGTGAATTAAATTAAAGTTCTTTCATTTATGAACTATTTATGAGATAGATCTATGCTAATTGTATCAGCTAGATCAAGCATGTTTAAATTTGTTAAATCAAATGTATTTTAAAAAGCTGTTCTTATTAAATTGATATGATAAGAACTCTTGACTGAGAAAAGGACGAATTTGATTAAGGCATGACATCGATGCCGGAATATTAAGTGTTTATGCATAAATCACGGGGTATGAAAGGCTGATCCCCTTGAATACTAAAACTTATTAAGAGGTCCAGTTTAAATTACTGAGAACCTTGGCAAATGTTCATGGTTATCTCAAAACCACTCAGTTCATATTATTCAATTATTCGAATATTCAATTGTTGATTATTAATTCATGTTCCTTCACAACCTTATATTATTGTTGAACATTGAAAGCAAAACTTCTTTCTAGTCATGATATATCTCCCTTGTATATAAACTTACTAAGCAAATTAGTTGCTTACCCTTGCTATATCATGACATTTATTTCAGCTAAGCCTGAAGGATCCAATACGAAGGACAAAGGCAAGGGCAAGATCCAGGAATAGTTTAGAATGAATATTAATTATTATTATCTAATGGAAGTTCTTATGTAAACCTTTTGTAATATGAATGGTGTGTTTAAGTTAAGGTTAAGAAGACCTTGGGACCATGCTATGGAAACTTTATTATAATGAACAATGTATGTTTATTATTTCGTAATAGTTATAGAATGCTTATGATGATGATAGATCGTGAGCACCGAATCTGAGGTTAGAGAACCTGGATTTGGGGGCGTCACAGAATTAGCTATAAAGTCGTTGCATAATAGGTTAGAATTAATCACCTTTCTCCGTGGGAACGATACTTGACTTACTCTATATTACTTGTTGACAGTGTATACTTGCACGTGTTAGTGTCTGTTTTGTTAAACTCGAAACAAGCCAACAATTGTATTCATTTTGTTACTTCTCTTAATCTCAGCCCCAAAATCCCAGACTCTTGAATAATGTTCCTTCATAACTGCATGTATACTTGCCAAAGCTAAATTCCTGACCCTCACACACTTCACAAGTGTTACATCCAAGTTCAACTTGATTTTAATCTCTTTTTGCATGTCATTCAGCCTCCAGTTTGGATTTTTCTTTATCCTATTTCCATAAAACTCTGCCAAAAACTTGGTGTTTGTCAACTTATTTTTAAAACTGTAGACACAATTATGTGTGTCCAGTATTGACTTTATTTGCATATTCTCAATCCCTTGAATATAACTGACCCACAATTTCCAAGGGCAGCCCTTATCACACCTAACCTACACTCTTTTCTTGTCGTTTACCTTGTACCACAACTTCCTGCCATTGGCAATTAAATAGTCTCTAATGGCAGTCTTGAATTCATTAAAATTGGTAAAAGTCTGATAGTGTACAAACTTAATGTGCTTTCTCTTTGTTTTTGGGTTAAAAACATCACAATGTATAGGCTTTTTCTTTTTTACAAGGGGACCCACAAAACCAAGGGTCTCATCTTCATTGCTCTCTGAGGGGGGACCTTAATACATCACTGTCGTCATACACACTATGCCAATTACTATCATCATCAAAGTCACTGACATTATCTCCCTCACTATTTCTATCAACCTCTTCTATAACCTCATTCACTAACCTATCACTCTTAGCCTCACCAACTTATGCCCCTTCATCATCTCCCTTATTCCAAGTTTCATCGGCCTCTTCACCCTGACCATCCCCCTCAACATCACCTTCAACACTACCCTCAATTATATTACCCTCAACAGCCTCAATATTACCATCACCTGCATCCCCATCAACAAAGTTAGTTTCATCACACGTCTTAGATTCAACTCTAACCATTTGTGCTTTGTACTCCCTACACCTCCTCCTACCCTCTAATAATTCTTCATCACTACTTAATATTTCACTATCACTTTGTGCATCACTACTATCTGAGTCCCTAATCACAATTGGAGCATCATCACTCTTTTTATTTGATTTCCGATTCATTTTAATTCTATTACACTTCCTCGTCTGATTATTCATAGTCTCTTTTTCTTACTACTCTTAGTATTTTTACTGTAAGAACCATGAATTTTATGAATAAAAATTAATAATGATTTTAATAAGAATGTGAATATTTATTTTATATAAATATTTATGTGTCATGAGATGAGTAGCTCAATTAGATTAAATTGAATTTATGATAATTTAGAAAATGGGGGGTGGGGGAATATGACAAGACCTGTGAAATGCCTTGTGTGGCATGAGATTGGAAATTATGATTGTTTAATTAAATTAAAGAATGAATTGATTACGAAGTGAATGATTAATTAATATCATATTATTAATTAATTGTTATTATGAGTAATAGAATATTAATGAGTAAATAATTAATATAATAAGATTTATATATATTCATTTAATTGTTGTGTGCAAGATATGTGATAATTAATAGTATTATATATAGTACCTATATTCAATTAAAAAGGAAATGCAGTGTGACACTTTAAGGTAACTATATAATCTATAAAACTATATAGTAAAATCGAATGAATTATAAGTTACATAAAGAATGCTTATGTGACAACATGTATGTGTGACAATATTAAAGATGTACTTTATGTAATATTAAATTAGAATAAATCAATGATTTGCAAATTAATAATTATTTCAATAAGTAAGTATAATTGGAATAATAAAGTTTTGTGGAAATAATGGGTTGCTAATACCCAACTAATTATGTTCCAACCCAAGTTAAATATTAATTGGACTGGACTAATGTACATGGATTATATTGTATGAATAGATATATACCCCCAACTTGCTAGCTTAATATTGCTATATCATTAAAATCCATGTATGCACCCAATTGGATTTAAAACCTAAGTGTTCATATATGTGTATTAAACATATAGTATGTAACATTGTTTAATTGTCAAATGCTGAGAGTTAGAGTTGTCCCATATTAAGTGACCAAATAGTACTCAACAGTAGCCTAATGTATTAACCCGATATTTTCTATATAATTAAATCAGAAATTTTGCGTATACTTTTTTTTTTATTTTAAAGGTGAGGATGCATGCAAGGTAATGTGTATGTACTTATGTGATAAATATAAAATTTATTTATTACATGAATAATTACAAATAATATTTTAGAATTATTGATCATTATAAAGTATATTCTTATAATAATTAATTTTATAGTAGAAATAATTTTTTTATTTATTTTCCATGAAAATATGATTATTAAATTATTTAAATAATATATGAAATGATTATAGAATTATTATAATAATTATTTTATAATATGAATTTATTTCAGATTAGTTAAGTTAATTATTTTTAACTTAATTAATAATATTATATATGAAAGATAAATCAGATATGGAATCCAAACCTTAATTCTGGATTTGGAATAAGGAAAGAGAATAATAATATTATATTAAGTATATTTCAGTGCTATAAATATGTATGTTAAGTGTGTAAGGTTAATCTGTGGAGCAGTTTTATTATCACCTTACAAAACCCTAGTATTACTGATAAACCCTAGTTTCGAAGTCAAATGAGACTTTAAAATCTATTAAGTCACTGTATTATGTGGTATATGATATGTATTATAGGTTTTAACGCTAATTATGAAAAACCCTAATTAGTAATTTAAAACCCTAATTTCTAAAATTAGAAACCTTAAATAGTAATTAGCTAATTGCTAAGTAGAAATCCTAATTTGAAACTCAATTATGAGTTCTAGACTATATGTAACTGTGTTATTATGATTAAGGTTAAGTATTATAGAATTTAATGTTAATTAGAGAAACCATACTTAATATTTAGAAATCCTAATTTTTTGAAACCCAAAATTTTAAATTATAAACCCCAATTTGCTAATTATAAACCCTAATCGCTAATTGGAAAGCTTAATGATAATTAGTAGGTCTTAAACCTAATTAGCAAGTTCTAAGTAATTAAAAACATAAACTATTTTAGAAAACCCTAATTTGTGATTTTTATAAACTAAAATTTTATTTTAAACCCTAAATTGAAATCCTACAAAAATCTTTGTGCCAAAACCTTAGGGTTAAACCCTAAGGGTTTGCTATGTTACATATTTTCCATTAAAATCATATGGTCAATGACCAAATTACCCCTCATATATAATTGAAGCTAACTTGTAAATCTAGCAAAATTGGAGATACTCAACCACTCTCACTAACCCCATGTGACTTAAATCTCCAACAAATCAGCAACATCAGCCAAGTTCATTGTAACCCCATTATATATGTAGAATTGGAGAGAGAAATAAATCATTTTAAGCTCATTTGGTCACAACACTCAACCAAAATCCTCTCAACTCCAGACCTCCGAAATTCCCTTGCTAGATCAGTCACAAAACAAGCCCCACTATCACTTATATCAAATATGAAAGCCAGATTTAAAATTATTCAAGAAATGTAAACCCTAAGCCAAGAATATTTGATCTTGTATGCCATGTTGGATTTATTATTTTTATGATAAAACATGTTATTTATAGTGTATATTGATGATCTGGGTTAATAGACGTTAGATCCATAACACCTATAGGCTCTGATTTGATGATTTACCAAATCTGAAAAAAGTTTAAAACAATGGTCTGACAACGAATGTCAGTGGCTCTAGATTCTTGCCTGATCATATTTTTTTGTTGTTTTATATTTTAGATATGTAGTTTGATATGTGGTCTGTGATATGAAAGTGTAATAACAGCCATTACATGTCTAGGTTTCATGTTATTCTTGGTCAAAACCCATTGACCGAGCATGACCAGGAGTTTCTGGGCAACCCAGAAACTCGTTTTCAGTGCCTGACAGGAATTTGTTAGCCCAAGATATGTCAGGTGTTATGTTTTTTTGATGATGTTGTTATATCTAGATTGTAGCCTATATTATATCTCTGACAAGGTTTGACCGAGCTGAATCTGGAATATGTGATGTATTTCAGACTGTTATGTTGATGTAAAAATGTTCTATGATATGAGTTCTACATGTGTGGACCAACAAAACACTTAGCTAATTATCGAAACCTAGATTAAATCGAGCTAGAAGGTAGGCACTCGAACTGCCTGGGTTTTTGGGTTACCCAGAAAACCCAGGAACGCTCTGACAACAAATTTAAAGAGGCAGATATTCATGATGTGTTGATATATGACCTAGATATTGGTTGATAATTGTAGTGTTGTATACCTACTACAAGATTAATGTTTAAACAAGCCCATAAACATGATAATCAGAGAATTAATCGTGGTCACACCATGTATGTTACTAAGCCAGCTGTCAGTGTTCTTGAGCTTAAGAACATCAACAATGACAGAAAGCGTCACTATAGGCTACAGCGACAGTTTCTATTATTTTTATTTTCTGAATTTCCGAAAAATGATTAAAAATAGAAAATAAATTCTAAAAATTACAAAAGTGGTTTTAAAAATTATTTTAAATTATGAAAAATAACTTTTGATAATTTGGGATATTTTTCATTAATAATTATAATTATTTAAATATTAATGGTATTTAATTTATTTAATTGTATATTAAATAAATTAGAGAAAAATAATTTTTATATTATAAAAATCATTTTAAAAAGGAATAAAGTGTTAGAAAATATTTTTGAGTTATAAAATGTAACTTTTAATATTTTGTGATGAATTTCATTAATTAATTAATATTAATGATAATTAATTCATTTAATAAATATATTAAATAAATTATAGAAAATAAAATTAATAATTTAAAAATCATATAGAAATGATTTAAAAGTTATAAAAATATTTTAAGTTATAGAATATAACTTTTGATATTTTGTCATGAAAAATATTAATATTTTGAAATTAATGATATTAGTTTTATTTAATATTTATATTAAATAAATTAGTTTAAAAATGATTTTAATATTAGAAAAATTATTTTAAATGAAAATAAAGAGTTTAAAAATATTTTAAGTTATAAAATATGACTTTCAATATTTAAAGGTAAATTTCATTAATAATTTAATATTAAATGATATTTGATTTATTTAATAATTATATTAAATAAATAGTTTAAAAATAGTTTTATTAATTTAAAAATCATTTAAAAAGGATATAAAGGGTTTAAAAATATTTTAAGTTATAATAAATGACTTTTAATACTTTGATGAATAATTCATTAATATTTAAATATTAATGATAATTAATTAAAAATGACTTTAAATGTTTTAAAAAATCATTTAAGGGTAATATTAATACTTTAAAAGTTTTTTTGAGTTATTATAAATAACTTTAATATTTTGGCAATGGTTTCATTAATAATTTAATATTAATTAAATATTAATGATAATTGAATTATTTAATATTTAAATTATTTTATAATGATTCTGGGGTTTGAAAAATTATGATAAATTATAATAATTATTTAAAAATTATTATCAAGCGATGAAAAATAATATGACTGATATTTAAATTATTTAAACTACAGATAGAGTTTTAGACTCGATAATTACCCGATAAAGTCATCAGTACATCGAAATATTTTAGAAATTCATCTGGACTTAGATAGCTTGAATGTTTTAATGTTTGTTTGTGAACCAATGACTGATATAATTATGTGATAATGTGATTAGGTTATATGTTGACTACAAATAGCAGTACTATGTGTTATAGTATGTATTTCTAATCGCTAGAATGATCTTATCAATGATAGGCCTCAATGTAAAAGATAAAACTAAGTTGCGTAACTATAAGCACTAGACCAAGAAAGTATCCTAACTTTGCATTTACTTTATGCAATGGACATGCATAAGGGAATATCGGAACTATTCTTTTTCATTGTTCAAATATCTTAACCTTTGTATATACTTATGCAATGATCCTGTATAAGTAAGTTATTAGATTATAATATGTTGTACAAATTCTTTAATTATGTTATTATATATCAAAATAAATATTTTGTTCGTTAATTTCTAAGTATGGTTATACAAGTCACCTCACTTGGATAATTATTATATTTAATCACATGAAAGTTTAATTTCTAAGCAGGTAATGTGATGGTACAAACTTGGATCAAGAAAGATTTATAAACAGTAGATGTAATGGAAGTTTCTCTTAACGGAGTCTCAACAGATAAGTCAAAGTCTAAGTTCTCCGAAGTCAAGTTCAAACGTTTAGCGTAAGTAAGAGAGATAAAAGAATGGGTAGAGTCGGTATCTAATAAAGTATAAACTTCGAAATAGTTTATGATTAGCTTACCCATGATCACCTCGTTCGGGTTCCTCGCATTTTGGGTAGTCATGACAAACGCCCTTCCAGGAACCACCGACTTTCACTTGTCCGAGACATCATTTGGAGTCACCATCCCCGTTGAACTTAGTTTCGCAACAAGACAATCTCTATCTATATGACCTTCCTTTCTACAGTTATAACACACCTTGGATTGTTGTGGACAGTTTGGGCTGATGTGTCCCTCTTTCCCCCATTTATAATAAACGACCGGTGCTCGTTCTCCTCCCCTACAAACAGCTGATGTTTGTGCTGACGTCTTCACATTATCATTGTTGTACGTTCTCTTTTTGAAATCTCCCCTGACTCGCTTCTTCTACCATCATGGCCACGATTACCACAAGAGTGGTTACCGCTTTTGTCTGAATATTCTCCTCCCCACTGGTTGTCAGTGCTCCGATGACTGCTGCCACCGGTATGACCCTGGTTGTAGTCCCTCAGTTGAATATACTCATTATCTCGCTCTAATAATTGAGCCACGTTTATAACATCTGAATATAGAAAAAATTTATGAGAAATAAGATATTGCCGAATCTCGGGTTTTTAACCTCTCAAAAATATTCGCGTCATTCGTTTCTCATCCTCAACCAAATGAGGTGCAAAAATGGATAACTCTGCGAACTTAGCCTCGTACTGAGACACGGTCATGTTGTTTTATTCTAGTCTGATAAACTATACCTCCTTCATATGACGAATACTTTCAGGAAAGTACTTGTCATTGAACAGTTTTTGAGACGTTTCCCAAGATATGTTGAGTGCGGCAGGTTGAGTACGCTTCATAGATTCCAACCAGTAATCTACATCATGGCGAAACATAAAAGTGGCGAATGGAACCTTCTGTTCGTCCGTGCATCCAAAGACATCGCATATCTTGGTAATTTGCTTGACCCACGTTTCTGCCTTAATTGGATCCGGCTTTCCTACAAATTCTGGTGGTCCCAACTCTTTCAACTGCTTGGCTGTGACAAGCCGCGCTTTGCTATCATTTTCACCTGTATTTTGTACACGAGTCTCCCTCGTCTGATTTTGCATGAACTGCAAAAAGCTTCTAAACATCCCATTATTCATCATTCATCATTTCTTCGGTAGTATTGTTTACGGGAGGAATATTGCCTTCTAGTTGCACGTTCTCCTGGGTGGTGATTAAAGCTGTTTCCACAGTCTCATTCACTCCATTGTTAATATTTCCAGCTGCCATTCTCAAATACTGCCACAAAATAAGGGTTAATTAACAAATTAACATATCACATATTAACCATATGCTCCGACTGACCAACCTAATAAGCTTAGGTATGACACACTAGAGAAGGATTACTCGTCTATCCCCTCATAGTTCTATTTCCCGATCTCTACCAGAGACCATATCCCTAAGCTCTGATACCAACTGTGACGACCCCAAAATAAGTATACATCACCCATTCTGAGTCGCCAAATACATGGTACAAAAACAAATACAGCTTCTCTAATACAATTGACGTGCAAAATACGACAACACATATATTGTGAGTTTAAATACAAATATTGTCTAATAGACAGTATTCAAACTCAAAAGGATTCCTCATTACAATTATTGATACAGTATTTTATAGAAATAGTGAGGACTGCTAAAACAACTTTATAGAATCATCACTCCATACCCCAGGTAATTCCTGCTAAATTCTCACCTCCTGAGAAGAAAAATGGAACAAAAAGAAAAAGGGTGAGCTCAACTTGCCCAGTAAAATATATTATGACTAAGATAATACACAACAAATTATCATTAGTCTTCAACAGGGAAAAATCTAATAGAATATAATAGACAACAAGTTTTAGATTAACAACTGCAGCGGAAATAATAATCCATTAGAAGAGTCAAGTAGAGAATGAATTCTACGATCTTCTAAGATTTAAAAGTCCATCATCAATATTTTATCCCTGTAAAATCAATCAATATATATCTTGAATCAAATAATCATATTTGCACTACAGGCCAAATATATTCATTTATATCACCAGTTGGTCATGTTCATCTCAACACCTGTTCATCTTTGCACTACGGACCAAAGATATTCATCAGTTAATCATTCATCTTTGCACTACAGGCCAAAGATATTCAGTAATATCATCATTTAAGACTGAGGATGATGAAAAATATCTTATAGAAAACTAATCCAGTGAGATAAAAGATTAAAGATTAGGGATTCGTACATTAGTTTATCCAAGTTCAAAAATACCTTATAATAATCAATTGTGGAGCAAAATTCAAGAATGAAGATCAAAACATTGATACAATCAAAGATAGTAACCATAATAGATAACTTGGACAAAGGAAAGAAAATTTTTATTTTTTATGTGAATAGTAACGTATTTGTGAATAGTGTCGTATACGTGAATAGTACCGTATACGTGAATAGTAACCCCGACATAAAAAGGTAGAAATTCTATAAGAAACTCATACTTTGTGAATAATACTCGTGAATAACTGTATTCGTGAATTGTGTCTTATACGTGAATAGTGTCGTATACGTGAATAGTAACCTCGACATAAAAAGGTAAAATTTTCATAATAAAATTTATACCAATATTTCTGTATAATGATATTGAAAGAATAACATCATTTACGAAGAAAATAATATCCCTTACCTCAAAAGAACAATATTTTCGGCTAAAATATCAGGTATAAGGCTGAATGAAACTTGCACTGAATAGTAACTCTCAAAGTATCTAAATACTCACAAAATACGCTCGATAATATAGAGAGAAAGAAAACTTGTTTCTAGTGTGATTTTCTATTCTAACTAAGCACCATATTTATAGGAAAATGTTTAGAACGCCAAATGAGACTAAATTAATAAAATATTAATTTCCAAAATTTTCAAGCACGCCACTTTTTATCAGATTTTAGCACATCGCAATGGGGTCCACCAAAATCAGCCAATTCCACACCAACCAAAGTAAAGCCCACCCATGTTTTAAATAAAAATATTTATTTTTAAAACTTCAATAATTCATAATAAATAGCTCTTTTATCAGAAAAATATGAATTTTATGTCCATTCCATAGGAAATCGAATTCTCTACAATTTTGTAGAAAAAAGTTTTTTCAAATTCTAAACAGAAAATGCCCGAAATCTATATACATACGATTTTTAATACCTTCATTCTGACAAAATACTGATAAAATACCTCAACAATAATTCCTTCATTTATATCCACAAAAAATAAATATTTTTCTATCCATAAATATTTTCTTATCATATAAATTAATAATTAATTATTCATAAATAATATTACAGAATCATAATTATGACAACCAGGTCGTTCCCAGGAAAGAGGGGGCTTCCCGATAAGAATTTCTCCTTATTGGCGCGTAATTAGGTGACCAAACCCATTTCCTAGACAGAACTTCCTTAGACATTGCCAATAATGTTATCTAACAATATTATTCTAATAATATGAATTATTGATCTGATAATGGAGATACTGTGCAGTGATAATTATTGAAACAACAATAATATAAACATCACCATAACAGTTATTCAATCAATTAAATAAAATATTAAAAAGTAATTACTGTAACAATTATTGAGTAGTGCCTTCTTACGTAAGAATCAATAATTCAAAAATATTGTGCAATACCGTGTGCTACTGTGCAACCACACGTATTACTGTATTATAACCACCGGGTATTCCAACAGTGTTAGCGGTAACCATTACGCCGTTATTTATAAAAATTCAACTTGTAATTTTTTTCATCCAACTGTTTTTCTTTATAGGGCCCACAAATGGCTGCGCCGTCGTACGAATATTCCCCGATAGAAAGAATATTTCACGACAAAACGAATATTCCCCGACAATAATGAATATTTTATAACCACTTACTCCTTTTGAAAAATTTGTACATTTCACCCATAACTAAAGTATTATATCAAATTAACACCTTTATTATTCACAATAATAATTAGAGGAAATTCGATTTTATTTATAAAAAGTTGGGGTCTTACAACCTCCCCTCCTTATGAAATTTCATCCTCGAAATTGACGTACGTACCTGGTGTTTTGAAAAGGTGAGGATACCTCATTTTTATTTTTGATTCCAACTACCAGGTCATTTCTTCAATAGCATAGTTCCTCCACAAAACCTTAACTTGTGGTATAACCTTGGTGCATATGACATGCTCTTTCCTATCTAAGATTTTAACAGGTACCTCTTCGTACGTTAATTTTTCGGCTATCTTGTTTGGTTCTAACTCAATAATGTGGTTCGGGTCTTTCACATATTTACGAAGCATAGATATGTGAAAAACATTATGAACACGAGACATGCTTGGAGGTATTGCGAGCCTATAGGCCACATTTCCTATTGGGTCAAGAATCTTAAATGGACCAACAAATCTTGGATTGAGCTTTTCTCTCTTTCCAAATCTTGTAACTCCCTTCCATGGAGCAATACGTAACAATACATAATCTCCAATATTAAATTCCATATCCTTTCGATGAAGATCCGCATAACTCTTTTGTCGATCCTATGCCGTTTGTATATGTTGTTGAATCGTTTGGATCTTTTCTATAGTTATGCGTACCAATTCTGGTCCCAACAATGTTGCTTTACCCACCTCGTCCCAGCAAACTGGAGAACGACTTTTTATTCCATACAATATCTCGAATAGAGCCATACCTATACTTGCTTGATAACTGTTGTTGTAGGAGAATTCCACCAATGACAAGTACTTATCCTAACTTCCTTTAGAATCTAGGACACAGAGTCTTAATAGATCTTCAAGAGTTTAAATAGTCCTTTCTGATTGCCCGTCTGTTTGAGGATGGTATAGCGAACTGAATCGTAAATCTGTGCCTATAGCTTTCTGCAAGCTAACCCAAAATTGTGAAGTGAATCTTGGGTCGCGATCCGAAACTATGGATACTGGCATGCCATACAATCTTACAATCTCATTTACGTACATACTAGCAAGACATTCAAGGGAATAAGTCTCCAGTATAGGCAAGAAATGGGCAGACTTAGTTAATCTATCAACAATGACCCAAATCGCATCTATGCCTTGAGAAACCTTGGGAAGACCCATAACGAAATCCATAATAATGTGTTCCCACTTCCATTTCGGAATCTCAAGTGGTTGTAATGAACTCTTTGGCACTTGATGCTCCGCCTTTACACGTTGACAAGTTAAACACCTCGAGATAAACTCTGTGATCTCTCTCTTAATATTACCCCACTAAAATATATGTTGAAGTTCATGATACATTTTGGTACTCCCATGATGAATTGTGAACAATGTGTTGTGTGCCTCTATCATGATTCTATGTTTCAAGTCAGAATCGTTAGGAACACAAAGTCTGGAGTTGACTCGAAGTATTCCTTCTTCATCGACTCTTGCTTCTGGAATAGCACATTCTTCTTTATACGCATCAGCTCCATGTCCATAGCTTGAGTAGCTTTAACTTTATCTATTAAAGTCAGTTTTACTCGTATGCTTGATATCATCACGTGGGTACTTGGAGCCTTTACCTCTATCTCCATCCTTTGCAAGTCATACAAAATGGGCCTTTGTGTTAACAACATTGCACTCGTACCCGCATATGATCTTCTACTCAATGCGTCAGCTACCACGTTTACTTTTCCAGGATGGTATTGGATGGTATGGTCGAAATCTTTCAACAACTCGAGCCAACGTCGTTGCCGCATGTTGAGTTCCTTTTAGGTGAAGAAATATTTGAGGCTTTTATGATCTGTATAGATCTCCAATTTCTCCCCAAACAGGAAGTGTCTCCAAATCTTCAACACGAAAACGACTGCTGCCAACCCCAAATCATGAGTAGGATAATTCCTCTCATATTCTTTGAGTTGTCGCGAGGCATAGGCTATAACTTTTCCATGTTGCATGAGAACACATCCTAACCCTTTGCCTGAAGCATCACTGTAGATAACAAATCCATCTGAACCAGATGGTATTGTCAGAATAGGTGCCGAAATGAGTCTTGTAACGACCCCAAAATTCATATACAATTTAAATCCCGACTTCGGTCATTAACCATACATTCAACCTCTAAATAATACATCATTATTCGATGTTAAACTTAATAAAATTGCGGAATATTTAAAACTTTTATACATTTCCTTCTTTCTTGCCCTGAATCGCAACCATTACATTGCATCTCTTTGATTTAATCTTATATCATGAATCATTACAACAAAATGACTATACAAAGTCTTACATCATAACTAAATATCCATATACATTGGATAGCTCAACTTACAATTCAACAACATGTTACGTTCAAAATATGAAATACATTTCTCATAAAACATAAGTAATCTTCGTGAATATAGATCTCTATAACTCACATAGCACGTATCTTTACCTTAAAATCTTGACCTGCAAAAGTGGTTATTTGCAAGAGTGAGCTCGACAGCCCAGCAAAGTCTAACAGTTTTCATGCATCACATAGCACATAATAACATGCTCGATATACATCTCATTAAAGTAACATGGCATACATGCTTTTAATTCACATAGCAAATATAAAGATTGAGTTCCATACTCAATCATCATTACTTAGCCAAAACAATGCAGTCATATATTGACTTTAACATTTCATGATTTCAACATGCATAACATATCATGCAATTTAAAACAGTTCATCAAGTCCACGTAAAAAATAGGAACCGAAAGACTTGCCTTGATCGTTGTTTACCAATAATAGTTTAACAGCTTACAGCTATCTGCACTTCACGTGCCCTACGCAATTATATAATCATACACATCAACTATTAGTCACATAACAACACATAGCAATTGTAATGTAAACTCTACTCCACATCTTATAATCTTTCCTATTAATAAATACACAATGGTCAATTAGATTGTGTTAACTTTTCGACTTATGACTCACTATATTTCTTCTTATTCAAACTCGAAGTTCAAGTGCTTAAGTCTTCCTAGGACTACTTATTGGTTTTATTTTAAACCCATTTCATATCCTATAATATTCATTTCAATTGAATTGAAACACTTTTTAAGTTCATTAACACTTGGCACGGCGTTTCGACGTTCAATCGTCACACGCCCGATTTGCCTCTCTTGTGTATGCTTACTATGCTTCTATAACTTATCTAATACATTATTTATTAATGTTAAACATCATTATATTTACTATTATTCATGTTTTGTAACTTAGGACAACATCTTTTATGGTCTGGAGCACGACACATGCATATGTACATGTCCGACACCGTCCGATTGCCTCCGAAAACACAACAGTCCTAAAGATGACCATTTTGACCCATCCTAATTACCTAAAATTGAAAACTTTAAAGAACGAAAGTTGTAGGTCTACTCGTCCTCGTTCCGGATCATCTTGAATCACCTCAATCCGAGTTCGTATGAGAAAGTTATGGTTATTTTACTACAGGAGGTCAAAACTGTCCAAGTCAGACTTCTGTCCCCGCGCTGGGGCGCGAGGACTAAGCCAACTAGTGGCGCTGGGGCGCGAGATTGGCACTGGGGTGCGAATTTCAGCGCTGGGGCAGAATGAGTGGTTTGAGTTGTGATTCTGATGACAGAATCCTTATAAGGAGAGAATGATGTAACAATCTAGATTTTAATTATAATATTTAAATATTTATTGAATTATATAAATATTTAATGAATGTGTTTATCATTGAATAAGTATTTGTTTAATTGATTTGATGTGATTTGATTATTTATTTGTTTAATAAATAATTAATGAGTTAGGGAAAGTATCTATTTTGAAATAGTAATCTAATTTAATTTAATAATTAAGTTAGAGAGTTTATAATGATTAAATAAATTATTATATTATGCAATGAATTATTATTAGAATTAATTAAATTAAATATGAAAACTTAATTAATTAGAAGTGTGACAAATAACTATATTATAAATGGTTATTAAAATAAATTAAAGTAGTTTTAATTTATCTTGCCAAACAATGCTTAAATATATTTAAATATATTAAGTCTTTAATTTTAAAGTATTTTGCCAAACAAAGCCTTATGACTTTTAGAATTTCTAATTTTTGAATTTTAATAAAATAAATAAAATAATAAATATAATATATTTATATTATATACGTTAGTTTTGTAACTGTTATTTTATTAAGTTTGGCGTATTAAAGATTAACAGTTTTGATTTTTCGCCTTAAAGCTACCAGTTGTTCTTTTTACGTATTCTAGTTTGCTAGCCTAGAGATTACAGAGAGTTGAGAGAATTGTGAGAGAACTTAAGCAATTTCTGGCAATTTTAGCAAGGATTACAAGAGTTAGCAAGAATTGTCTGAGCAAATTGAAGGTATGTTATATAACCCTTAATATATATGCTACGACATAATTTTTCATTAGTTTCACTGTGTAAAAATTCTTTACAAATTCTCAGTGAAGTTTAAATTCTCTTGAATTGTTGTATAAACTGAATAATTGCACTTGTAGGTAATTGTAATGCTAGAGTTTATGTTTAGATAAGGGATTGTACGCTAGTCTCGTTTAGAAAGGAAAAAACTGTTTGAAGTTTATAGATGTTCAAAAATGACTGGTAAAAATACCAAATATTAATATAATGTAATTGTCTGTAATAGTTTGGTGGTGAATTAATGGTGAAATTGAACACTGAATATATTAACTTGGTAAGAAACGATGAGATTATAGTTGGAATGGACTAAGTTGATGACTAATAAGAATTTCAGTGTTAAACTTTGTAAACAAACATCGATAATAGAGTTTTGGTTTTAAAATAGTACGTACAATGATTTAAGTTTTCTAAAATTATTGTTTAATGGTTTAAATTAGTATATGCATGTTGGGTAATGTGTATATGTGTAATTGGCATAAGTTATAGATGTTAATTAGTATTAGAAATTAAGTTATAGACAAAAATTTAGTTGTTCTGTTCATCGTGGGCTGTGTTCTGCAAGTTTCGGCGCCCCAGCCCCAAAATTTGAGCCCCAGCGCCAAAAATCGAGCCCCGGCGCCAAAATTCGCGCCCCAACGCTGAAGTTCGTGCCCCAGCGCCAATCTCGCGCCCCAGCGCCACTAGTTGGCTTAGTCCTCGCGCGCCAGCGCGGGGACAGAAGTCTGACTTGGACAGTTTTGACCTCCTGTAGTAAAATGGCCATAACTTCCTCATACGAACTCGGATTGAGGTGATTCAAGATGATCCGGAACGAGGACGAGTAGACCTACAACTTTCGTTCTTTAAGTGTTTGAATTTGAGGTCATTAGGATGGGTCAAAATGGTCATCTTTAGGACTGTTGTGTTTTCAGAGGCAATCGGACGGTGTCGGACATGCACATATGCATGTGTCGTGCTCCAGACCATAAAAGATGTTGTCCTAAGTTACAAAACATGAATAATAGTAAATATAATGATGTTTAACATTAATAAATAATGTATTAGATAAGTTATAGAAGCATAGTAAGCATACACAAGAGAGGAAAATCGGGCGTGTGACGATTGAACGTCGAAACGCCGTGCCAAGTGTTAATGAACTTAAAAAGTGTTTCAATTCAATTGAAATGAATATTATAGGATATGAAATGGGTTTAAAATAAAACCAATAAGTAGTCCTAGCAAGACTTAAGCACTTGAACTTCGAGTTTGACTAAGAAGAAATATAGTGAGTCATAAGTCGAAAAGTTAACACAATCTAATTGACCATTGTGTATTTATTAATAGGAAAGATTATGAGATGTGGAGTAGAGTTTACATTACAATTGCTATGAGTTGTTATGTGAGTAATAGTTGATGTGTATGATTATATAATTGCGTAGGGCACGTGAAGTGTAGATAGCTGTAAGCTGTTAAACTATTATTGGTAAACAACGATCAAGGCAAGTCTTTCGATTCCTATTTTCTACGTGGACTTGATGAACTATTTTAAATTGCATGATATGTTATACATGTTGAATCATGAAATGTTAAAGTCAATATATGACTGCATTGTTTTGGCTAAGTAATGATGATTGAGTAAGGAACTCAATCTTTATATTTGCTATGTGAATTAAAAGCATGTATGCCATGTTACTTTAATGAGATGTATATCGAGCATGTTATTATGTGTTATGTGATGCATGAAAACTGTTAGACTTTGCTGGGCTGTCGAGCTCACTCTTGCAAATAACCACTTTTGCAGGTCAAGATTTTAAGGTAAAGATACGTGCTATGTGAGTTATAGAGATCTATATTCACGAAGATTACTTATGTTTTATGAGAAATGTATTTCATATTTTGAACGTAACATGTTGTTGAAATGTAAGTTGAGCTATCTAATGTATATGGATATTTAGTTACGATGTAAGACTTTGTATAGTTATTTTGTTGTAACGATTCATGACATAAGATTGAATCAAAGAGATGTAATGTAATGGTTACGATTCAGGGCAAGAAAGAAGAAAATGTATAAAAGTTTTAAATATTCCGCAATTTTATTAAGTTTAACATCGAATAATGATGTATTATTTAGAGGTTGAATGTATGGTTAACGACCGAAGTCGGGATTTAAATTGTATAGATTTTGGGGTCGTTACAAGTCTCCTTTTGAGCTCTTGGAAACTCTTCTCGCATCCCTCGCTCCATACGAATTTTGTATCTTTTCAAGTCAGCTGAGTTAACGGAGCTACTTCCTCAAGCCAGAATTCACATTTCTTTAGCTTGGCATATATCTTGTTATCACTAAGCCTTTGAAGGACCAGCTTCAAATGGCGCTCATAATCTTCACGGCTTTTGGAATAGATGAGGATGTCATCAATAAAGACAACATCGAACTGATCTAAATATTCTTTGAACGCACAGTTCATCATATCCATGAATGCAGCAAGAGCATTAGTCAATGCAAAAGACATGACTAAGAAATCATAATGCCCGTACCGAGTTCTGAAAGCAGTCTTTGAAATATCCTCAGCTTTAATCTTCAGCTGATGATATCCAGAACGAAAATCGATCTTTGAAAATTATTGTGCTCCTTGTAACTGGTTAAACAGGTCATCAATGCAAGGTAGCGGATACCTATTCTTGATAGTGACATGGTTCAATTCCCGGTAGTCAATACAAAGTTGCATACTCCTATCTTTCTTCTTTACGAATAACATAAGAGCACCCCAAGGAGATGTACTAGGACGAATGAAACTGATGTCCAACAACTCCTGTAGTTGGACCTTTAACTCTTGAAGTTCAATAGGAGTCATTTGATATGGGGTCTTAGAAATAAGCTTTGTACCAGGTTCAAGGTCAATAAAGAATTCAACTTCACGTTCGGGGGGTAGACCAGGAAGTTCTTCAGGAAATACGTCAGGAAATTCACTATCAACAGAAATATTATTCAAATCTGACGTGTTTTTGTTCAAGTCCGTGACATGGGCTAAGAAAGCTTGACATCCATTTTTAAATAAACGAATAGCTTTATGGCTTGATATGATAGTGATTAACTTTAGTGGTTTGGTTGCTTAAATTCGCACAATAGGTTGGTTAGGAATATGAAAACTAACAACCTTACAAAAATAATCAATTTTAGCATGATGAGTAGTTCACCAATCAATCCCTAAATCACATCAAATGCACTAATTTTTAACGAAATAAGATCAGCAGGTAATGTGATGGTACTAACATGGATCAAGCAAGATTTAGAAACAGTAGATGTAATAAAAGTTTCTCCTAACGGAGTCTCAACAGATAAGTCAAAGTCTAATTTCTCTGAAGCCAAGTTCAAACGTTTAGCACAAGCAGGAGAGATAAAAGAATGGGTAGAACCGGTATCTAATAAGGTATAAACTTTACAAGAGTTTATGATTTGCTTACCCGTTTTAAGTTCTATACTCGAACCTATCAAGTTCTAACAAATATTTGTCTAGCCAGAATAATTAGCTAAGACATATCGCAATGCTATCTTTAAATCTATGTCTAACCGAGTCAAATAGCTTAGACAGATTTTAGTCAATGTATACATACCGGAATTTAATAAGTATGTATCAACATGTACAATAATTATCCAAGTGAGGACACTTGTATAACAATATTTAGAAATTAACGAACAGAATAAATATCTGAATTATACGATAATACTGAATTGATAACCAATGATTGGATAGATTTCAAGAACTGACATATCGACAAAAATATAGATACATGAGCAATAACAATAAGAATAGTGTTCTGAAACTGGCTTACACATGTCCATTGCATAAAGTAAATACAAAGGTTAGATACTTGCATGGTCTGCTGCTTATAATTACGCAACTTAGTTTTATCTTTTATGTCGAGACCTATCATTAATAAGATCATTCTATCGATTAGAAATACATATCATAACACATAACACTGCTATTTGCAGTCAATACATAACCTAATCACATTGTCACATAGTTATATCAGTCATTGGATCATAAACAATCACCTATCAAGTAACACTATCTAGGTCTGGATCAGTTTCGAAGTCAATTTGGTGTACCGACGGCTTTATTGGGTAATTATCAAGTCTAAAATTCTATCATGTAGTTCAATATTATTCTGGATATTTTTAATATCAGTCGTATTATTTTTCATAGCCTTATAATAATTTTTAAATAATTATTATAATTAAATCATGAATTTTCAAACACTAAAATCATTATTAAATGATTTAAATATTAAATAATTCTATTATCATTAATATTTAATTAATACTAAATTATTAATGAAACCATTGCCAAAATATTAAAGTTATTTATAATAACTCAAAATATTTTTAAATATTTTTATTACCCTCAAATAATTTTTAAAATATTTAAAATTATTTTTAAATAAATACCATTAATATTTAAATATTAATGTACTATTTACCAAAATATTAAAAGTTATTTATTATAACTTAAAATATTTTAAAACCATTTTTATCTTTTTTAAATAATTTTTAAATTAATAAAACCATTTTAAAACTATTTATTTAATATTATTATTAAATAAATTTAATTTCACTTAATATCAAATAATTAATGAAATTTTCCTTAAAATATTAAAAGTCACATTTTACAACTTAAAATATTTTTAAACTATTTATTTTCATTTAAAATAATTTTTATAATATTAAAATCATTTTAAACCAATTTATTTAATATAAGTATTAAATAAATCTAATATCTTTAATATTAAATAATTAATGAAATTTGCCTTAAAATATTAAAAGTTGTGTTTTATAACTTAAAATATTATTAAATTCCTTATTATCATTTAAATTGATTTTTAATATAATAAAATCATTTTTAATTAATTTATTTAATGCATTTAATACATAAATTAAATATCAAAAATATTCAAATTAATAATAATATTTATGAAAAATATGTAAAATTATTAAAAGTTAATTTTTATTACTTAAAATAAAATTTGAAATAAGTTTTGTAATTTTCAGAAATTAATTTCTATTTTTAAATGATTTTTAGAATTTATTTCTATTTTTAATCATTTTTCGGAAATTAGAAAACAAAAATAATAAAATCCGTCGCTAAAGGTTTTAGCGACGGTTTCTGTCGTAGTTGGTGTTCTTGAGGCTCAAGAACACTGACAGTCAGTGTTCAAGAGTCTCCCTTTGACTATCTTTAATTCACTGTCTAAACATGATCTGAGCTAGCTAAGACACTGACATTGTAGTATTGTTGTAACACTACAAGATTCAACTAGCATTTAAGTCGTACAACATCACAACAAGGAGATCTAGCCCATCAAACTCACTGTCAGCTTCGAGGGTACACTTTGAGGCTTAAACATATTAGGGTTCTAGTTGATTTTATGGTGGTCTAATGGGTCTAACTTGTAGTATACATGACATAGTACATATAACATTCCTAAAATCAGTTAAACTACACTGGAATCAGAAGCTAGAACCCAGTCAAACCATGTCAGACGACATGTTCTTGATTTTCTGGAAATTCCAGAAATAGATTTCGTGAACTTTTATACAACTTTGACCAGCCACTACCTTTGTCCTGTTTACCTCTTAGGTGAAATAAAAGCTTTAATTTATAGTCCATATACCATATTACAATTCTATTAAAATAACAAGAACAAAATACAAAAACAAGCAAGATCTAAACGCATGAACATGCTGTCAGAGCGTTCTGGGCAGTTTACGGGCTGCCCAGATTTGCTAAGTCATGGCCGGTCAACGGTCTTTGACCACTAATAACTTGCAATCTATGCATGATCAGACCCTGATTCCAGTTCCAGATCATAGTCCTTATAACATACTACTAATACAAACATTTAAAACATAAAAATTTTAAACAGAATGAAATCTATGGAGTCTAACATTCGTTGTCAGACAACAAAAATAAAAAATTCCAAATTTTGTAAAATATCAAATCTTAGCCTCTAGATATTATGGATCTAACATCTAGCACCCCAGATCATCTATTTACACTATAAATAACATGTTTTAACACTAAATCATAACATCTAACATACAGATCAAGATCAGATTTGCAATTAGGGTTCATACCTTTACTTTGATCAATCTTGATCTTAGGGTAATGATTTGTTGTGAGCAGTAGTGGGGCTTGTTTTGGGAACTGAAATGCTAAAGAAATTCGTGGGTTTTGAGAGAGAGAAGAGTTGGTTGGTGATAGATAGCAAATGAGCTTTGTCTTTTGATTTTCTCTCTCCTTAAATCTATATACTTTGATGCATTGAACCTAATCTTGCAAGGTGTCAAAAGAGATAAGACTTGGCTGGAATTTTACACACATGGGAGATCTTAAGTTGGTGACTTGCCAAGATATGGGAAGATTTACGAGCAACAAATCCAAGAATGTGACAAAAATGTTATTTTGGTCAATAGCCTTACAATTTTAATGGTATTCTTGTACATGGTACTTGAATCTAGGGTTTAATCAATAGATTTTAAACTTTAAGGTGTCCCAAATAATTTCTAAGGTTTGAAAAATTAATTTTAAAGTTTATTAAAATTTTAATTAGAACACACTAATTAAAATTAGGGTTTTTAATAGAAAATTAGGGTTTTAAATAATTAGGGTTTCAAATATTAATAATTAGGGTTTCCCTAATTAAAATTAATATCTATATTACATTAATCACATAACACAATTTCTTACCAATCATAAACTCCGGTTTGAATTTCAAATTAGGGTTAAACCAATTAATGCTAGGGTTTTGACATTATACACATAATTGACCAACCATTATCAATACGTACATACCGTACATATTTTTTATAGTATTGAAATATAAATAATATAATATTATTATTCTCATGCCTTATTCCAAACCCAGAATTAGGGTTTGGATTCTATATCTGATTTATCTTTCATTTATACCGTTATTAAGTTAAAATAATTAACTTAATTAATCTGAACTAAATTCATGTAATAAAATAATTATTATATTAATTCTAATAATCATTTATATATTATTGAAATAATATATAATCATATTTTTATGGAAATTAATTAATAAAAATATTTCTACTATAAAATTAATTTATAATAAGAACATAATTTATAATGATCAATAATTCTAAAATAAAATTATTTGTAATTATTAATGTATTAAATAAATTTTATTTGTCACACACACACACACAGATATATATATATATATATATATATATATATATATATATATATATATATATATATATATATATATATATATACACACACATTATCTTGCACATATTCCCACATTTATTTTTAAAAAAAACTTATATGCAAAATTTCATATTTAATTATATAGAAAATATCAGGTTATTACATTCACCCTCCCTTATAAGGATTCCGTCCCCGGAATCACCGTTTCAAAATCTTTACATATTAGGGTACATAGCATACACAGTCGTTGCAAGTAGATCTCAATCAAATTTGATTGAACTGATCTTTAACTATTCAGTCTATAGCTTGTCTATCTTATTATACAGAAGTTTGATTTCTAATAGAACTCAAATTCTTCCTTCAAAATTTATTTATAAAATAATTACTATATATAAGAAAATAAAATTTATTTAAATAATACCTGGTATTCCATCCCCGGCAACTACCGTATCCTGCATTGTCTTGTTAAAGACTCCAGCGGTTGATTTTGTTGGTTTGCTTGTTGAAGTTGGTCCCGTCATCACCACTGTCCCGCTGCTTTTCCCCGTATTCACGCTCTCTGCCTCTCTTCTACCTGTTGGACATTCTTTCACCTTATGATCCATTAATTCACAAATAAAACACGCACTATATATTTTTGAATTGGTGAAGTTGGGAGAGATATGTCCCTTCTGCCCACACTTGTAGCATACAAATTTTCCCTTTAAACACACTCCTGAGTGATTCTTTCCACAATTTCTACATTGCACAACCTGTTTCTTTCCACCTCCTGGCCTATTTCTGATATTCACGAAACTATATCCTTTTCTTTTTCCAGTCCTACTATCACTACTTCCTTCTCCAGCTCTAGCTTCATTTTCCTCCAACCAAAAATTCGCCACCCCTTTCGTTGTATAGGTGGCAAAAGCTGTATTTTGCCCCTCCAATACCCTAGCTATCACAAACACTTCTACAGGGACAGTTGATCCTTTAAATCCTAGCGGTTCGATTGCCTTGAAGTCTTTGAAGTTTGCCGATTGATTATCTGGCTGATTTCCCATTGCTGGTACTCCATTCTGCATGGCTTGAGCGTCCATATTCGTCAAAATTTGTATCGGGTCTGGTTGTCCTCCAGCTTTGTTGACAGGTTCTTCTACCCTTTGGTCTCGTTTTCCTCTTGGCGGCATTATCTGATTAAATAAAATCATGTTCATCCAACTAATTCATAGTACTTTACACCATATATCATAGCACACACTGCTTTAAACATCTGCTATCCCTTTGTAACATAAAAGTCGGGAATCGCTGCCATAACTTATATAAAAGTTAAGAATATTACCTTACACATCATAGAACATACATATTCAAGTAATACTAATACTACTTATTTCCTACGCCTTCACTAAGGATTAATTGCTTAGTAATCTATATATTCTCATTATCCTCAATAATCCATTCACACATAATTATACCGAGTTCGTCAAACTTACCATAAATATGAGTTTTAAGAACTCGAACTTCACCTTATGTTCTCTAACTATACTCTACCTATCTGTTATCCTACCGTTTTTGGATCCGATACTACATTTTCCACAATAACCACCTCATCAGGGTTGCTTTCAAAGTGAGCCTCTATTTCAGCTACTGGCTTTGATATTAGCTCGGTTATGGAGGTTGACTCCTTTACAATCTAAGAGTATCCTAATTATTTTTCTATCTGACATCTACACAAAAACTATCTTGATTAGCACGTAGTATATACACATAATAATTAATAATTTTATATAAGTTATCTTTTATTTTGTTTTACGACCAATTTATTCAATTCATCTCCTTTTAAACTCTATATGAGTTATTTATATTTTTAACATTTCCTTTTGTCCTAAAGGTTATAGCCCAAGGTCTAACCCACCTAAGGTTTCTAACCCTAAGCTCTGATACCATGTTGTGACGCCCCCAAATTCAGGTACTTGGAATCCGAACTCAGTGCTTCACGATACCATTTCTTTGAGCAAAATAATAACGATAATATAAATATCAAACTTTATTTACATATATTAGAGTCTAATCCCAATTTCTCAACCTTTACTACATTACATTACATGATAGATAATAAATATTATCATCTTAATATAGACTAACTATTACATAAGATACCATAAAGTTTATTTTGCTAGCTTTCCCTTTCCTTTATCCTTGTCTGAACCTTCAGGTTGATCACGTTTAGCTGAAAACATTTACATTTAAAGCAGGAATGAGCATTTGGATGCCCAACAAGTAATAGTAGACAATAAACATTAGCTGAAAGAAGTAAATGTTTTCTGTGAATGACACTTCTACAACGAATCAATAGTTGTGAAGTAAGCTGAACCAATAATAACAACATATCAAATCTATCTCAAAATTTTGAAACTACGTACTGACTATACATGGAGAGCAGTCAATCGACTATGAACTTTGCTTTCAATTTTTCGATATTCAATTGAATAACAAGAATTTATTCTACACAATAACAAATTGGAATAGTTTCCAGAGTTTATGCTGAGTGATCCCTAAGGATCTTGAACTTAATTCTAGAGTTACTATCAAAGATTTGCTTTGATATACTCAGGTGTATCAGATAACCATAAAGATTAAGTCATACCCCTCTATAAGTATAATAAGTGACCAGCTTTATTATACCCTATATTATGCATAATACTCAAAAGCGTGCTGGCCGAATATACGACCAATAGTTTTTCCCTTTTGTATTAAAGGTTGTTCTTCTCAATCTTACAATCAGAATTTGAATTATAACAAGGAAATACTATGATTTCAATATCTAATCGCTTTTTCGATCTAGCCGAAACAATTGGCATCGATCTGTCAATAATAATTGAGTTCTATACTCGAACCTATCAAGTTCTAACAAATATTCGTCTAGCCAGAATAATTAGCTAAAACATATCTCAACGCTATCTTTAAATCTATGTCTAGCAGAGTCAAATAGCTTAGACAACTTTTAATCAATGTATACATACCGAAATTTAATAAGTATGTATCAACAGGTACAACAATTATCCAAGTTAGGACACTTTTATAACAATATTTAGAAACTAACCAACATAATAAATATCTGAACTATCCAATAATACTGAACCAATGATTGGATAGAATTCAAGAACTGACATATAGACAAAAATATAGATACATGAGCAATAATAATAATAATAGAGTTTTGAAACTGGCTTACACATGTCCATTGCATAAAGTAAATGCAAAGGTTAGATACTTGCCTGGTCTGCTGCTTACAGTTACGTAACTTAGTTTTATCTTTTATGTCGAGACCTATCATTAATAAGATCATTCTATCGATTAAAAATACACATCATAACACATAACACTGCTATTTGCAGTCAACACATAATCTAATCACATTGTCACATAGTTATATCAGTCATTGGATCATAAACAATCACCTTATCAAGTCACGCTATCTAGGTCTGGATCATTTTCGAAGTCAATTTGGTGTATCGATGGCTTTATCGGATAATTATCAAGTCTAAAACTCTATCATGTAGTTCAATATTATTTTGGATATTTTAAATAACAGTCGTACTATTTTTCATTAGCCTTATAATAATTTTTAAATAGTTATTATAATTAAATCATGATTTTTCAAACACTAGAATCATTATTTAATGATTTAAATATTAAATAAATCTATTATCATTAATATTTAATTAATTTTAAATTATTAATGAAACCATTGCCAAAATATTAAAGTTATTTATAATAACTCAAAATATTTTTAAAATATTTTAATGACCCTAAAATGATTTTTAAAACATTTAAAATTATTTTTAAATAATTACTATTAATATTTAAATATTAATGTACTATTTATCATAATATTAAAAGTCTTTTATTATAACTTAAAATATTTTTAAACTGTTTATATCCTTTTTAAATAATTTTAAAATTAATAAAACCATTTTAAAACTAGTTTTTATTATAATTATTAAATAAATTTAACATCACTTAATATCAAATAATTAATGAAATTTTCCTTAAAATATTAAAAGTCACATTTTATAACTTAAAATATTTTTAAACTATTTATTTTCATTTAAAATAATTTTTATAATATTAAAATCATTTTAAACCAATTTATTTAATTTAAGTATTAAATAAATCTAATATCTTTAATATTAAATAATTAATGAAATTTGCCTTAAAATATTAAAAGTTATGATTTATAACTTAAAATATTATTAAATACCTTATTCTCATTTAAAATAATTTATAATATAATAAAATCATTTTTAATTAATTTATTCAATGCATTTAATAAATAAATTAAATATCAATAATATTCAAATTAATACTAATATTTATGAAAATATGTAAAATTATTAAAATTTAATTTTTATAACTTAACATAATTTTTAAAATAAGTTTTGAAATTTTCAGAAATTAATTTCTATAGTTAAATGATTTGTAGAATTTATTTCTATTTTTAATCAATTTCCGAAAATTAAAAAACTAAAATAATTAAATCTGTCGCTAAAGGTTTTAGCGACGATTTCTGTTGCGGTTGGTGTTCTTGAGGCTCAAGAACACTGACAGTCAGTGTTGTAGAGGCTCCCTTTGACCATCTTTAATTCACTCTCTAAACACGATCTGAGCTAACTAAGGCACTGACATTGTAGTATTGTTGTAACACTACAAGATCCAACTATCATTTAAGTAAGTTATACAACATCACAAACAAAGGAGATCTAGCCCATCAAACTCACTGTCAGAGCTTCCTGGGTTTTCTGGGTTACCTAGAAACCCAGTCAGCTTCGAGGGTACACTTTGAGGCTTAAACATACTAGGATTCTGGTTGATTTTATGGTGGTCTAATGGGTCTAACCTGTAGTATACATGACAGAGTACATATAACATTCCTAAAATCAGTTAAACTACACCAGAATCAGAAGCTAGAATTCGGTCGAACCATGTCAGACGACATGTTCTTGATTTTCTGGAAATTCCAGAAACAGATTTCGTGAACTTTTATACAACTTTGACCAGCCATTACCTTCACCCTGTTTACCTCTTAGGTGAAAGAAAAGCATTAATTTATAGTCCATATACCATATTACAATTCTATTACAACAACAAGAACAAAACAACAAAAACAATCAAGATCTAAACGCATGAATATGCTGTCAAAGCGTTCTAGGCAGTTTCTGGGCTGCCCAGATTTGCCCAGTCATGGCCGGTCAACGGCCTTTGACCACTAATAACTTGCAATCTATGCATGATCCGACCCTGATTCCAATTCCAGATCATAGTCCTTACAACATACTACTAATACAAACATTTAAAACACAAAAACTATAAATAGAATGAAATCTATGGAGTTTGACATTCGTTGTCAGACAATAAAAAAAAAATTCCAGATTTTGTAAAACATCAATTGCGAGCCTCTAGATGTTATGGATCTGACACTAGCAACCCAGATCATCTACTTACACTATAAACAACATGTTTTAACACTAAATCATAACATGTAACATACAGATCAAGATCTGATTTGTAATTAGGGTTTATACATTTACTTTGATCAATCTTGATCTTAGGGTACTGATTTGTTGAGAGTAGTAGCGGGGCTTGTTTTGGGGACTGAAATGCTAAAGAAATTCGTGGGTTTTGAGAGAGAGAAGAATTGGTTGGTGATAGATAGCAAATGCGCTTTTTCTTTTGATTTTCTCTCTCCTTAAATCTATAAACTTTGATGCATTGAACCTAATCTTGCAAGGTATAAAAAGAGATAAGATTTGGCTGAGATTTTACACACATGAGAGATCTTAAGTTGGTAACTTGCCAAGATATGGCAAGATTTGCAAGCAAAAAATCCAAGAATGTGACAAAAAAGGTATTTTGGTCAATAGCCTTACATTTTTAATGGTATTCTTGTCCATGATAATTGAATCTAGGGTTTAATCAATAGATTTTAAACTTTAAGTTGTCCCAAATAATTTCTAGGGTTCGAAAAAATAAGTTTAAAGTTTAATAAAATTTTAATTAGAACACACTAATTAAAATTTGGGTTTTTAATAGAAAATTAGGGTTTTAAATAATCAGGGTTTCAAATATTAATAATTAGGGTTTCCCTAATTAAAATTAATATCTATATTACATTAATCACATAACACAATTTCTTACCAATCATAAACTCCGGTTTAAGTTTCAAATTAGGGTTAAACCAATTAATGCTAGGGTTTTGACATTATACACATAATTGTCCAACCATTATCGATACATACATACCGTACATATTTATAGCATTGAAATATAAATAATATAATATTATTATTCTCATGCCTTATTTCAAATCCAAAATTAGGGTTTGGATTCCATATTTGATTTATCTTTCATTTATATCATTATTAAGTTAAAATAATTTACTTAATTAATCTGAACTAAATTCATATAATAAAATAATTATTATAATAATTCTAATAATCATTTTTATATTATTAAAATAATATATAATCATATTTTCATGAAAATTAATTAATAAAAACATTTTTACTATAAAATTAATTTATAATAAGAACATAATTTATAATGATCAATAATTATAAAATAAAATTATTTGTAATTATTAATATATTAAATAAATTTTATTTATCACATATATATATTAACATTATTTTAAACATATTCCCACATTTATTTTTAAAAAAAAAATTATACGCAAAAATTCATATTTAATTATATAGAAAATATCGGGTTATTAAAGCGCGAGCTTACAAAGGATCCTTATCGCTGCAACGCTATGATGACGCCAGC
This sequence comes from Panax notoginseng, assembly GCA_016801055.1. Lineage (NCBI taxonomy): Eukaryota > Viridiplantae > Streptophyta > Magnoliopsida > Apiales > Araliaceae > Panax > Panax notoginseng. The sequence goes on from CM029016.1 coordinate 94,410,863, forward strand.
ATGAACCGGGTGTCGTGCTGCAGTGCCAAGCTAAAGCTTGGCATTGGCGTTGTAGCGCCAGTGTGTGAAAAATGACCATTTTGCCCCTATAAGCTGGAGATGGCATATGAGCCCTGCATCATACATATTAAACTTAATAACATCAATATATATATATATATATATATATATATATAAAAGCTAAACAACTAACAAAAAACAGGCAGCGTCTTAAACCACAAAGGATCTGATTCGTGATATAAATCTCACTCATCAAATACCCCCAAACTTAAGCTTTTGATTGTCCTCAAGCAAACTATCTGACATCCACACCCACATTACTGTAAGACGCGAATGAAATGTAATCCTATAGACTATCATCATAGCTTCTACGCACAATTATAGACCCTCTTTGAGAACATGACAAACACCGATATGAATGAGGGCTTAATATCAATTTTTAAGTATGAGACTGTACTCGATCCATTCTATGCGTGTGTGCAGACCAACCATCCTAACTAATCATAGCCCAAATTAAGATCACACAGTTGATTGTGATAACCAATATGCTTACTCTGCAACTCACACAATCAACAAGCATTAAGAACAAGACAAAAATACAAGAAATAACAATCAAAAGGTTCTAGCATCGAAGTAAAATCTGACTCAGACAGTGCTTAATTACCTTAGGCTAAATAGAGCATACCCATTAACAAGCTTTTGTTCAATGACTCCCAAGCCAGATGACTTTAGGGCACTACGTGTAGAACACCCTTATGAATCTAATAACTCGAGCAGCGAAGGCCACGTAATTAACTTAAGTCAAAATAGACTTTATTAAATCTGAAGATTATTAGACGAGTGCATTTTATCCTCTATCTCGCACAAGTCCGCGTTTATGGGCGAGTGAGTTTCACGCTCCATCTCGACCCACCGCAAGACTATTGATTTTTTTTAGCCAGAAGTATAGATCCGAAAATGTAAAAGCGTCTAAGTCTTTTATTATCTTGAAATCAATAGAGTTTTAACAGAGTGCACAAATTCTCAAAACAATAAACGAGCAAGCTAAATCCGAAAGATAACTTGTTAAAATAATTGGTCAGTGCTTGCTAAAAAGGACAGATCAATAACAGTCTCGACTTATCGAATTAACACACCCCTAGCTCACACATGCTTGACCCGACTCTAAGAGAAAGGCATAATCACTTGGCGATTGCATTAGCCACAATCAAAAATTAAAAGCTATAACACCCTCACCCAGTATATGAACAGTTACAGATCGGGGGATATGGTTAATCAAAAAGTTTAAGGCAAGAAACAGTAAGAGTTAAAGTACCTTTACCAAAATAGGGTAAAGCCATAACACATGACATCAAGTATACCAATCATCTGTGCGAATTACAAAATATGGCTATAAACAAAACAATCCAAAAATTAACATGATATATATCACAATCCCAAAATGCTATTTATATAAACAAAAGCATTCATATATAAAACCAAGCATAATTAACATGCATCCAGAAATAAAACCATTAACAAAACCATTATCAAACCAGTCTAAACGCAACATAATTAAACGCAACATAAAAATAAAGTCTAAGGCTATACAGCCCACAAGAAACTCTTATAGTTCAAACAAAATAGCAATTCATATAACTAAAATTATCAGGAAATCTCCCGCAAACTTGATATTTGCCAATGTCCTCGTTGGCCTCCTTGCTTCAACATCAATCATCCTCATCCTCATCATCATGCTCATCTTCGCGGACCTCCTCCCTAGGCGGGAATGGTGGTGGATAAGGCGCGAAAGTAGGAGGCTTTGGAAATTTGAACGGCATAGACTTCGCGTCATCTTCTCCCTGGGCAGCATAAATACTAGAAATTATATTCACTAACTCTGTGTGGTAGTGATTGAATTGGCTCTTCCATTGAGCAACGGTATCCACCTTGCAGTGTAGAAAATTAAGCATGCCCAGTATCTCAGTTAGGGTTGCAGGCGAGATGGACTCAGATGGGGGCTCAGGCACATGCGTGGAGGGACAGGCCTCAGTTGAGGGTGGCGGCTGCGGAGCCAATAAATAACCCTCGCCCCTTTGGTGCAACTGTGCTCCTTCCCAAACCCCAAATCGGGTGATGACGTGATGAACAATAACAACCATTAGAGGCTGAGTGACATCTTCTTTTTCCCACAATACACCCACTTTTTTGCAGAGTCGGGTTATTAGAGATGGGCGAGGGAGTCCCGACATGGTGTTGCTCTGGATGGCCTTCTTAATTGACACATGGATAAGAACCCCTATATCAACTTTCAGGCCCATGATAATTACGTAAAGCAAAACCGCCCTTTCTCTTGTTACATCGCTCAGATGGCGGGTTGGCATGATATTAGAGCAAATGAAGGAGTTCCAAGCCTTACCGTAGCGACTTAACGCCTGTTAGGGGAAAGAAGTCTTCTCACTATGGAATTCATTTGTTTTCCAGACGGTTCCAGGCTTGCAGAGCTTTGTTACTATCTCATCTGTGTTTTAACTCCGCAGCCCAAGCATTAGGTAGTCGTGACCATCATAGTTTGGAGTCCTATAAATATGGTTAATGGCGCGGCTGTCAAATGGGATCATCTTACCCCGAACCGGCACTATTGCAGGGCCATCTGCACTAGCATTTGCGTAAAATTCCCTTACCACCTTAATAATTACAAACTCAGGCTATTTGTTGAAGTGGATCCATTTCATTGTCGAAATCATGGCCATCATAGCACCATCCGTCTTCTCATCTGGTCTTAGCTCCCTCTCTAGCACCAAATTTTGTCTGGAAAAAGAATGGGTGTAGTGCTTCCAGGCGTCCTCACTTATAAATTTTGTAGTGTCCCATCTGGGAGGAGCTCTGGATGCCGGTGAAGGAGGACCCATGCTGGTACGGGGATGCTTTGAAGCCATTTGAACACTTACTAGATCTAAAACCTCAACGAGATAAAATCCAACAACAGTAAAACCCAAACCATAGTCTTTTCAACAAAGTCCTCCCCCAAATAATAACAAGAGAAGAAACCCCAATCTATTGTTCAGTTAACACATAAATCCATTACCTCATTAGTTCATCCTTTAAAGAAAAAGTTGGAGAGAGAAATGATCACGAAAAGGGGATAAGGCACGACTGTTGAGATGGTTGACAGTAAATGCTGCGATAAATATGGAGAAATGACTCTGATACACAATTTTTGGGAGGAGGAGATGTATCTACTGATAGAATTGGGAGAATGGGATGTATTTGCTGAGAGAATTTAGGAGAAGGGACTGTATTTGATCTGAGAGGGAGAGGTGTAACTACTGAGAATGAATTGGAAAGCCCCATTTAAATTCAAAACCTCGCTAGTGGCGCTGCAGCGCGAGACTCTGTTTAGAAGTTAACACTGCGACGCAAAAATGCAGTGTGTCCCAACTTGATTTGACGCTGCGGTGCAGCAGATGGTGCAGTGAGTGTCGCTGTAGCGTGAAAATATAGTATGCCTGGCTACCCCTAGCGCTGCAGCGCGACGGCTAGACATGGCGCTACGGCGCGAAACTTAGTCTGTCAGTTGGCGCTGTGGCGCGAGAAAGCAGTATGCAACCCCTTGGCTTGGCACTGCAGTGCGAAAGGCAATACTAAGGCTGGCGCTGCGGTGCGACTTTTGCACTTCAGCTACTTTGTTAATTTCCTACACATGCCAAGTCCCAGATTAGTGAACCAACACAAAAATAGAACTGCAAAACCTGTGATAACACATACTAACTACAATAAGCATTTAACCACAGACTAACTACATTGGAACAAGCTATACAAACACTAGCAACATACTATCTAACATTGAAATAACAAGTTAAAAACTACGCTAACAGATTTAGAAAATATAGCGAATAAAAACTAGACATAAATTAAGAGAAAAAGGAAATTTTTGATACAGAGATGGGGATGCCTCCCCACCAAGCGCTTGATTTAGAGTTATCAGATTGACTTTTACCCCCACCTTATATCGGGTCATCGAATGTGATGGAGGTGTTCTACCGGTCGACCTCGCCGCCCCAATATTGTTTCAAGCGCTGTCCATTGACTTTGAATGTTTTTTTCGAGTGAGGGTCTTCGACCTCAATAACACCATGAGGATACGCCTTAGCAATAGTAAACGACCCCGACCATCGATACTTTAACTTCCCAGGGAATAATTTCAATCGGGAGTTAAAAAAAAGCACTTTCTAGCCTTGTTCAAAATTTCTTTCGACTATTTTCTTATCGTGCCACCGCTTCGTCTTTTCCTTATACAACATAGCGTTATCATACACTTGCAGACGAAACACGTCTGATTCATTGAGTTGTAATAGTCTTTGTTCACCAGCTGCATCGAAGTTAAAATTGAGCTTTTGGATAGCCCAATATGCGTTATGCTCTAATTCCACAAGTAGGTGACATGCCTTTCCATACACAAGCCTATACGGAGACATTCCAATAGGTGTTTTATATGCAGTGCGGTACGCCCATGAGGCATCATCAAGCTTCTTGGACCAATCCTTTCGATTCGGGTTAATAATCTTTTCCAAGATGTGCTTGACCTCTCTATTGGATATCTCCGCTTGGCCACTTATCTACGGATGATAAGCAGTGGCTATTTTATGGGTCACCCCATGCTTAGCGAGAAGGGCTTCAAAATATTTGTTGCAAAAATGTGACCCTTCGTCACTGATTATCGCCCGAGGTGTGCCGAAACGAGTGAATATATTCTTCTTTAAGAAATTGACCACCACCTTAGCATCATTAGTAGGCAGGGCGACTTCTTCTACCTACTTGGAGACATAGTCAACCGTAACAAGGATATAAAGATTGTTGCAGGAAGACGAAAATGGACCCATGAAATCAATGCCCCAAACATCAAACAACTCCACTTCAAGGATATTTTGCAGAGGTATTTCATGTCTCTTGGAGATGGTTCCTACCCTTTGGCATCTATCGCAACGCGATACATATATATGGGCATCTTTTAACAAGGTAGGCCAGTAGAAACTAGATTGGAGTACTTTAGTAACTGTTGTTTGGCCCCCAAAATGTCCTCCATAGTTTAGGGAGTGAAAATGATGGAGCACACCTTTAATTTCCTCCTCTAGCAGACATCTTCGCATAATTTGATCTGCACACTATTTAAAAAGGAAAGGCTCATCCCACAGATATTGTTTTGCATCGTTTAGGAATATCTTCCGCTGTTGATAGCTTATATTGGGAAGAAGCACATGACAGATAAAAAAATTAGCAATGTCCGCATACCAAGGGGCTTTGCTTTGGACAACAAAGAGCTGTTCATCCGGGAAGAAATCATTTGTCTTTTTCTGAATCTCCCGAATGAGGAGGGTTTTCCAACCTCGACAAGTGATCCGCTACCTTCTTTTTAGTCCCCTCTTTTTGTCGCGGATCTCCAGATCGAACTCCTGGAGAAGAAGTACCCACCTTATCAGCCTAGACTTCGCATCTTTCTTTTCGATCAAATATTTAATGGCCGATTGGTCTGTGTACACGTTCACTTTAGTTCCAATGAGATAGGAACAAAATTTATCAAAAGCATAAACCACTGCCAGCAGTTCCTTCTCAGTTGTGGTGTAATTTAGTTGAGCATCAGTTAATGTTTTGCTGGCATAGTATATCGTGTGGAACACTTTGTCCCTTCTTTGGCCCAATATTGCCCCAATTGCAAAATTGTTGGCGTCAGACATGATCTCAAATGGGAAAGTCCAGTCATGAGCTACCACAATAGGAGCTAAAATGAGTCTTTCCTTCAATAGTTTAAATGCTCTGAGGCAGGCTTCATCTAACTGAAAAGGCATATCCTTTTCCAATAATGTGCAGAGCGGTTTGGTTATCTTTGAGAAGTCCTGGATAAATCGCCAATAGAATCATGCATACCCAAGAAAGCTCCTCACCCCTTTCACTGATGTAGGTGGTGGTAGATTATTGATGACATCAATTTTAGCCATGTCTACCTCAATACCACCAACATATACTCTGTCCCCCCAGAATAATGCCCTCTTTGACCATGAAGTGGCACTCCTCCCAATTCAATACAAGATTTATCTCAACACATCTTTTGAGAACGGCAGTCAAATTTGCTATACAGTTATCAAAGGAGCACCCGAATACAGAAAAATCGTCCATGAAGACCTCGGGGGTCTTTTCAACCATATATGAGAAAATGGACATTATGCAACGTTGGAATGTTGCAGGCGCGTTACACAACCCAAAAGATATTTTCCTAAAGGCGAAGGTCCCATAGGGGCATGTGAACGTTGTTTTCTCCTGATCTTCAAGAGCTATTGAGATTTGATTATAACCCGAATAACCGTCCAGGAGCCTATCGAGCATCTGATCAATGAAAGGTAGAGGGAAATGATCCTTACAGGTGGACTTATTCAAATTTTTGTAGTCCATACATACCCTCCATCCAGTAACCATTCTGGTTGGAATCAGCTCGTTATTCTCATTGGCCACTACCGTCATGTCGCCCTTTTTTGGCCCGCACTGAATGGGACCGACCCAAGGACTATCAGAGATGGGTAGATAATGCTCGCATCTAGAAACTTGATAATTTCCTTCATGACAACCTCTTCATTATGGGGTTTAACAGCCTCTGATGTTCAATGGTCGGCTTAGATCCTTCCTCAAGTAGGATTTTGTACATGCATAAAGATGGACTAATCCCTTTAATATCTGTAATTGACCACATCAAGGCCGTTTTATACTATTTGAGCACGAGCAGTAGCTTCTCTTCCTGACATTCATCTAAAGATGCAGAAATGATAACATGCAAAGTGGATGACTCCCCTAAATATGCATACCTCAGATGATTGGGCAAGGGCTTTAGATCAAGGACATGAGGTTCTATGATCGATGGTTGGGCCTTGGAAGTGGATGCTTCTTGATCATTCAGAGATTCAAACTGTCTTTGGAACTGTTTAGATCTACGGGGTGCATCCAACCACTTAGCATATTCAACATGGGTGGCCTCTTCCATAGTACTGGTGCCTGTTAGTGTAGCTTCTAAAGGGTCTGTCATGCAGGTTTCTGAGAATACTTCCCTCACTATATTATTAATCACTTTAATCTAAAAGCAGTCTTCTGGGGTATTCAAATATTTCATTGACGTGAACACATTGAAAGTTACTTCGGATCCTATACTCTCATAGTAAGCTCCCCTTTCTGCACATCTATAAGGGTCCTCCCAGTTGCTAAGAATGGTCTGCCCAGTATTATCGGGACCTCCCTATCTTCCTCAAAATCTAGTATAATAAAGTCTGTAGGGAAGATGAACTTGTCCACCTTAACAAGTATATCCTCTACTATCCCCTTTAGGTAAGTAAGAGATCTATCCACCAATTGTAAGGTAACACTTATGGGTTTGGCTTCATTCAGTCCTAGCTTCTTATATATTGACAGGGGCATCAAGTTTATACTAGCCCCCAAATCAAACAAGGCCTTGCTAATGAATTGGTCCCCGATAGTGCATGGAATCGTGAAACTTCTAAGATCTTTTAGTTTCGAAAAAAGCTTGTTCTGTAAGATGACACTGCATTCCTCTGTCAGAGCCATTGTTTTATAATTCCCCATTTTCATCTTCTTACAAAATAGGTCTTTCATGAATTTGACGTAGTTCAGCATTTGCTCCAACGCCTCTATAAACGGAATGTTAATGTAAAGCTTCTTAAAAACTTTTAAGAACTTAGAAAACTGCTTATCAAGCTTTTGTTTCTGCAGGCGCTGGGGGAATGACAACTGTGGGATGGGAGGACTAGCTTTTTTCACTGTAGGGATTGGTGTAGTAGGGTTATCTTGAGCATTTTTCTCACCCCCAGACTTATCATCACTCTGCTCCACAATAAGTTCCTCTATAGTCACTTCTTCATACACTATAGGACTCACTCCACCATTTTCATTTATAGTTCTCCCACTACGGAGTGTAACTGCTTTGCATTATTTCTTACCATCCCGTTTTGGGTTGACATCAGTGTCACTCAGAAATACGCCTTGCAGACGACTGTTCAAAGCAGAGGCCAACTGTCCCATTTGGACTTCAAGGTTCTGGATGTAAGCTTCTTGATTATTACTCCTCGTTTCATTTTGGGCAATATATCGTGACAAGAGATCTTCCAAACTAGGTTTTCTTTCATGTTGAGGTGGTGGTTGGTAAGAACTCTGTGGTGGGTGGTGGTACTGAGTCTGAGAACTCTGTAGCTGTTGGTTGTACTGATTTTGAACTTGGAAACCTAGAGGGTTTAAGAAATTAGGCCTGGTAGTCAAAGGTTGTGCTTGATTGCTATTGGTGTTGCCCCAAGAGAAGTTTGGACGATTCCTCAAGCCAGAATGGTAATGAGTTGGGAGATTTTCATTTTATTGCCGCCCATAGTTGGAAACAAATTGAACTAACTCAGGGCTTATGGCGCATTGATCAGTTGGGTGGCTCCGTTGACACAATTCACATGGCACTGCGACACTCTGAACATTTTGCACTGCTTGCACTCCCATAGTGTCGAGCCTTTTTGTTAGTGCTACAAGCTGAGCTGCTAATACTGTGACTAAGTCAACCTTATATACCCCTGCTGCTATTCTAGGGGTCTGCCTATCTTTTCACAGTTGATAATTATTGGTCGCCATTGTTTCCACCAATTCATACCCCTCTGCATGATGCTTGGACATGAAGGCCCCTCCAGAAGTGGCATCTATACTCGAACGAGTAGATCCGGATAACCAATTATAAAATGTTTGGATGGGAAGCCATTCTGGCAGTCTATGGTGGGGGCATTTTCTCAGAAGATCCGTGAATCACTCCCATGAGTCATACAAAGACTCTGATTCAAATTGGACAAAGGATGTAATGTCGTGCCTTAGCCTAGCAGTTTTAGCGGGCAGAAAGAACTTCGCCATGAACTTTTGAGCCAAGTCAGCCCGTGTGGTGATGGAGCCTGACGGAAATGAATGTAACCAGCTCTTGGCCTTGTCCCTCAAGGTGAATAGAAATAATCGGAGTCTGATGGCATTGTCAGACACTCCGTTGCACTTAAACGTATCGCAGATCTCCAAGAAGTTTATTAAGTGATCATTTGAGTCATCATTTGGAAATCCCCCAAACTGAATATTGGAGCACATTTGGATGGTACTCGGTTTGATCTCAAAATTGTTTGCTTGGATTACGGGCCTGAGAATGCTCGCTTATAAATCTGCGATGCGAGGAATATCATACTCCCTTAAAGATTTTTGAAGTTACTCAGCCATTATAATAGGAGTAGGTACGTCTTGAGCTTTTTCTCTCTGTAGTCGTCTGTACGTTCTATCAACCTCGGGATCGAGAGGTATCATATTCTGACCCCTTCGAGGTGGCATAAACAGTAGAGAGTACCTGAAAAGGAAAGTAAACAGATATATTAGTTTAAATTAAGATCGTATTGACTTAGTTTTAATATTGATAAACAAATAATACTAAGTCCCCGACAACGACACCAAAAAATTATTAGTTGATTTCGCTATCGATAAAACACGCGCAAGCATACGCGGTCCACAAGTAATATATGATAAGTAGAGTGTCGTACCCACGAGGACGAAGTCTTAGGTGCTAGTTAAGTACTAAAGTATATTCAATACTGTCTTATCTAAACAAGGAATTAGAGATGGTGTGTTAAACTATGTGATTAAAAATTTAGAAATAAGAGAATGAGTTGTATAAATAAGTCAAGCTAGGATTACAATTTTCCTAATGTGTCACCTAATCTCCTAACTCTCCACATTACAAACGAATCAAGGAATGGTCAACCAAGAACAGTAGCTACACATAAGCCTTTGTCGAGTGTCAAATGTACATCCCTAGCTAGATGAATCACAATATTTCTATGGTGACAATAACTAAACTAGGGAATAAGCTTAATCTCAAGGGCTACACAAGACTAATGGAGATATGTCTATCCTATCAAGCAATTTTTGAACACATCCCCATAGGCATGGTCATAACAAGTGTTCTTGCATTTAAGAGCTAGACATTAATATCCATTTTTCAATATCCATTAACATCAATATCAATTTCTTTGTCAAGCAATCAATCAATAAGCATGAAATACAACAACCCATTCTAAAATGATTCATTAATATAAATAGGAGAGAAAGTCAATTAAGCTAAATAATAGGTTACATTGCAATCCTAGAAATGGAATTAGTTCATGACTATGGTGCTAATACACATTTCCAAAGTATTCAACATGCTCATAAATATACTATTGAATGAAAGATTTGGAATAAGAAAACTCCTGTAGTAGTGAAGTTTTCTGTCTCCAACTTTTCTCTTCTCCATGTAGGTTCTGAGCTGGGTAAGATGCAATGACTTTTCCTTCCTTGAAGCATAACTTCTTTCTCTTCTAACTAATTAAAACTTAAAACATATTATATGCTCTATAAATTTATAACTGATGGCGGCTTCTCTCTGTCTGAATCTTTACTTCTCATCTTTTTAGGTCATTAAAAGCAAGCCTCTGCCTGGACACCAAAGGTGGCGCTGCGGCATAGATGGTATGCTATGGGACAGCGTTGTGGCGCCACGTAGGCCATGATGATGTCAGCATGAACCGTGTGTCGCACTATAGCGCCAAGCTAAAGCTTGGCATTGGTGCTGCAACGCTAGTGTGTGAAAAATGAACTTTTTTCCCCTATAAGCTGGAGATGACATAATGAGCCTTGCATCATACAAAATAAACATAATAATAACAAAATATATAAAAAAGATAAATAACTAATAGAAAACGAGCAACATCTTAAGCCATAGAGGATCTGATTCGTGATATAAATCTCACTCATCAAAAACCCCGACGCTTCTTCCCAACAATTTTGCCAATGTTTCCTCCTTCGATTACATCCACAACATGTCTCGCCGGTTGATTCAGACCTGGATGCTCGGGTTGAGTAGTTTAAACAGACCCACTATTCCTTTGTTGTTCTTTCGGGGGCTCTTGTCCTGCCACATATTGAACTAATGCCCAACTTTGAACTTTTCTCTTAATGAATTCTCTCAAATTCCTTGAGGAATTCGTAACCTGTGCAGCCGCCTGATGTTAGTCACAGTATTTATAAGGATTCTCAAATCCTGGTTTAAGATTATCTCTAGGGCTGGTCTTTAATCTGCTCCAGAATGGTAGCCCGATTCGTATTAAGTTGAGTGTATACCTTATTCACCTTCTGACTCGGAAAAGGTGGGCGACGTCCTCTCGATCCCCAATTGTTGTTGTATTTCTTCTAATTCCCATCAGATCGATCATTGTTGCCACCATTCTTCTTCTGGTTACCATCAGATTTATCCTTGTCTTTCTCCTTTTCTTTTTTCGAAGGGTCCTGCTTTAGACTGCTCATAACTTCTTCCACCACAATGAAGCCTTCTACCTTTTTGATAAGTAGGTTTTATACCTACTTATCCGATATCTGTTACTTGAATTAGTTACTTAAAATCATGTTTTTAGTTACTTTTCATGCATTTTGTGTTCATTTTGTAGATTATATGCTTGGGAACTGTGTGAGCGACTATTGTTATGAAATCACCAGGAATTGGTATGAAATCGCAAAGAAAAGAAATCCGAACATCGTTTGGGCTTTCATTTTTATTTAATGTTCTTGGCTTGGAACATGGATTATATTGTAGAGCTTCTTCTTAGCTTTCCAAAACATCTTGAATAATTTCAATCGGAGTTCAGATGCAAGAGTTATGACCTTTGTACCAACAGACGTTGAACTTCACTATTTTGGGTGGCCATTTGCATAGCAGTCACTTCCAACCCAATTTTGACCTTCATTCGTCCGTTATTTCTCAATTCTCACAGAATTAAAGTTGTAGAGCTTGTTGAAATCTTTGATTTGATAGGTGGCAGGCCTCGTAACTCCTCCCGGATTAAACATTATGGCCATTTTTCCAGAGGGCACTACAGCAGAAAAAGGACCCCCAGCCTAGGTGGGCTTTTTGCATATAAAACCCCCGCCGGGGAGGGGGTACAAGCTAAAAAATAGTAGAATAGCCACCCGGGGTGGGCTTTTTGTGAAGAAAACTCCCGTCGGAGCGAAGGTATGGGCCAGAACAAGTTTTTGATGCGTTTTGGGTTGAATTTTGATACCTTTTGACTCTAAATTGGATTGGGTTTGCTCCTATACTAAAAATTTGACTTGTCACCTACAAATACATGATGGGAGGCATAAAAGAAAGAGAATTCCATTAAAATTAGATTAGAGTAGATTAGGATCAAAACCCTAGTTCTTATGAGTTTTGGAGATTGAAGCGACTTGGAGACCATTGAAGATCAAGGGCAGGAGCTTGAGGAAGATGGAGATTTGCTGACAAAAGATTCAATTATTTTCCTTAATCTTATTGACATTTAAATAGGCACACTTAGAAGTGGGGGCTGAATAAGTGTTCGAACAACTATGGTCGATTTTTATTTTACTTCAAAACATCTACTTATTTCAGCAAGCTGAAATACTTAATTCAGTTTCCTTTAAATAACCAGTTTAAATATTTTAGAATTTAGTATGCTAAAATAATCAAATATATATATATATATATATATATATATATATATATATATATATATATATATATATGTATGTATGTATCTCAAGTTTCAGAAAATTTTGTTTATATATTAACTTAGTATATTAAACTTAATCCTTGTTATCAACAAGATTACACACAAACAATTAAATGAATACCAAGAATTTTTTACGTGGTTCAACTACTACCCTCTATAATAGTAGCCTAATTCACGTCCAATACCAACTAGTATTGGAGAATCACTTTATTTATTTCTTTATAAATAAACACTGATTACAAAACAGATTCTTACAATAAATTAATAACAATTAATTTCTCTTGAGCACTCTTACTCCTTGTGCACCTATGCACTCTTCAAGCACCTTTGCTTCCTTGAACTTTTTTGTAAACCTTTACTCTAATCAACTAGGATTAACACCTTTAGACTACACTTAGTCTAAATAGAAAATAAAATACAAATATAGAGGTCTGTGATCAATGCAAGAATAATCAATTTAACAATTAAAGGCTCAACTATATGCAATGATCAATTAGCACAGAAAGATAAACAATTAAATATTACCAAATACCAGCTAAAAGAATATCAGAAATATAATTGCTTAGCTGCTCAAGGTCTGCACCAATCAAATCAAGTTGCTCGATAATATCAGTAATTAGTGCAAGAATAATCTCGTGAGTCGTACTTATTCTATACATAAATTACGATTTATATAGACCACAATAAAGGTACCATTAATTCTAGAAATTACATCTGTTTCCATTAGTCCACAAAAACCGGCTTGTTAAAATGGAACAAACCCCTAACGGTAAGGAACATATACGTTAAATGTTTATCCAGTTAAAAAACCTTTTATACTGTTTAGATAAATTCAAGCGTCCTTTAAAATATTATCCACTACATAACAATTTTGACTTTATCTTTCTTATCTCTTAAAGTGGCGTGTAACACAAAAAGTAGCGTATGTCATCACACTTCTTTTCTAATAAACAAGGTCTTATAGTTCCAAGATATTTATAATCATTATCCCTTGAAAATCGCATATGCATCAAATCACAAGGATGTATAGCTACCGTCCTTTAGGCTTTCTAGGCATGCATAATACATAGATATCCACGTGTAGCTAGAATGACAATATGACCCAAGGATATCAAGTAAACATAAAAGCATGCACACGTAACATCCATCAAGTAATAAAATATTAATTCCTTTTGTACCTGATAATATATATATATACATATATATATATATATATATATATATATATATATATATATACATATACATATATATATCTAATCTTAATTTAGTTTTAATATTCGAAAAACCTTTTTCATTTAGATTTTAAATCATTTTTCATTTAGGACAAATAAAATTAAATGCCAATGATATGTCCTAGAGCCTTTAAATGAAAAATCAATTATTATGCAATTGCCCTTACACTTTTGTTTCCTAGTAAAGAAAAATTCTTCAACCACTTGAATATCCAATTAATGTTCCTTATCATCAGATACCTGAAATGCCATAAAACAATTTAGCATACGAACAATTTATCATCAAAACTTTAAAGATGAAATATGACTAAGTCAACATTCTCCCCCTTTTTGATGATGACAACCAAAAACTTTTAATTCCCATTAGCTCCCCCTAAAACTATGCATACAATATAATTAGTTCCCCCTAAATTCACGCAATAATATCATTTCAGGAATCTTATAATAGCTAACTGAAATTCGTCGAGGAATATAAGTTGTATTTAGCAATGGTACGTCAAGGAAATCACCCATATATTCGGTTAGCCAGTTACAATGAACCATTCCGTAACGGAAGAATGCTTACGCTGCATATATAATTTAGAACTGATGTTATTGAAATGAAGAGCGGCAAACTCAGCTAATTCACCAACTTGATTGCTTATAAACTTGATTTAATTGACAAGCATTTCAGTTAATTTTCTTTTGCATAACCTCTGCCAAAGCAGTGGTTTGCAACTCAAACCCAGCTTGTAGATCAATAAATTCATCCTCAAGATTCTGATAAAGTTTGTTAATTTCAGGAGCACCCAAAGGCAATTTGCCTTTCTCCAACACAGTCATACGAGTTTTAAGGCCAGACATCTCAAGTTGTATTTTTTCTTGATTACCAATAATAATTTTTAACAAATCAATAATCTCAGAAAAAGATTGAGTAGGAGGCACAACAGGGGAAGATGGAATTGATATTGGAGGAATAGAATTATCAAAAGTGACACGAACAAACTGACCATCAGTCAAAGTAATACGAGACAGCTTTAGAGTATGAACACTGAGTGAATCATTCACAACAACAAAAATTTCATTTTCTAAAGAAATTTTAAAATGATTGAAGAATGTAGTGAGACCAGCACTATAAGGCAGACAAGTTTTTAATTTTTGCAAACAACTCATCATTTGATGAAGCAGCATTTGAGACAAATTAAAAGACACACCTTTCAAAATCATAGCAACAACAATCAAATCCTGATAAGTAAAATCAACACCTCTACCTAAGCGGGGCAAAAGATTAAACCTAATCAGATGATGAAGAACACAAGAAGTAGGAGAAACATCCATTGTTTTGGGAGTAAAAACATCATTCAGCAAAGGATTATGCATAACAATCTGTAATTGTTCCAAAGGGGTGAATGGAGAATGGACATCCCTTTTTCGAGTAAATGGACAATCACCAGTGAATGGAATGTTTAAAATGCTACCGAAATCCATGACAGTGAAATACAAAGATTTTCCTTTAATAAAAGAGGTGTAAAAATCCCCATGACATTCCTGATTTGTATAAAACTGTTAAACTAGTCTAAGATATGCAACTGAAGGAGGAAAAAGCATATAGAAGAAATACCACAAGATTCAAACAAATTTTTTAAAGGAGACTCTTGATAACAGATTTGATCCACATATTTTTCATAAACAAATTATTTTAGAAAAATAACATTCTTAAACCGTACCTCATATGCATTACTGCAAAAGAAATTTTTAGGAAGGTCAGAGGTGAGGTTAGGGTTTATCGAAATCGGTGGTGGTGTGAAATTATCCTTATAGGATGGGATTGTTGACTGTCGTCGTCGAGAGGGTCCAGATGATTTATGTAAGAAGAGACTGAAGGTTGATTCGTTAGAAGACGAAGAGTCCAACGACTCCATTTCCACAGACACTGCCTTCTTCATTTTTCTTTATTTTCGTGAAGGTCCGACAGACGATGGGGGAGGTACCAGCGTTTGATCGTCATCAGAAATGATCATCGATCTCTTGTGTATCTGGGTTCTCATGGTGTTTGAGGTTTGACGACAAAGATAGAGAAGATGAACGTATGAAGAAAGGGAGAAAGAAAGAAGGAGAGTCAGAAATCAAAAAGTTTAGAGAAGTAAAGAGAATGGAGAGAGTGATAGATAGAAAGTTAAATAAAAGGGATGGATGCATGTACCATGTACACTCCTACACGCTTACTTCTTCCAAAAAAACCCCAGCCGTCCTGTCGTTTTGATCTTCAAAAACCATTATAATAGACGCGTTGAATATTGCGTCCATAATTTAAGGACTTAAATGGGCAGCCAAAAAATCATACTACCAATTATCCTTATTTTAACAGTTAATAAGAGAAGCATGCAGAATAAGATAAAATAAAGATAACGCAGATTTTTTTTTTAATTTTAAAAAAAGTTACGCAATACACATTCCAAGCTCTCTTCGTAGCATACAAAATCTTTCTTCACTTAACGGTTTAGTAAAAATACATGCTATTTGATTTTCAGTAGGAATAAAAATTAATTTAATTAAACCTTTTAACACACTATCTCTTAAAAAATGATGTCTTACTTCAATGTGTTTTGTAATTGAGTGTAACACTGTGACACCCCCAAATTCAGGTACTTCGATTCCATGAAATTTGGTGTTCACTGTACAAATATCATCTATCTATCTACCCATAATAAATGCAAACCATGCAATAGATAGAAATAAAATCTTCCCTTAAGGGTTACAACATCTGAATAATAATAATACAATCCCAGGTTAAACTAACCTTAAACATCTATGCAGAATCATAAACAAATAAGTCTTAAACAATAACATTAACTCAAGTCTTAAACAAATACATCATCATATAAAACAACAGGTCTTCGTCACTTGCTAACTTTGCCCTTGCCTTTACTAGTGGAAGGTTCATCAGTTCTTTCGTTCTTAATTGCAATGTTATTATTAAGCAAGAGTGAGCACAAATTCCCACAAGTATAATAATAAAATAATAATATAATAACATGCGAATAAATCAAAGACATCTGAATAAAAGCTCAACTTTTGAATCAAGAATAAATAGCAAGAATCAAAAGAATTCCGAGGGTCAAAAGACCTTGAACTATGTCCTAGGTTATCAAGGGTTATACTTGAACCTTTAACAGTCATAAGACTATGGACCTTTCTCCTCGTACTTAGGGGGATCGGCCCTTAGTACTATACTGTGCACAATATCTTAACGCTAAAGCGTAATAATCCCCTATACAGGGTTGTTCATCTCAGTTTGACATTCGAGTCTGCCCCAAAGGAAGTTTGGTTTGGATAATTCATCAAGGGTTCTGAAATTTAGAACGCTCATCAACTATGGACTAGTTGAATCATTAAGGTTTCAATAGTCTAATAAGGTTCAACAATAATGATATTCAATTTGAATAATAATCTCAAGAAGTATACAATAGAACAATTATTGTATAACTAAATCATACTTTAAAAAGATAATCAATCTTTAATATAACATTTGAACTTGAATAATAGTAACGATAACTTATTCAAGGTAAATAATAAATTTGAACAATAATAACAAGTAATGTTAGGGAACCTGCTCAAATTTAAGAGTTTAAGTTTAGGAAACTTGCCTCGTGCGTAGATTACACTTTAACTAAGCACGTTCTTTGAATTAAATCCTACATACCATTCATATGCACAATACCAGTTAATTATAAATTAACTAATCAACATAAACTCATTCTCGTTGTCTACTTTAATTATCGACGATACTTAGTCAATTTATCTCATTATCACATGATTTGCACTTCATGAATAATAATCTAATTATGTATTCAATAATTTAAATCACATGTAATTATGTTATTTACATGTTTAAACAACTATTTTTATCATCACATTATACCTCAAACATGTTTACATGTTCATTAGATTAATCCACTAACACATTGTTAGACTTAAACATTTTTAATATCTCATTTCTGAATTTTTTGGGGAGTGGCGATGCGGCGCCACATTTGTACTGGCTCTTGGCGCTGCGGCGCCGTGGCGCTACGGCCTAACACTTGGCGCTGTGGTGCCGTGGCGCTGCGGCTCGAGTCTTGGCGCTGTGGCGTGGTGGCGCTGCAGCGCGGGACTTCAGTTCTGGAGTTGGCGCCGCGGCGTGAGACCCCAGATTCTGTTTTCAAGTTCGCAAAGAACACAGAGTTCGGTGAATTACACATTTCATGGTCATTAAACTCACTAATTTAACATACCCACATGTTAATATTCACATATAATCATTACCCAACCTCTATAGTGTGATTTTAACCCATCTAAACACTTAATAACAGATTTAAATCATGTAAAATGGGACTGTTCTTGATGTTCTTGAAGTTAATGAACAAAATCATATAATTTAATACTACGGATTCGTTATAACACCGAATCCGTTCGTTTAAGGCTTGGTCTCTTCATATCAACATGCATAATCAAATAAAAGTGTAAATTTTACAAAAACCTTTATGTTTGACATACTAAAATCACGTATAAGGCCTTAAGGCCAAACCCAAACCCTGTAATTTATTTTAAAATAGCAAATCATCAGATTACAAAACTTAGGATATGGAATCATGTAATATATATATATATATATATATATATATATATATATATATATATATATATAAAACATGTTATGCTACTTGTATTATTACATATATCCATATAACAACATAATTTCTCAATTACAGAGACATAACAGGGGTTTTGAAAGCCATTTTCTAGAAAACTAAATTACGTAAAGTAGAAATTGGGAAGGAGAATTACCCAGAGTATAACTAATGGAAGAGATGATCAATGGTGATTCTTTCACAAGTAATTGATAATTATACACTCAAACTTTCTCTCATACTTCTCAAACTCTCTATTTCTCTCCCTCTCTGATTTGCAGACTTAGAAATAATAAGGAATGAGAAGAAGACGTTGTAATAAAAGACTGGCGCATTGTGGTCAGTTAACCCAATCATGGGTAACTGATCCCAACTCCCAATAAGACCTTGTTTGGCTAGTTAAATAATTTACAAAACTATTTAATTTAATAAAACTTTTACCATATAGTTTAAATCATGTCACACCCACTTGTACAATAATTCATATATCTTATTTAATTTAATATAAATAAAATATAATAATTTCTCATAATTTTGCATTGTCACATAATTAAATATCTCATTAATAAATAATGATAATTTATTAAATCTCTAATTAATAATTACATTAATTAAATAACATCATGCTTAATTAAATATTTCATTTAATTCAATAAGCTCACATAGTCATATACTTGAATAATAAAATTTCTATACATTAATTTAATAAATATAACACATATAATTAAATTAATCTACCACAATTGCAACAATTAATTATTTAATCCAATAATTAAATCATCGAAAAATATTTATTTAATTCAATAAATATTAAAATTAATTTACAAAAATCTCGTTCGTCACAAACACAAGATTTTTAGAGATATCTATAGCACTAGAATTATCACAGTATATGGGTACACATTCACATAATATATCAAAATCACATAGGGTTTGTCTCATCCATAATCTGAGAGCAGCAATTTCTTGCAGCTAGGTATTCACCCTCAGTAGTTGAAAGAGCCACTGAGGTTTGCTTTTTATTATGCCATGACACGAGACTTTGTCCCAAGAAAGTACAAGCACCACTCGTACTTTTTCTGTCAATTTTACACGCTGCATAGTCAACATCTGAATAACCTATTAGTTCAAAGTTATTGCAGATTGAATAAAATAAACCCAGGTTAATAGTACCACTTAAATATTTCAAAATTCTTTTAACAACATTTAAGTGTGATTCTTTGGGTTTAACCTTAAATCTTGCACACAGAAAAAAACTATACATTATATCAGTTCTGGAGGTAGCTAAGTATAGTAAGCATCCAATCATACCTCAATACTTTGTTAGATCAACATCAATACCTTTGTCATTAGTGGTGAGCTTTATTGATGTGCTCATGGGTGTACCTTTCGAGTTAGATCCTTCAAATCCAAATCTCTTGAGTAATTCTTTTGTGTATTTGGTTTGATCGATATAAAGTCCTACCTTTGTTTGCTTGATTTGAAGTCCCAAGAAGTAATTAAACTCTCCCATTAAGATCATGTCAAATTCTTTATGCATGCACTTGTAAAACCACTCACACAGAAAATCATTAGTATCGCCAAATACTATATCATCTACATATATTTGAACAATAATTATATCTATATTTTTATACTTAATAAATAATGTAGAATCTATTTTACCTTTAACAAATCCAATTGGCAAGAGATATTTACTTAACCTTTCGTACCAAGCCCTTGGAGCTTGTTTCAAGCCATAAAGAGATTTCTTTAATTTGTAAACATGATTAGGATACTTTTCATGCTCGAATCCAGGAGGCTGTTTGACATATACCTCTTCATTTATGTACCCATTGAGGAACACGCTTTTTACATCCATTTGATGAAGCTTAAACTTTTTGTAGCATGCAAAAGCTAACAAAATTCGGATTGATTCCAACCTTGCTACTGGTGCATAGGTTTCTTCATAGTCGATCCCCTCTTATTAGTTGTATCCTTGAGCTACCAACCTTGCTTTGTTACGAATGATTGTCCCATGCTTATCAAGCTTGTTCTTGAATACCCATTTAGTACTAATGATGGAAACATCTTTTGGAGGAGACATAAGTTCCCACACTTGGCATCTCTCAAATTGTTGAAGTTCTTCTTACATTGCCAATAGCCAGTTCTCATCAAGAACTGCATCCTTTGCATTCTTTGGCTCAACCTATGATAAAAATACAGAGAATGCACAATGATTTTGTAAACCTCTTCGTGTGGTTATGCCTTTGTTGATATCTCCAATGATATTTTCTAGAGGATGATTCTTGATATATCTAGTTATTCTTGGCATTTGGATATCATGTATGACTTCCTCATGAGACTTATCTTCAGCATCCTGCAAATTTTCATGTTCCCGTTCATGTCGGTCATTTATTTCAGTTTCCTGAAACTGTTCATTCGATCTCCTGTCTCGTTCTTTTCGATTTGCTGAAATCCTAACTGTCTCCAAATTTTCTGCTTCATCTTCACTTTCTTTTGGAAGATTATTGTTAATCTCATTGAAAGTGATATGAACAGATTCATCTACACATGACTTTCTAATATTGAAAATATGATAAGCTTTACTATTCTGAGAATAGCCAATGAATATTCCTTCATATGACTTAGCATCAATATTTAAGATGAAACATTTAGAACTAAATACTTCGAAATAACTTATTTTCAGAATTTTATTATATAAAAGCTCATATGGTGTTTTCAAAATAATAGGACGAATGAGTACTCTATTTAACACATAACATGATGTACTTACAGCTTCGACCAGAAATTTCTTAGGAAGCTTACTTTCTTGCAATAGAGTTCTTGACGTTTCTTGTAGAGTCCTATTCTTTCTTTCTACCACTCTGTTTTGTTGAGGAGTCATTGGGGCTGAGAATTCACAGCTAATACCTCTTTGATCACAAAAAGTTATGAAATCTTTTTAAAATTCAGTACCATGGTCACTTCAACTTCTAATGAGTTTGTAGATATACTTTGTTTCAAGATTCCTTATTAATCTTTCAAAATCTTTAAATGCTTCATCCTTAGTTTTTAAAAATAATACCAATGTGTATCTAGAAAAATCATCAACTATTACAAATGCATAAAATTTACCATTAATACTAGAATGTCTTTTTGGTCTGAATAAATCAAGATGAAGTAATTGCAAGGGAGAGGAGGTTGATACCATATTCTTTGTCGTAAAAGAAGTTCTTACTTATTTTCCCAGTTGACAAGGAATGCATATTCCTTTCTTTTCAAACCTTATTTTTGGCAGTCCTTTTATAAGATTCCTTATAGATAACTTTTTGATTAGATTCATATGAACATGTCCCATCCTCTTGTGCCATAGATAAGCTTCATCTTGTACTGAAGTAAGACATAGTTCTTCATCCCGTTGCTCAAAATCAATAGTATATACATTTCCTTCTCTTTGTGCAACTAGAATAGTATTTTTAGTACCATGACATATTGTGCATTTATCTTTTTCAAAATTAACTTGATGGCCGTTATCCATTAATTGACTTATACTTATTAAGTTAAATTCAAGACCGTTAACAAGGTGAACAATATTTATACTTACCTTGTCATTACCAATTTTATCTTTTCCGATTATTTCGCAGGTTCTATTATCTCCAAATGTGACCGTTCCATTCTTTTTCTTGATATCTAGTTCCATAAACTTTGATTTATCACATGTCATGTGATGAGAACATCAGTTATCAAGAATCCATTTTTGAGATGGAACTCTTGCCTTTAAACATACCTGTCAAGAAAAAATAATTCATCCTTTTGGTACCCATATCTTTTTGGGTTTAGTCATGTTAGTAAATAGTAAATAACATTTTTTAATCCATACCTTCTTAATCTTGTTTTGTTTCTTAAAGCAATTTATATCTAAATGACCTTTAATACCATAATGTTTACAAGTTGTGAAATGAGAACAAAAATTTAGTCTAAAATTTGATTTTGATTTTAATTTTTTTATATCTCTCTTTTTGTAAGTGGGATTATAGCCGATTCCTTGTTTTTCAAAACTGGGTCTTTGTTTTCCCAACATAACAGCAAGATTTTCTTCTCCTTGAACAAATTTAGAAAGTGTTGATTTTAGTGACTCATTTTCCTTTTGCAGTTCACTAATTGGAATAGTAGTATAGTGAGATTCATTACTAAATGCATCAATACATACATCTCTCATTTTTAGTTCATTAGTCAATTTTTTTAACTTCCTTATTTAGATAGTTAACTTTGTTGAAAAGTATTTTGTTGTAATTGTCTAAGAAGTCATTTTTTACAATCAAAATCTTTTCATCTTTACATGATGACTCTTTTTCAATTTCTTTCTTTTTATCTATTAGTGAATCTACCTCACTCATTAATGTATTAACTAAACCTTTCAAGCATGCATTCTTTTTTTTAACTTCATATTTTCTTGCTCTAATGAGTTTAATTCATTAAAAGATACCTGATTAGAGTCACCTTCGATTCCCACAAAGCATACTTGAGCTATCTCATCTTTAGCATCTATCTCCACTTCAGATTCTTCATCACTCCAAGTAACAAGGACTTTGTTCTTCTTGTTGTGTTTGTAGTTTGTCTTCCCTTTGTTCTGGAATTGAAAATAGTCTTTCTTGAAGTGACCACGACGTCCACATTCGAAGCATGTCTCTTCAATTTGCTTTCCCTTGAACTTATTTGAATTGAAAGTGTTTCTTCTCTTGTTCTTCCTTTGTAGTAGCCCTTTAAGTCTTCTTGACATCATGGCTATTTCTTCATCTGAGTCATCATCGAGCTCTTTCTTATTATCTGCAGTAAGAGCTAAAACCTTTCTTCGAGGAGTTTTCTCCTCATCATCATATCTCTTTAACTGATGTTCATATTCTTCTAATTCACCAAAAAATGTTAAAGTGTCCATGGAAGAAATAGTAGCTGAATCTTGAAGAGTAGTGATTTTAGAAGCAAACCTTTTGGGCATAGCTCGAAGTAATTTACGGTTGATCACACTTTGAGGAATAGTCTTGTCTAGCAATTTCAAGGAATTTATAAGGACTAGAAATCTTGCTTGAGCTAGCTTAATGGTTTCATCTTTTTCGAGTTTGAACATTTCATAATCATGCATAAGCATGCTTAGCTTGATTTCTCGTACTTTGGAGGTACCTTCATGACTTACCACTAGAGTATCCCATATCTCTTTGGAGGTGTTGCATGAAGATACTTTATCTATCTCAGATTGCACCATTCCGCTGAGAAGTGTGTTCATTGCCATTGAATCATATGAGACTATGTAGGTTTCGGTTGAATCCATTTCCAGCAGAGTCTTTGGTATTCCATCATCTTTTCGTGGAATAACCGGTCCATTCTAAATGACCCACCATTCCCAAGGATCTTTCTTAAGATAAATCCTCATTCGGAACTTCCAAAAATTGTAGTTATTGGTTCCATGCAGTAGTGGTGATCGGTATTGTTGTTCCCGAACTGTGCCATGTCAGAATCTTTCCCTACAAGTCACCTTTAAGACCAAGATAAGTAGAGCCAAGCTTTGATACCAAATGAAATTTAAATAGGCACATTTAGAAGGAGGGGTTGAATAAGTGTTCGAACAACTATGGTTGAATTTTATTTTACTTCAAAACTTCTGCTTATTTCAGCAAGCTGAAATACTTAATTCAGTTTCCTTTAAAAAACCAGTTTAAATATTTTAGAATTTAGTATGCTAAAATAATCAAATATATATATATATATATATATATATATATATATATATATATATATATATATATATCTCAAGTTTCAGAAAATCTTGTTTATATATTAACTTAGTATATTAAACTTAATCCTTGTTATCAATAAGATTATACACAAATAATTAAATGAACACCAAGAATTTTTTATGTGGTTCAACTACTACCCTCTATAATAGTAGCCTAATCCACGTCCAATACCAACTAATATTGGGGACTCGCTTTATTTATTTCTTTATAAATAAACACTGATTACAAAATAGATTCTTACAATAAATTAATAACAATTAATTTCTCTTGAGCACTCTTGCTCCTTGTGCACCTATGCACTCTTCAAGCACATTTGCTTTCTTGAACCTGTTTGTAAACTTTTTCTCTAATTCACTAGGATTAACACCTTTAGACTACACTTAGTCTAAACATAAAATAAAATACAAATATAGAGGTCTATGATCAATGCAAGAAAAATCAATTTAACAATTAAAGGCTCAACTATATGCAATGATCAATTAGCACAGAAAGATAAACAATTAAATCTTACCAAATACTAGCTAAAAGAATATCAAAAATATAATTCCTTAGCTGCTCAAGGTTTGCACCAATCAAATCAAGTTGCTCGATAATATTAGTAATTAGTGCAAGAATAATTTTGTGAGTCGTACTTATTGCATACATAAATTATGATTTATATAACCCACAATAAAGGTACCGTTAATTCAAGAAATTACATCTGTTTCCATTAGGCCACAAAAACCGGCTTGTTAAAATGGAACAAACCCACAACGGTAAGGAACAAATACGTTAAATGTTTATCCAGTTAAAAAACCTTTTATACTATTTAGATAAATTCAAGCTTCCTTTAAAATATAACCCACTACATAACAACTTTGACTTTATCTTTCTTATCTCTTAAAGTGGCGTGTAACACAAAAAGTAGCGTATGTCATCACACTTCTTTTCTAATAATCAAGGTCTTATAGTTCCAAGATATTTATAATCATTATCCCTTGAAAACCGCATATGCATCAAATCACAAGGATGTATAGCTACCGACCTTTAGGCTTTCTAGGCATGCATAATATATAGATATCCACGTGTAGCTAGAATGAGAATATGACCCAAGGATATCAAGTAAACATAAAAGCAGTCACACATAACATCCATCAAGTAATAAAATTTTAATTCCTTTTGTACCTGATGATATATATATATATATATCTAATCTTAATTTATTTTTAATATTCGAAAAACCTTTTTCATTTAGATTTTAAATCAGTTTTCATTTAAGACAAATAAAATTAAATGCAAATGATATGTCCTAGAGCCTTTAAATGAAAAATCAATTATTATGAAATTGACCTTACACTTTTGTTTCCTAGGAAAGAAAAATTCTTCAACCACTTGAATATCCAATTAATGATCCTTATCATTAGATACCTGAAATGCCATAAAATAATTTTGCATACGAACAATTCATTATCAAAACTTTAAAGATGAAATATGACTAAGTCAACACTTTTTCTTATCTTTTAATGCGTATTCAATTATGGATTTTTAGTTTTAATTCAATGAACTAATTCTTTGTTTGAGATTACAATGGATCTTATTGTGTAGTTTATTTTAATATACTTCACTATTAATTATTATGTTCTATTGTGAGGATTGTCTATTGTGATTTGGACTTAATTGTTTAATTGACTACTTAACAATTACCGTGATAATCTATATGAACTCGAGAAATGAAGTATAGATTTAGATCTGATCATGATAGCATGTGTTTGTATTTTTTACATAGATGGAATTCATGATTCGTATTTAGCATAGAGATATGCATTTACGCCATATGTAATCTGATAGAGAACTTATGCTTTTAAACCTTTTCAATTGTAATTCACATAGAGAAATAGTGAATTAGTTAATTAGGGTGTCTTGCTTAATTATATCATCTGTAGATTTAAGCGAGTATGTGTATTATGCATCGAGAGGTGGTTTTATCTGCTTTAGTGTTCTTGATTAATAATTCAGAATATAATATAATTGATGAGAAGTGTGTTAACTTAAATAAAGCAATAAGTGAAGTTGTGATCTTAAATCTCCGTAATTTGATTTTTAATTAGTGGTAATTAGAATTACTTTAATTAAATAATTTAATTCATAATCTTAAATTGATTGTTGAAATAAAATTAGTTTGGTTAAGAGTTAGTATTTGGTAATTTGTATTAATAATTCCTCATGGGAACGATACTTTACTTTCACTTTATTACTTGTTAACCGTGTATACTTGCGTGTTGAGCGTATATAGAAATTACCCAACAAGTTTTTGGCGCCGTTGCCGGGGACTTAGTTTAAAATTTTTTGCCAATATTAAGTTCAATCAAATTAGTCTTAATTTAAACATTTTTTATTTATTTAATTCTCTTCCTATTTTACCTTTTTTTAAGGTACAATGGATGACTTTGCGTATTAATGGTCATACACAAACATAACTCAACCAAGGAAAATAGGGATTGATGGACTTAATACTTCTTCCGCAATATTAGCATAGATTGAAGAGCTTTCGAAGACGTTGGAGGTTATCGCAGCCCAACGGAGTCAAAGGATAGCAGTTACGTGTGATTATTGTGCGGGCAATCATGCAAGTAATTAATGCACCGTCAGTTTTGAACCGGTACCATGTAATGGTGTTTACCTCAATAACTATGTTGAGCCTAACTATCACCAAGATTGGGGCTATCACCCGGATTCTGCAGGGATCTACATTTATGATGACCAATATTACGCTCCAAATTCATCATACACACCAGAATTTTTATGTCCACCTCCATTGCCACAAGATAAAAAACCAAATTCGATGGATGTAATATTGAAGGGCATATCATACTTAAAGGAGATGAGGATTAGCAAAGAGCTGTCAACCCAAAATTTTAATAATCAGATGGAACAACTCGTCACTACCTCAACCAATGGTCCTCAATACATGGCTTCTGAGACTAAAACAGAATATTCAAGGCTGGGGGAATTATTGTCCAAGTTCATAGCAAATGAGGAGAAGATGAGTAATCAAGCGAGGTCAATTTAAAATCATACGGATCAAATAGAACAAATGACCAAAGCCGTAAGCAACCTTCCTCCAAACACTTGGCTTTATGACATGGATGACAAAATTGACGGAGAACCCGAACCAAATATTCAACTGGATGACCCACAAGATATCGAAAACGTGGAGACAATTGGGGATAATGGAATAGAGGTCGACGAAGATCTAAAGGGGTCCCCACCAAAGATCAAAGAGTCAGTCATATTTATAAAATCATGCCCACTTATTAGTCATGTCGTCGGCGAAGCTCTTGATGACATAAGAGCGAGTACAATTTTGAATCCATGGTGGGACGAGAAAGAAAAGATAGACGAAGAGCCCATTGTGTGTGGCAAACTTTCATGCCCCAAAGTGATCACATACACAATGGAGAAAACACCTAGCTGTGGGACGTTCTTGATTGAGATCATACCAAATCAGAACATGCTAGGTGACTTTGATGTTATGGCCATCGCTTGTGGGAACCTCCCAAAGGAAAATTTGTTACTGATAGATGGAGGGTTCCTCAACTTCTGAAAATAATTTGATGGCGTTGACCAGACAAAGTCTGGCTGAAGGACTATAAATCAAGCGCTTATTGGGAGGCAACCCAAGTTTAATTATTATTTTTAGTTTTTTTTAGGTTTAATATTAGTTGATAGATTTTTTTTCTTCATTTTTTTAGGATTTAATAAGCTTGCTTCTTTTGTGTTCACATGTTATTTAAGTCCAACTCAAGTGCGGTGCCCGATTCATTCCAATGTGCCTAACTTATTATTCAGACTTCGCAGACAAGGAGATAAATTGCTATATGTCAGGAAAGTCCTCTCTTTTAATTTTTCATATCTTAGCCATTGAGGACAATGTATGTTTTAAGTTGGGGAGTATTTGTCATGTTTAGTATTTACTTGGGCAATGTTTTGATGGAATATGATTTTGGCCAATGATAAGTGGGTGGTTGATATTGTTAACTATTGGAGAATTGATGAGCATGCTTAGTCTATATTTTAACTCATTAGTTGGTTTTCACATTACTTATTTTTGATAAATTTTACACATATCCATTTGTTTAGCCAGTTGGGATTGAATTTTTTTTGGCTAAATGCTTATGAAAGATACCATTGCAACTTGAGAAATCTTATCTGAGCATCATTCAAAGAGAAAATTAGGCACTCACATAAGTTTGGTGGAAATCTTGGGGTATTTTTGAAAAAAAAATTATTGGAACCTTCCTGAGTTGAATAATTGAAGCATGTGGTGGGTTAAGATGGAGCGTAAAATGCACTCCCCATAAACACATGCACGAGAAGGAGCGTAAAACGCACTCATTCAATGAAAAGTGGAAAGTGAGATGGAGCGTAAAACGCACTCACTAAATAGAGAAAAAAAATATGTATATTTGAAATACTAGGGAAGGGTTCATATGTGCTTAATTGTTTGAATATCCGGTTGATCCTCAATAAGAAAATAAAATTTTGTGCTTTGTCTATTTTAGCAGTGATTGATGTGATAATAAGTTTTGAGAGTTGTTTTTGAAAATCTTTTATGAGTGTTGGTTGATCTTAGCTAAATCATGACTGGTTTGAACATATGGATGAACACACGCACTTAAAGGATAAAGAGTAGATGTGAAGCGAATGAAAGTTGTTAAAATTTTAGACGTGACATTGTTTTGAAATATTCCCCGTGTTATCATTTCTTGTAACCTTTGAGGCCATTGTTCAAATTCATATTGATTCATTGTTTGGGTGGATCATTGCTAAAGAATGAATCTGTCTAATTTGTGTTTTTGCTTGAGAACAAGTAAATGTTTAAGTTTATGGGTATTTGATAAGTAGGTTTTATACCTACTTATCCGATATCTATTACTTGAATTAGTTTCTTAAACTCATGTTTCTTAGTTACTTTTCATGCATTTTGTGTTCATTTTGTAGATTATATGCTTGGGAGCTGTGTGAACGACTATTGATATGAAATCGCAAAGAATTGATATGAAATCACAAAGAAAAGCAATCCGTACATCGTTTGGGCTTTCATGTTTATTTCATGTTATTGGCTTGGAACTTGGATTATATTTTAAAGCTTCTTCTTAGCATTGCGGATCATCTTGAATCATTTCAATCGGAGTTCGGATGCAAGAGTTATGACCGTTGTACCAACGGACGTTGAACTTCACTGTTTTGGGTGGCTATTTGCATAACAGTCACTTCCAGCCCAATTTCTACCTTTATCCATCCGTTATTTCTAAATTCTCAAATATTAAAAGTTGTAGAGATCATCGAGCTCTTTGATTTGATAGGTGGCATGCCTCGTAACTCCTCCCAGATCAAAAGTTATGGCCATTTTTCCAGAGGACACTGTAGCAGAAAAAGGACCCCAGCCGGGGCAGGGGTACAAGCTGCAAAATAGTAGCATAACCAGCCGCGGCGGGATTTTTGTGAAGGAAACCCCCACCAGGGCGGGTGTACTAGCTAGAACAAGTTTTTGACGTGTTTTGGGTCGAATGTTGATACCCTTTTAACTCCAAATTGGATTGGGTTTGTTCCTAAGCTAAAAATTAGACTTATAACCTATAAATACACGAGGGAGACATAAAAAAATGAGAATTCCATTAAAATTATATTAGAGTAGATTAGGATTAAAATCCTAGTTCTTATGAGTTTTGGAGATTGAAGCGACTTGGAGACCATTGAAGATAAAGAGTAGGAGCTTGAGAAAAATGGAGATTTGCTGATAACATATTCAGTTCTTTTCCTTAATCTTATTCTTATCTTTTAATGTGTATTCAATTGTGGATTCTTAGTTTTAATTCAATGAACTAATTCTTTGTTTGAGATTACAATAGATCTTATTGTGTAGTTTATTTTAATATGTTTCGCTATCATTTATTATGTTCTATTTTGAGGATTGTCTATTATGATTTGGACTTAATTGTTTAATTAACTAGCTAACAATAACCGAGATAATCTATATGAACTCGAGAGATGAAGTATAGATTTAGATTTGATCATGATAGCATGTGTTTGTGATTTATGCATAAATGGAATTCATGATTCATGTTTAGGATAGAGATATGCATTTACGCCATATGTAATCTGATAGAGAACTTATGCTTTAAATCCTTTTTAATTGTAATTCACATAGAGATATAATGGATTAGTTAATTAGGCTGTCTTGCTTAATTCTATCATTTGTGAATTTAAGTGATTATGGGTATTATGCATCGAGAGGTGGTTTTATATGCGTTACTGTTCTTGATTAACAATTCAAGATAGAAAAAAATTGATGAGAAGTGTGTTAACTTAAATAAAGCAATAAGTGAAGTTGTGATCTTAAATCTTTATAATCTGATTTTTAATTAGTGGTAATAAAAATTAGTTTAATTAAATAATTTAATTCATAATCTTAAATTGATTGTTTAAATAAAATTAGTTTGGTTAAGAGTTAGTATTTGGTAATTTATATTAATAATTCCTCGTGGGAACGATACTTTACTTTCACTTTAATACTTGTTATCCGCGTATACTTGCGTTGTAAGACCCCAACTTATTAATGAATAAAATCAAATTTTCTCTAAATATTATTGTGAATAATAAGGGGTTAATTTGATATAATACTTTGGTTATGG
Organism: Panax notoginseng; assembly: GCA_016801055.1. Classification (NCBI taxonomy): domain Eukaryota; kingdom Viridiplantae; phylum Streptophyta; class Magnoliopsida; order Apiales; family Araliaceae; genus Panax; species Panax notoginseng. The sequence goes on from CM029016.1 coordinate 94,441,797, forward strand.
GTGAAATGTGCAAATTTTGCAAAATAAGCAAGTGGTTATAAAATATTTATTTTTGGTCGGTGAATATTCGGTTGGTCGTGGAATATTCTTGCTGTCGGGGAATATTCGTACGATGACGCAGCCTTGTGTGGGCCCCATAACGGAAAGCGATTGGATGAAGAAAACGACAAGTATAAGTTGTTTATAAATAACGGCGTAGTTGTTACCGTTAATACTGTTGGAATACCCGGTGGTTAAAATACAGTAGCACACGGTATTGCACCAATTATTGATTCTTACGTAAGAAGGCACTACTCAATAATTGTTACAGTAGTTATTATTCAATATTTTATTTTATTGATTCAATAATTGCTGCGTTGATATTTTATATTATTGTTGTTTCAATAATTGTTGCTGCACAGTATTTCCATTATCAGATCAATAATTCATATTATTTAAATAATATTATTAGATAGCATTATTGACAATGTCTAGAAAGTTCTGTCTAAGGAGAGGTTTGGTCATTTAATTGCGCGCCAGTAAGGAGAAATTCTTATTGGAAAGCCCCCTCTTTCCTGGGAACGGCCTGGTTGTCATAAATGTGATTCTGTAATATTATTTGTGAATAATTAATTATTGATTCATATGATAAGGAAATATTTATATTATGTGGATATAAATGAGGGATATATTTTTGTGGTTAAAAATGAAGGAGTTAATGTTGAAATTTTTATCCGTATTTTTGTCGGAATGGAGGTATTAAAAATTAGGGTTTTTGAGATATTTTGCGAGGGTTATAATTTTTAATCCGACCGTTGGATCGTGGTAATTTTTGGATATGTTATACATATATAAGTTGAGTATATGTCCACAAATTTTGAACCGTTAAAATGAACGTATGATTTATTATGAATTTTACGAGATGACTGGTTCAGAAATTGTTGAATTTTCGGAGTTTATCATTTTGGTGGAAAATTCTAGAATTGGTGGGCCCCACTTGTGGTTGGTGAAGAAATGTGCTGAATTATATTTCAAGTGTGGTGGGTGGGAATAGTAGCAGGTAAAGCCATCAGGTTGCAGGTCAAACCTACCAAAATTTTCCTATAAATAGAGGGCTAAGTTAGAATTGAAAATCACACCAGAAACAAGTTTTCTCTCTTTCTCTCTCTAGATTATTGAGTGTATTTTGTGAGTATTTAGATACTTTGAGAGTTTCTATTCATCAGAGCAAGTTTCTTTCAGCCTTATACCAGTATTCCGACCAGAAGTACTGATATTTTGAGGTAAGGGATATTATTTTCTTCTTAAATGATATTATTTTCTTCAATATCATTATGCTGAAATATTGATATGAGTTTTTATCAAATTTGGAACTTTTTGTGTCGGGGTTACTATTCATGTATACGTCACTATTCACGTATACGGCACTATTCACGAATACGGCACTATTCACCGAAAAATAAAATTTTCCCTTTTTGTCCAAGATGTCTATTATGGTTACTATCTTTGATTGTATCCATGTTTTGATCTTTATTTTTGAATTCTGCTTCACAATTGATTATTATGAAGTATTATTGATCTTGGATAAACTGTTATACGAATCCCTACTATTTGTCCTTCTGTCTCATTGGATTCGTTCTCTTTAAGATATTTTTCATCATCCTCAGTCCTAAATGATGATATTACTGAATATCTTTGGCCTGTAGTGCAAAGATGTATAATTACTTGATGAATATCTTTGGCCTGTAGTGCAAAGATGAACAGGTGTTGAGATGAACATGACCGACTGATGATACAAATGAATATCTTTGGCCTGTAGTGCAAAGATGAATATTTGGTTAAAGATGATTATTAATTGATGTTACAGGGATAAAATATTGATGATGGACTTTTAAATCTTAGAAGATAGTAGAATTCTTTCTCTACTTGACTCTTCTAATGGTTTGTTGTTTCCGCTGCAGTTGTTGATCTAAAACTTGTTGTCGATTATATTTTATCAGATTTTTCCCTGTTGAAGACTAACGATAATTTGTTGTATATTATCTTAGTCATAATATTCTTTACTGGGCTAGTTGAGCTCACCCTTTTCCTTTTTGTTCCATTTTTCTTCTCAGGAGGTGAGAACATAGCAGGATCTAGTCGGGGTATGGAGTGATGGTTCTAGAAAGATGTATTAGCAGTCCTCACTATTTCTGTAAAATAGTGTTTGAATAATTGTAATGAGGATTTATTTGAGTGTGGATATTGTCTAGAAGACAATATTTGTATTTAAACTCAGTATGTGTTGTCGTATTTTGCACGACAATTATATTATTGAAGTTGTAGTTTGCTTTCTGTACCATGTATTTGGCGACTCAGAATGGGTGTTGTATACCTATTCTGGGGGCGTCACAGTTGGTATCAGAGGTTAGGGATATGATCCCTGGCTGAGATGTGAGACAAGAACTAGGAGGGGAGAGACGGGGAATTCCTTCGCTAGTATGACCTGACTAAGTTTATTTGGTGTTTATTTGGTCGGTCAGAGTATAGGGATAATATATGACATGACTATTAACCCTTGTTTTATGGCAGTATTTAAGAATGGCAGCTGAGAACGTTAATAATGGAGTAAATCAGACCGTGGAGACACCTTTGATCACCACCCAGGGGAACGTGCAACAGGAAGGCAATATTCCTCCTGTAAACAACGTTACCGAGCAAACGATGAATGATGGAATGTTTAGGAGCTTTTTGCAGTTCATGCAAAATCAGACGAGGGAGACTCGTGTGCAGAATACGGGTGGAAATGATAACAACGCGCGGTTTGTCACAGCTAAGCAGTTCAAAGAATTGGGACCACCAGAATTTAAGGGAAAGCCGGATCCGATCATGGCGGAAACGTGGGTCAAGCAAATTACCAAGATATTTGATGTCTTGGGATGCACGGAGGAACAGAAGGTTCCATTCGCCACATTTATGTTCCGCGGTGAGGCAGACTACTGGTGGGAGTCTGTGAAGCGTACCCAGCCTGACGCACTCAACATGTCCTGGGAAACATTTCAAAAACTGTTCAATGACAAGTACTTTCCAGAAAGTATTCGTCATATGAAGGAGGTGGAGTTTATCAGACTGGAACAAAACAACATGACGGTGTCCCAGTACGAGGCGAAGTTTGCAGAGTTATCCAGGTTTGCATCTCATTTGGTCGAAAATGAGGAACGAATGACAAGGATGTTTCTGAGAGGTCTAAAACCCGAGATTCGACAATATCTTATCTCTCATAAATTTTCTTTATATTCAGATGTTGTAAACAGGGCTCAATTATTAGAGCAAGATAATGAGTATGTTCAACCGAGGGACCACAACCAGGGTCATACCGGTGGCGGCAGTCATCGAAGCAATGACAACCAGAGGGAAGGAAAGCATTCGGACAAAAGCGGTAACCACTCGGGTGGTCATCGTGGCCATGATAATAGGAGAGGTGAGTCAAGTGAAAATTTCAAGAAGAGAAGATTTAACGATGACAGGAAGACGTCGATAGCAGCACCAGGAACAAATTCTAGGGGAGGAGAACGACCGCCAGTTAGATGTTACAGATGCGGAGAGAGGGACATATAAGTCCAAACTGCCCACAGCAGTTCAAGGTATGTTATAACTGTGGAAAGGAGGGTCATATAGCTCGAGAGTGTTCTGTAGTAAAACCAAGTTCAGCGGGGATGGTGACTCCAAAAGTTGTCCCGGATAAGTCAAAGTCAACGGTTCCTGGAAGAGCGTTTTTCGTGACTGGTCAGAATGCGAGGAACCCGAACGAAATTAACACGGGTTAGTTAATTATAAATATTTGCGAAGTTTATACCTTATTAGATACTGGTTCTACCCATTCTTTTATCTCTCCTGCTTGTGCTCAACGTTTAAACTTGATTCCGGAGAAGTTAAACTTTGACCTATCTGTGGAAACTCCGTTAGGAGAAACTTTCATCACATCCACTATTTATAAATCTTGTTTGATCCAAGTTGGCACCTTCACATTACCTGTTGACCTTATCTCTTTAAAGATACTTACTTTTGATGTGATTTTAGGAATCGATTGGTTAACTACTCATCATGCCAAATTGATTGCTTTTGTAAGGTTGTTAGTTTTCATATTCCTAAGCAACCTGTTATTCAAATTCAAGCAACCAAACCATTGAAGTCAAACTCTTTCATATCAAGCCGTAAAGTCATTCGTTTATTGAAAAACGGATGTCAAGCTTTCTTAGCTATGTTATGAACTTGAACAAAAATACGTCAGATGTGAATGATATTTCTATTGTTAGTAAAATTTTTGACGTATTTCCTGAAGAATTTCCTGGCTTAAACCAGAGCGTGATATTGAATTTTTGTATTGATCTTCAACCCGATACAAAACTCATTTCTAAAAATCTTATATCGAATGACTCCTATTGAACTTCGGGAGTTAAAAACCTAACTATAGAAGTTGATAACCGAGCCTTTATCTGGTGACTTCCTTTATGGAATGCACTGAATCCAGACTCTCCGTAGGGGACGCCATATTCGTGCGGTAGTAAACTGATAGGTGTCATTCTGACGTGCTATCGAAAGTTGGGATATGAGTCACAGTTGAGAGCAATCTAAGTACGTAATCGAAGTACGTAGCTTTCTAGGCTTAGCTGGTTATTATCAGAGATTTGTGGAAGGATTTTCTCGAATCGCTACTCCGTTAACTCAGCTGACTCGGAAAGATACAAAATTCGTATGGAGTGAGGAATGCGAGAAGAGTTTCCAAGAACTCAGGAGGAGACTCATTTTGGCACCTGTTCTGACAATACCATCTGGTTCGGATGGATTTGTTATCTACAGCGATGCTTCAGGCAAAGGGTTAGGATGTGTTCTCATGCAACATGGGAAAGTCATAGCCTATGCCTCACGACAACTCAAAGAATATGAGAGGAATTATCCTACTCATGATTTGGAGTTGGCAGCAGTCGTTTTTGCGTTGAAAATCTGGAGACACTACCTGTATGGGGAGAAAGTGGAGATCTATACAGATCATAAAAGCCTCAAATATTTTTTCACCCAAAAGGAACTCAACATGCGGCAACGACGTTGGCTTGAGCTGTTGAAAGGTTACGATCATACCATCCAATATCATCCTGGAAAAGCAAACGTAGTAGCTGACGCATTGAGTAGAAGATTATATGCGGGTACGAGTGCAATGTTGTTAACACAAAGGGCCATTTTGTATGACTTGCAAAGGATGGAGATAGAGATGAAGGCTCCAAGTACCCACATGATGATATCAAATATACGAGTAGAACCGACTTTAATCGATAAAGTTAAAGCTGCTCAAGCTACGGACATGGAGCTGATTTGTATGAAGAAGAAAGTGCAAGAAGGTGCTATTCCAGAAGCAAGAATCGATGAAGAAGGAATACTTCGAGTCAACTCCAGACTTTGTATTCCTAACGATTTTGACTTGAAGCATAGAATAATGATGGAGGCACACAACACACCGTTTGCAATCCATCCTGGGAGTACCAAAATGTATCACGATCTTCGACATACATTTTGGTGGAGCAATATGAAAAGAGAGATTGCGGAGTTTATCTCGAGATGTTTAACTTGTCAACGTGTAAAAGCGGAGCATCAAGTACCAAAGGGTCCATTGCAACCACTTGAGATTCCGAAATGGAAGTGGGAACACATTACTATGGATTTTGTTACAGGTCTTCCCAAGGTTTCTCAAGGCATAGATGCGATTTGGGTTATTGTTGATAGATTAACCAAGTCCGCTCATTTCTTGCCGATACGTGAGACTTATTCCCTTGAACGTCTTGCTAGTATGTACGTGAACGAGATTGTGAGATTGCATGGCATGCCAGTATCCATAGTTTCGGATCGTGACCCAAGATTCACTTCACGATTTTGGGTTAGCTTGCAGAAAGCTATGGGCACGGATTTACGATTCAGTTCGGCATACCATCCTCAAACGGACGGACAATCAGAGAGGACTATTCAAACTCTTGAAGATCTATTAAGACTTTGTGTCCTAGATCTCAAAGGGAGTTGGGATAAGTACCTACCATTGGTGGAATTCTCCTACAACAACAGTTATCAGGCGAGCATAGGTGTGGCTCCATTCGAGGCGTTGTATGGAAGAAAATGTCGTTCTCCAGTATGCTGGGACGAGGTGGGTGAAGCAAAATTGTTGGGACCAGAGTTGGTACGCATTACTACAGAGAAGATCCAAACGATTCGACAACGTATACAAACGGCACAGGATCGACAAAAGAGTTATGCGGATCTTCATCGGAAGGACGTGGAATTTAATATTGGGGATCATGTACTGTTACGTGTTGCACCATGGAAGGGAGTTACAAGATTTGGGAAGAGAGGAAAGCTCAATCCAAGATTTGTTGGTCCATTTGAGATTCTTGAGCGAATAGGAAATGTGGCATATAGACTCGCATTACCTCCAAGCATGTCTCGTGTTCATAATGTTTTTCACATATCTATGCTTCGTAAATATGTTAAAGACCCGAACCACATTATTGAGTTAGAACCAGACGAGATAGCTGAAGATTTAACGTACGAGGAGGTACCTGTTAAGATCTTGGATAGGAAAGAGCATGTCCTACGCACGAAGGTTATACCACAAGTTAAGGTTTTGTGGAGAAACCATGCTATTGAAGAAATGACCTGGGAGTTGGAATCAGAAATGAAAGCGAGGTATCCTCACCTTTTTGAAACATCAGGTACGTACGTCAATTTCGAGGACGAAATTTCATAAGGAGGGGAGGTTGTAAGACCCCAACTTATTAATGAATAAAATCAAATTTTCTCTAAATATTATTGTGAATAATAAGGGGTTAATTTGATATAATACTTTGGTTATGGGTGAAATGTGCAAATTTTGCAAAATAAGCAAGTGGTTATAAAATATTTATTTTTGGTCGGTGAATATTCGGTTGGTCGTGGAATATTCTTGCTGTCGGGGAATATTCGTACGATGACGCAGCCTTGTGTGGGCCCCATAACGGAAAGCGATTGGATGAAGAAAACGACAAGTATAAGTTGTTTATAAATAACGGCGTAGTTGTTACCGTTAATACTGTTGGAATACCCGGTGGTTAAAATACAGTAGCACACGGTATTGCACCAATTATTGATTCTTACGTAAGAAGGCACTACTCAATAATTGTTACAGTAGTTATTATTCAATATTTTATTTTATTGATTCAATAATTGCTGCGTTGATATTTTATATTATTGTTGTTTCAATAATTGTTGCTGCACAGTATTTCCATTATCAGATCAATAATTCATATTATTTGAATAATATTATTAGATAACATTATTGACAATGTCTAGAAAGTTCTGTCTAAGGAGAGGTTTGGTCATCTAATTGCGCGCCAGTAAGGAGAAATCCTTATTGGAAAGCCCCCTCTTTCCTGGGAACGGCCTGGTTGTCATAAATGTGATTCTGTAATATTATTTGTGAATAATTAATTATTGATTCATATGATAAGGAAATATTTATTTTATGTGGATATAAATGAGGGATATATTTTTGTGGTTAAAAATGAAGGAGTTAATGTTGAAATTTTTATCAGTATTTTTGTCGGAATGGAGGTATTAAAAATTAGGGTTTTTGAGATATATTGCGGGGGTTATAATTTTTAATCCGACCGTTGGATCGTGGTAATTTTTGGATATGTTATACATATATAAGTTGAGTATATGTCCACAAATTTTGAACCGTTAAAATGAACGTATGATTTATTATGAATTTTACGAGATGACTGATTCAGAAATTGTTGAATTTTCGGAGTTTATCATTTTGGTGGAAAATTCTAGAATTGGTGGGCCCCACTTGTGGTTGGTGAAGAAATGTGCTGAATTATATTTCAAATGTGGTGGGTGGGAATAGTAGCAGGTAAAGCCATCAGGTTGCAGGTCAAACCTACCAAAATTTTCCTATAAATAGAGGGCTAAGTTAGAATTGAAAATCACACCAGAAACAAGTTTTCTCTCTTTCTCTCTCTAGATTATTGAGTGTATTTTGTGAGTATTTAGATACTTTGAGAGTTTCTATTCATCAGAGCAAGTTTCTTTCAGCCTTATACCGGTATTCCGACCAGAAGTACTGATATTTTGAGGTAAGGGATATTATTTTCTTCTTAAATGATATTATTTTCTTCAATATCATTATGCTGAAATATTGATATGAGTTTTTATCAAATTTGGAACTTTTTGTGTCGGGGTTACTATTCATGTATACGTCACTATTCACGTATACGGCACTATTCACGAATACGGCACTATTCACCGAAAAATAAAATTTTCCCTTTTTGTCCAAGATGTCTATTATGGTTACTATCTTTGATTGTATCCATGTTTTGATCTTTATTTTTGAATTCTGCTTCACAATTGATTATTATGAAGTATTATTGATCTTGGATAAACTGTTATACGAATCCCTACTATTTGTCCTTCTGTCTCATTGGATTCGTTCTCTTTAAGATATTTTTCATCATCCTCAGTCCTAAATGATAATATTACTGAATATCTTTGGCCTGTAGTGCAAAGATGTATAATTACTTGATGAATATCTTTGGCCTGTAGTGCAAAGATGAACAGGTGTTGAGATGAACATGACCGACTGATGATACAAATGAATGTCTTTGGCCTGTAGTGCAAAGATGAATATTTGGTTAAAGATGATTATTAATTGATGTTACAGGGATAAAATATTGATGATGGACTTTTAAATCTTAGAAGATAGTAGAATTCTTTCTCTACTTGACTCTTCTAATGGTTTGCTGTTTCCGCTGCAGTTGTTGATCTAAAACTTGTTGTCGATTATATTTTATCAGATTTTTCCCTGTTGAAGACTAACGATAATTTGTTGTATATTATCTTAGTCATAATATTCTTTACTGGGCTAGTTAAGCTCACCCTTTTCCTTTTTGTTCCATTTTTCTTCTCAGGAGGTGAGAACATAGCAGGATCTAGTCGGGGTATGGAGTGATGGTTCTAGAAAGATGTATTAGCAGTCCTCACTATTTCTGTAAAATAGTGTTTGAATAATTGTAATGAGGATTTATTTGAGTGTGGATATTGTCTAGAAGATAATATTTGTATTTAAACTCAGTATGTGTTGTCGTATTTTGCACGACAATTATATTATTGAAGTTGTAGTTTGCTTTCTGTACCATGTATTTGGCGACTCAGAATGGGTGTTGTATACCTATTCTGGGGGCGTCACATGCGTGTTGAGCGTATATAGAAATTACCCAACACTTCTCAAATGCTTCAGCCAAGCTCTTCAGATGATTAAACATTAACTTCTTCACCAACTTTTCGGACTTCACCAGATCTAAGCCGTTTTGAAATAGTCCCACAGCCTGAAGGTCATTAAGGTATGTCACATGTCCTATTACTTCTTTGAACATCTTCACGTACTGGCCCAAAGTCTTATTCGAATACTGTCTAATATGCGCCAACGGTCTTGTGGGTTTTCCCCTCCTCTTATTGCTCCCGAATCGAGCATAAAACTTGTCACACAAATCTACCCAGGATGAAATTGAATTTGGAGCCAAGGTTCCCATCCATTGCCTGACATCTTTTCTCAATGTGGTCACAAAGGTTTGACACTTAGCTGCATCCAAATAGTCATAATAGTCTGTCAGCCTATGATACTCTTGGTTGTGGTCATAAGGATCTCTTGAGCCATCGTTACTCTCCATATAGGGAAACTTTTTATTGGGATCCGCCTTCTCCTGAAGAATTTCTGAAGAGAAAGGGGATGCCTTTTTGCCCAAGCTTTCCTTCTCATGCTGAACTTCTGCCAGTTGCCTCCGAAGCTCCTTCTCCTCTCTGGCCAAGAGTTCAACTCCTTCTGGCAACGAAGAGACTTCCTTCTTCGGGGAGCCCTTCTTCTTCTGATCAGATCGGCCTTTTCCATATGAACTAGTTGCCCTAGTGGGGCTTCGTCTATCGTTATTGTTATGCCGAGAATCCACAGGGCGATGTGCCCTCTTTGGATTCTCGTGAGTACAACTTCTCGATCTGTTTTGGCGTCTATCTTTCTCACTATACCGAGAATTCTCAAGGCGAGGTGCCTTCTTTGAACCCTCAGGTGTGCATCCCCTTGATCTGTTTCGTCGCCTACCATTGTCGTCATTGTGACACCCCCAAATTTGGTACTACCATTTCCACAGGATTTGGTGTTCACGATACAAATATCATCTTTCTATCTACCCATAATAAATGTAAGCCAAGCAATAGATAGAATAAAAAAAAATCTTCCCTTTAAGGGTTACAACATCTGAATATTAATAATACAATCCTAGGTTAACTAACCTTAAAACATCTGTGCGGAATCATAAATAAATAAGTCTTAATAACATCATACTCAAGTCTTAAACATAAATACATCATCTAATAAAAATAACAAGTCTTCATCACTTGTTAACTTTGCCCTTGCCTTTACTAGCGGAAGGTTCATCACCTCTTTCATTCTTAACTGTAATGTTATTATTAAGCAAGAGTGAACACAAATGCCCACAAGTATAAAAAAGAAAATAACAGTATAATAACATGCGAATAAATCAAAGACATCTGAATAAAAGCTCAACTTTTGAATCAAGAGTGAATTACAATAATCAAAAGAATTATGAGAGTCATAAGACCTTGAACTATGTCCTAGGTTAATAAGGGTTATACTTGAAACCTTTAACAGTCATAAGACTATGGACCTTCTTCTCGTACTTAGGGGGATCAGCCCTTAGTACCATACTGTGCACAATATCTTAACGCTAAAGCGTAAATAATCCCCTATACAGGGTTGTTCATCTCAGTTTGACGTTTGAGTCCACACCAAATGAAGTTTGGTTTGGATAATTCATCAAGGGTTCTGAATTTTAGAACGCTCATCAACTAAGGACTGGTTGAATCATTAAGGTTTCACTAATCTAATAAGGTTCAACAATAATTGATATTCGATTTGAATAATAATCTCAAAAGTATACAATAGGACAATTATTGTATAACTGAATCATGCTTTGTAAAGATAATCAATCTTCAATATAACATTTGAACTTGAATGATAGTAATGATAATTTACTCGAGGTAAATAATAAACTTGAACAATAATGATAAATAGGGTTAGGAATCTTGCCTCGTGCGTAGATTACACTTTAACTAAGCACGTTATTTGATTTAAATCCTACATACTATTCACATTTACAATACCAGATAATTATAACTTAACTAATCAACATAAACCCATTCTCTTTGTCTACTTTGATTATTGACTATACTTAATCAATTTACCACTTTGTTACATTATTAGTACTTCATGAATTATAAAGCTAATTATGTATTCAATAATTCAATTCACATGTAATTATGTTATTTACATGTTAAACAACTATTTTATTATCACATTATACTTCTAACATGTGTACATGTTCATTACATTAATTTACTAATACATTGTTAGGCTTAAACAATTTAAAAATCTCATTCTTGAACTTTCTAGAGAGTGGCGCTGCGGCGCCACTGTTATGCATGACCTTCGCGCTGCGGCGCGACGGCGCTGCGGTCTAAGACCTGGCACTGTGGCGCAGTGGCGCTGCGGCGCGGTGGCGCTGCGGCGCGGGTCTTCAGTTCTGGAGTTGGCGCCGCGGCGCGAGACTCCAGAATTCGATTCCCAGTTCGCGAAGAACACAGAGTTCAGCGAAAAGGACACTAAATAATCATTAATTTCACTAATTTAACATACCCACATGTTAATATTCACATATAATCATTACCCAACATCTGTAAAGTAATTTTAACTCGTTAAAACACACAATCACAGAATTAAAACATAAAATTTTCCTCTGTTCTTGATGTTCTTGAAGTTAATGAACAAAATCATAAATTTAACACTATGAATTCATTATAACACCGAATCCGTTCGATTAAGGCTTGGTCTCTTCGTATCAACATGCCTAATAATATAGGAGTGTAAAATTTAGGGATAATATATGATCACTACATAAAATTTCACGTATAAGGCCATAAGGCCAAAATCCAAACTCTGTATATTTTGAAATAACAAGTCCTCAATAATACGACATGTTTTCATGAATTTGATGTTATGGTTTACAACATATATGTAATTAAACACAATTTGATATAACATAACATATATATAACTCATAATCATTACTCCTAACCCCATTACAGAGGTTTAAACCAAAACTATGCAACCCATTTTATGAAAACTAAAAGACGTAATTTAGAAATTGGGAAGGAGGAGATTACCCTGAGAATGAGTATAGATTAGTACGGAATGAGGTTCTTCTTAACTCTTCTTAAATCAAACAATTTTCTCTCAACACCTTATATTCTCTCTCTCTGAAACTCTCTCTGCTATGTATCTTAGTCTTAGGAAAACGAAAGAATTAAAAGACGTAGGATATAATAATCAGATAACTGAGCGCAGAATGGTCAGTTGGCCCAATCATGGGTTAACTGCACCAACTCCCCTTAGAGCCTTGTTTGGCTAGCTAGAATAGGTTTCAAAAAATCATTTAATTTAATAAAGCTTTATCATATAGTTTAATTAATGTCACACTTCTTCATAAAATAAACTCATATCTTATTTAACTTATTATAAATAAAATATAATAATTTCTCATAAATTCACATAGTCAAATAATTAAACATCTCATTAATAAATAATATCAATTTATTAAATCTCTAATTAATAATTAAATTAGTTAAAATACCAATATGCTTATTAAATATTTCTTTTAATACAATAAGCTCACATAATTACATACTTTGATAATAAAATTCTCTACATTAATTTAATAAATGTAACACATATAATTAAATTAATCTATCACAATTGCATCAATTAATTATTTAATTCAATAATTAAATCATCGAAAAATATTTATTTAATTCAATAAATATTAAAATTAAATTACAAAATTCTCATTCGTCACAGTCGTCCCGAGAATCCTCAGGACGGGGTGCCCTCTTTGGACCTTCGACAATTCGACCCCATGCTCTACTTCGGTCACGAGAATGGGGAGCGTCTGGAATCTTCATCCCTCCTTGTTAGTTTGTCCGAAGACCTATCACGTTCTTCGGGTCAAGTATAATTGGATGCCTCATCTTTCATTCCAGCCATAAGAACCATCTACTTGGCAATCCCCTCCCTTTGTTGCAGTAGCACTTTCAAAGCTTTATCAGTTTCCTGTGCCATTTTGGCCAGAGTAGATTCCTTGTCTGCCTGACCTTCTCGGTGTTGGGTTCTAGACAGTGTGCCTTCTACCTTTTTCCGCTTCTTACCAGTCCCTTTACTGGCAGTGGATGTGACGCCCCCAGAATAGGTATACAACACCCATTCTGAGTCGCCAAATACATGGTACAGAAAGCAAACTACAACTTCAATAATATAATTGTCGTGCAAAATACGACAACACATACTGAGTTTAAATACAAATATTGTCTTCTAGACAATATCCACACTCAAATAAATCCTCATTACAATTATTCAAACACTATTTTACAGAAATAGTGAGGACTGCTAATACATCTTTCTAGAACCATCACTCCATACCCCGACTAGATCCTGCTATGTTCTCACCTCCTGAGAAGAAAAATGGAACAAAAAGGAAAAGGGTGAGCTTAACTAGCCCAGTAAAGAATATTATGACTAAGATAATATACAACAAATTATCGTTAGTCTTCAACAGGGAAAAATCTGATAAAATATAATCGACAACAAGTTTTAGATCAACAACTGCAGCGGAAACAGCAAACCATTAGAAGAGTCAAGTAGAGAAAGAATTCTACTATCTTCTAAGATTTAAAAGTCCATCATCAATATTTTATCCCTGTAACATCAATTAATAATCATCTTTAACCAAATATTCATCTTTGCACTACAGGCCAAAGATATTCATTTGTATCATCAGTCGGTCATGTTCATCTCAACACCTGTTCATCTTTGCACTACAGGCCAAAGATATTCATCAAGTAATTATACATCTTTGCACTACAGGCCAAAGATATTCAGTAATATTATCATTTAGGACTGAGGATGATGAAAAATATCTTAAAGAGAACGAATCCAATGAGACAGAAGGACAAATAGTAGGGATTCGTATAACAGTTTATCCAAGATCAATAATACTTCATAATAATCAATTGTGAAGCAGAATTCAAAAATAAAGATCAAAACATGGATACAATCAAAGATAGTAACCATAATAGACATCTTGGACAAAAAGGGAAAATTTTATTTTTCGGTGAATAGTGCCGTATTCGTGAATAGTGCCGTATACGTGAATAGTGACGTATACATGAATAGTAACCCCGACACAAAAAGTTCCAAATTTGATAAAAACTCATATCAATATTTCAGCATAATGATATTGAAGAAAATAATATCATTTAAGAAGAAAATAATATCCCTTACCTCAAAATATCAGTACTTCTGGTCGGAATACTGGTATAAGGCTGAAAGAAACTTGCTCTGATGAATAGAAACTCTCAAAGTATCTAAATACTCACAAAATACACTCAATAATCTAGAGAGAGAAAGAGAGAAAACTTGTTTCTGGTGTGATTTTCAATTCTAACTTAGCCCTCTATTTATAGGAAAATTTTGGTAGGTTTGACCTGCAACCTGATGGCTTTACCTGCTACTATTCCCACCCACCACATTTGAAATATAATTCAGCACATTTCTTCACCAACCACAAGTGGGGCCCACCAATTCTAGAATTTTCTACCAAAATGATAAACTCCGAAAATTCAACAATTTCTGAACCAGTCATCTTATAAAATTCGTAATAAATCATACGTTCATTTTTAACGGTTCAAAATTTGTGGACATATACTCAACTTATATATGTATAACATATCCAAAAATTACCACGATCCAACGGTCGGATTAAAATTTATAACCCCCGCAAACTATCTCAAAAACCCTGATTTTTAATACCTCCATTCCGACAAAAATACTGACAAAAACCTCAACATTAACATCTTCATTTTTAACCACAAAAATATATCCCTCATTTATGTCCATATAAAATAAATATTTCCTTATCATATTAATCAATAATTAATTATTTACAAATAATATTACAGAATCACATTTATGACAACCAGGCCGTTCCCAGGAAAGAGGGGGCTTTCCAATAAGGATTTCTCCTTACTGGCGCGCAATTAGATGACCAAACCTCTCCTTAGACAGAACTTTCTAGACATTGCCAATAATGTTATCTAATAATATTATTCAAATAATATGAATTATTGATCTGATAAATGAAAATACTGTGCAACAACAATTATTGAAACAACAATAATATAAAATATCAACGCAGCAATTATTGAATCAATAAAATAAAATATTGAATAATAACTACTGTAACAATTATTGAGTAGTGCCTTCTTACGTAAGAATCAATAATTGGTGCAATACCGTGTGCTACTGTATTTTAACCACCGGGTATTCCAACAGTATTAACGGTAACAACTACGCCGTTATTTATAAACAACTTATACTTGTCGTTTTCTTCATCCAATCGCTTTCCGTTATGAGGCCCACACAAGGCTGCGTCATCGTACGAATATTCCCCGACAGCAAGAATATTCCACCACCAACCGAATATTCACCGACCAAAAATAAATATTTTATAACCACTTGCTTATTTTGCAAAATTTGCACATTTCACCCATAACCAAAGTATTATATCAAATTAACCCCTTATTATTCACAATAATATTTAGAGAAAATTTGATTTTATTCATTAATAAGTTGGGGTCTTACAGTGGAAAATAACTTTCTTCTTACGTCATCACGGTCTCTTGCATGAGACCCTGCCGGGGTGCCTTGTGACCCAAGCCTGTTATGGATGCTCTTTGACGGCCCTAGCCTATCCTTATCAAAAATTCTCTGTTGAGAAAAACTCTCCATCGTTGGCTGCCCTTCACTGGTGACTATCCTACTGTTCCCCATAACTTCTGATGTAGGATGTTCAACGAATTTGATTGAAAACCAACAACACTAGAAAAAAGCCCTCCTTCTAGTGACAATGTTAACGCCACGATCGACCCACGCGCCTCAATCACTAAAAATGCGTTCAATCCTGCACAGAAGCGAGTAAGCACCAGAAGCTTGACGGCTTGGGCCGCCGGGGGATAGCTCCGGTGTGAGAATAAGTCCAGGCTGAGATAAGGTTAACAATGGAGGATTAATGCTCTAGTGCTGGAAAGTAATTTGCATGTACCTTAAACCAATGTAATGCTATGTATTTATAGTAATCTCACCGCTTTGTAAGTAATCTTTATCCCAATCAAATCAATGTTCCCCACTATCATAGGATTATATCAAACCTTCTTTAATTAAGTATATGGATCCATAGTCCAACACTTCCTTCTATAAACAATATCCAAATATAATTAGGAGCTTTAATCCATACATCCCCCGCCCACTACAGCGACCCCTGGCCCAAGCCCAAATAACACCATATAAGTAATGACACATTACAGCCCAAAAGGCCCAAATAACCATGGCCCAGCACCTCCGTTCCAAAATAAATACAACTTTTGATTTTTTGGGTCAAATTAATCATTTTTGAAATTAATTTTCGGTTGACAAATAGTGGCAAATGCTTATAACTATAAGAAACTACGTAAAATTTACTACTAAACTCAATTTTTATAATTTCAATATGTATTTATGTATTCTTAGTTGTCAATTTTAAAAATAGTCAATTGACCAAAAAAGTCAATATAATTAAGCAGTTATTTTGGAATGGAAGGAATATATTTTTGAGACTCGAATTTGATGATTTTTTATTATTATAAATTTATTGATACATTTCACTAAATTTTATGAAAATTTACGTATTTTGATATTTTTACATATTGTTTCTATAAAGAGAAATGTCAATTGAAGATCAAAATCACTTTATTTCTATTGAAAGTGACCTTAACCCCAGGCTAATTCCTTATAATCTACCTTAATTCACATGCCCGATTAAAGTAAAGATTAGTGTTGAATCCTGTAGGTTACTTTTATAGAGAAATTATGTTTCTTTTCTTCAGTCCTGAAATTAATTAATTAATCATCCACCTACAATTTAAAATTTGTTTTTATTCCGTAACATTTATATGGGAAAAAAACTCCAGGGTCTGAATAATTTTTTTGAGTTTTATTTTTTGAAAAACTCGGGTCACCTCAATCATGTTGTGGAAGGGTGTAAACGAGTCGAATCGAAACAAACAGAAAATTGCTCGAATTCGCCTCAAAAAATTAAATTCATACTCATATTTGAATTGTATTTGAAAAATACTACTCAAATTCGACTCGACTCGAATATTTATTACCCGAATTCGATCTGGATCGAATTATATTCAAGCTACTCACGAGTTTCAAATTCAAGCTCGAATTTGAATCTCAACATAATAACTACCTATATAATAAATATAATTATGAATTAAATTTGTTATTTTACTTAGAAACGTGATAATATATTTACTATTACACTTTACAAATATAAAATTACAATTAAAAATAAAATAAAATAATAATAATTAATTATCCTAATTTTATTTAATTTTGTATATATTATAAAAAAATATATAGAGTATCTAATCGAATCTTTATCAATCAATTATATATCGAATCACAATCGAGAATTTGAGTAGTTTAATTTTTAAACAAGTCAAGTATAACCTTCTTCGGAATTTACTCATATTTTTATTTGAACTATTTTTTATGCTCAAATTTTTATCATATTATTAACAAATTCGAGTATCGTTCACTCGTATTTTTTCGAGTCGAGCCGAAATCAAGTTCAAATTATTTGGTTCGTTTGCGGCGTTAATGTTGTGGTTCCACTCATGTAAAAAAGGTTGAGCAAGAACCAAGAATGCTCATATGCCTCCTGAAAGCCTGTCAAAAACTAAGTTACAATTTAGTTGGGCTAAGTTTAAAAATATTTAGGGTCCTTAACACTAATGACTTGGTTACTGTGTAAAATTGCAATGGTTACTGCATAATATTGTCCCAGTTTATGTTCTGATTACTGTTATTATGTAGTTTGGTTACTATCTAACATTGAGTTGGTTACTTTACAAACCATAAGCTAACAGTATCAAAAAGCATACTAAAAAGTTGCTTCATCTGATATACTAGTCGGTGGAATATCGCTTCTAATATGAAATTTGATTTACAATGTTGTTGTGTATTATATAGTTGAATGATTGACAATGCAAAATGCATTTGAAAATATGTTTTACATTCTGGTTACTAAATACATATAAATTGGATACTATTTATTATTGATTTGATTGTTGTATAATGTTTATTTACTTGCTTTATAATTTTAAAGTTTATTCTACTGATATTTTTTGTATTGATGATTACTTATGAAATATAATGGTTACCTTCCTACAACTGTTGGTTACAGTCTAATCTGGATTTGGTTAGTATATAATGCTGACTTGGTTACTGTGTAAAATTGCAATGGTTATTGCATAATATTACCCCAGTTTATGTTCTGGTTACTGTCATTATGTAGTTTGGTTATTGTCTAACATTGAGTTGGTTACTTTACATACCATAAGCTAACAACAACCAAAAACATACTAAAGGTTGCTTCATCTGATATACTGGTCGGTGGAATATGGCTTCTAATCTGAAATTTGATTGACAATACTGTTGTGTATTATACAGTTAAATGATTGACAATGCAAAATACATTTGAAAATATGTTTTATATTCTGGTTACTAAATATATATAAATTAGTTACTATTTATTATTGATTTGGTTGCTGTATAATGTTTATTTGCTTGCTTTATAATTTTAAAGTTTATTCTACTGATGTTTTTTGTATTAATGACTACTTATGAAATACAATGGTTACCTTCCTACAACTATTGGTTACTGTCTAATCTGGATTTGGTTAGTATATAATGCTGACTTGGTTATTGTGTAAAATTACAATGGTTACTGCATAATATTACCCCAATTTATGTTCTAGTTACTGTCATTATATAGTTTGGTTATTGTCTAACACTGAGTTGGTTACTTTACAGACCATATGCTAACAGTAACCAAAAACATACTAAAGGTTTGCTTCATCTGATATACTGGTCGATATAATATCGCTTCTAATCTGAAATTTGATTGACAATGTTGTTGTGTATTATACAGTTGAATGATTGACAATGCAAAATGCATTTAAAAATATATTTTATATCCTGGTTACTAAATACATATAAATTGGTTATTGTTTATTATTGATTTGGTTGCTGTATAATGTTTATTTGCTTGTTTATAATTTTAAAGTTTATTCTACTGATGTTTTTTATATTAATGATTACTTATTAAATACATTGGTTACCTTCCTCCAACTGTTGGTTACTGTCTAATCTGGATTTGGTTAGTATATAATGCTGACTTGGTTACTGTATAAAATTACAATGGTTACTACATAATATTATCCCAATTTATGTTCTGGTTACTGCCATTATGTAGTCTGGTTACTATCTAACATTGATTTAGCTACTGTACATATCACAAGCTAACAGTAACTAAAAACATATTAAAGGTTGCTTCATCTGATATACTGGTCGGTGTGTTTTATACTGATATGTTATGTAGATGATTACTTATTGACTACATTATTTACCTTCATGCAACTATTATAATTTAATTGGTAACTATATCATCATACTGATTCTTTCATTGTAAGATGCATGTAAATATGTAGTTTATGTTCTAGTTACTATTAATGTGTAGTTTGGTTACTATCTAATATTGATTTTGTTACTTTATAATGTTTATTCAGTTGTCAGACAATGGAGATGATTCCAGTCGTACTTTATTTCAACGGGACGTGGACTGAGAGTAACCAATACAACAAATTTGAAGTTATCGGCCTACTAGTTCCATCAACTAGTTCGTTCATAGAAATGCAAAACTTGATATGCAGTGCATTACGACTACACACAAACAGAACAACATTGTCAATCAAATTTCAGATTAGAAGCGACATTCCACCGATCAGTGTATCAGATGAAGCAACCTTTAGATTCTTTATGGAAGTCATTAGAAAATCTGATGAACAAGGCAAGTTCCCACTAATTATAGACAACGAACACAGAAGGGGATGCACAATAATCTTGCAGAACTTGATAAATGTAGACGAAACTAGAATCCACGATGCAATGCCAATCAGATCAACACTGGAATTCAGCACTAGTTCCACTAGCTGCACAAGATTGCCAAATTGGAACACAATATGTTCATCAACTTGCCATGGAAGTTATTAAACAACAACAAGACAGACAACATGACATATCATATACAGAAGAACGATCTGATGATGTAATAATAGATCCGAATGAACGTGAAGTAAAACTACATCAAACTTACAAAGATAAAAAAAGTCCTATCACAAGCAATGAGGCTGCATTCAATCAGGAAAAATAGAGAACACAAAGTTGACCGAATAGGTTATAGAGACTTTGTACTAGTGTGCGTAGATAATGAAAATTGCAGATGGAAGATGGGAGCATCAAGGTTTCGAAAAACCAGTATGTTCAAGGTGAGAGAATTCAATGATATCCACACGCCTTCAGCTAACGTGTTGCTTGGAGACCACAGACAGGCAAATAGTGAGTTGGTTAGTGAATGCATAATGCACAAATTAACAAATCTGAAAAAAATATACACACCAACAGATATTGAGGAAGACATGATGACATAATATAATGTCTCTATATCTTACCAAAAACCATGGAGATCAAAGGAGAAAGCGTTGGAAAAGATTAGAGGAAATCCACACGACTACACACTGATTCCATCATGGTTGCACATGTTAAAAAAATAAATCCAGGTAACACTTTAAAACAGTTTATTGGTTTTTCATAATTAGTTGGTTACTTAATTCAACTGACTTGGTTACCTTGTTATGATTGTTTAGTTACTAACTGTAATGTACATTGAAATTGTGTTAAATAAATTTTTTGTGTATGACAAAAATCTACACAAAATATTACCATTTACTACAAGTTTGGTTACCATTTACTACAAGTTTGGTTACCATTTATTACAAGTTTGGTAACCATTTACAACAAGTTTGGTTACCATTTATTACAAGTTTTGATACTGTATTCCACTTGTAATTATAATGATATTTCTGAGATTTCATATCAGGTTCTGTCACAACCCTGGAGTTGGAAATAAATGGTCGTTTCAAGTATTTATTCTTTGCCATTAGAGCATCCATTCAAGCATGGCACCATTGCTTTCCAATCATTGTAATCGATGGCACGTTCATACAATCAACTTACGGGGGGACACTCCTGATAGCAAGCACACAGGATGCAAACAGAAACATTGTTCTGATTGCTTTTGCGGTGGTTGATAGCGAAAATGAATTATCTTGGAGATGGTTTTTTGTAAATTTTAGAATTGCTTGTGGAGTTAGAGAAGGCCAATGCATTGTTTCAAATAGACATGAAGCCATTATACAAGGACTGAATTGTGTATTTACAGATGTCATGCATGGTTCGTGTACATACCATGTATTGAAAAATATAAAAAACAGATTCAGAAAGAGAGGAGAAGAACTCAAACAGTCATATAATGGGGCTTGTAGAGCTTACACTATTGAACAATTCAACAAACACATGGCCGAACTTGATGCAATTGATCCTCGAATAAGGACATATTTGGAAGAAGAGGTCAAGTTAGAGAAGTGCACAAGGCTCCGTGGGGCTGTAAGCAGGTACTCGACAATGACTTCAAACATCGCTGAATCTATTAACAATGCAATCAAGATGATCAGGGATCTTCCAGTTGTGTCAATAATTGAAAGCCTGCGTTGTATGGTTCAAAGATGGTATTTCATAAACAAACAAGCAGCCATATCAACATTCACTACACTATCCATAACAGCTGAGGGGAGGTTGCAATCTAATATCATTAAATCAAAAAAACTTACGGTAACTAATACAAATTTTAAATTATTACAACATAAGTTGCATTTGCATTTTATGAAAACCTATTTATTCACTATTGGTTACCTGTATATGCTAATAATTTTAACAACAATAAATATAACTGCCATTATTTCGATGTAAACAAACTAAATATTTATGCATACTAACGATACACTTAATTTGTGTTGTAGGTTGAGACATTAAACTTAGTGATTTTCACTATTTACGATGTCACTAAACAATATATTGTGGACATCGAACAAAGGACATGCACATGCCGTAAATTTCAGTACCATGAGATGCCTTATCCACACGCTGCTACTATTATCAGCAAGCGGAATTTGAGCTGTTATAATTTTTGCTCAAAAAATTACTCTAAAACAACTTTGGTCAACACATATTCGGCTTCCATCCTCCCGTTAGCTGACAAAGAGAACTGGGATGTACCAGAAGAAGTAATAAACATATGTGTAAAACCACCAAACACAAGAAGACTAGCGGGAAGACCAAAGATAGGGAGGTACAAGCATGGATCTGAAAACAAAATTAAAAACAGATGCAGCAGGTGCCAAGAAAAGGGACACAACAGGAAAACGTACAATAATCCACCTGTTTTAAGACCAAAAAGGTCTGATATAGTACATAAACAACCATATTGTAATTACATAAACATATAATTGTTTACTGAGAGTAACCATTAATCACATAGTTTGCAACATTTTAAATGGTGTACATTACCCAACATTATTATTCATTAATATTTTGATTTCTGATTCCATCATGAGTTGTCAATATAAACAAAACATATACATTGAACAATTTGTAACTGTTTTGAAACATGTTTATGTAAATTTGGTTACCATCTAAAATTAAATGGTTACTTATATATTCATATTTAGTTACCAATATAACATTTCTAGATAACTTTTATAACCATGTAATTTAAAATTATCCATCAGCTAGATAAATGGGAACCCTCACATGTAAATTAAGCATTTGATAACTATTATAATATAAGTTATAAATTATTTGGTTACTAAAAAAACTAAAATGGTTACCCTTATATACAGGTTTGAATACCAACTGCACCTCCTAAATAATCTTTATTTTAATGAGATTATAAGTGACCATCATATATATGAATGGGAAATCTTAATTGGAGTTTCTAATTCCATCCTGATGATATTGTACTGTCGACGTCAGGATTTTAAACAGAACTTCATCTGTAAACCGTCATAACTTACGGGCACGGGGGTGATCAGCCCGTTGTACCCTGCATTGATCAATACTACATGCAAGAACGAGGGTATCGTTCACTCTGTCTGCCTTGGGCGCATAAAAGTTTTCCCGTGTAGGGATGTTTATACTTGTCTGGGTTCCAGATAAGAGGTTTTATCTTGTTCAACAATAATCTATAATTCAACATATACATATACGGGTAATTGACAAAGGTATATCAACATGTGATTAAATACAATGAGTATCCAAGTGGGGACACTTGTATAACCATTTATAGAAATTAACGAACATAATATAAATCTGAATTATCATATACTAACATATTGATAATCAATGAGCGTATATAATATAAAGTTAATAATCTGTACAGTAATAATATAATTCATAAATATTCTTACTCATGTCCATTGCATAAAGAAAGTGCAAATGTAAGATACTTGCCTGATGCGCTGCTTACAGTTCACAATTTAATTTTATCGTTTATAGCACGACCTATCATTAAACAGATCATTTTACTGATTAGAATAACATAACATAACACATAATACTGCTTATTGCAGTCAGCACATAACCTAATCGCATTGGCACATAGGTTTAACAACCATTGAATCACAAATAATCACTTATCTAATCACATTATCTAAGTTCAGATCAATTTCTGAAATGTGTCGGTGTACCGACAGCTTAATCGGGTATTTATCGAGTCTAAGACTCTATCCTGTAACTTAGTATCAGTCATATTATTTTTAAATGACTTCGTATAATTTTAAAACATTTATTATAATTTATCATGAATTTTCAAACATCGGAATCATTATTAAATGATTTAAATATTAAATAATTCTATTATCATTAATATTTAATTAATATTAAACTATTAATGAAATCATTTTTAAAATATTAAAGTTATTTATAATAACTCAAAATTCTTTTAAAGTATTAATATTACCCTTAAATAATTTTTAAAACATTTAAAATTATTTTTAAATAATCATCATTAATATTAAAGTATTAATGTCTTATTTATCAAAATATTAAAAGTTATTAAGTATAACTTAAAATATTTTTAATTCATTTATATCCTTTTTAAATGATTTTTAAATTAATAAAACTATTTTTAAACTATTTATTTAATATAATTATTAAATAAATTCAATGTCATTGATAATAACTTAATAATCATTAATATTAAATTATTAATGAAATTATTCTTTAAATATTAAAAGTTATGTTTTATAACTTAAAATATCTTTAAACACTTTATTTTCATTTAAAAATGATTATTATAATATTAAAATCATTTTTAAACTAAATTATTTAATATAATTATTAAATAACTTTAATATCATTAACAATAATTAATTAATAAAATTTACCTTTAAATATTGAAAGTTATATTTTATAACTTAAAATAATTTTAAATACCTTATTATTATTTAAAATAATTTGTAATATAATAAAACCATTTTTAATTAATTTATTTAATTCATTTAGTAAATAACTTAATTATCATTAATATTAATTTATTAATGAAATTTATCACAAAATATTAAAAGTCATTAAAAATAACTTAAAATATTTTCTTATATCATAATATAATTTTAAATGATTTTTCAAATATTAAAATCATTTTTAAATAATTTATTTAATATTATAATTAAATAAATTAAATACTTTTAATATTCCAAAAATATTAAATATTTATGAAATATATTAAAAATAATTAAAAACTAATTTTCGGAATTTAAAATAATTTTTAATAATTTATTTGGTATTTTTAATAATTAAAAACTATTTTTTTCTATTTATTTAATAATTTCTAGAAAATAATATATTAACTGTCGCTAAAGACCACCTATAGCGACAGAACCGTCGCTATAGGTGTTCTTCATGCTTTTGGCCAAACCAATAACTTCATAGCCGGTTTGCCACGTACCACGTTTGACCTCCAATGATTCAGTGGGTGTTGTGATTCTAGGAATGCTATTAAGCAGATCATGTAGAACTAATGCAAGACTACAAGATCAAACGACAAACATGTTCATACATCACATAACCAAAGAGATCTAGGCCCATGAACAAGCTGTCAGAGCTGTTTTTCATTTTTTGGGTTACCCAGAAATGAAGAACAGTTCGACTGCTTATATTTGGGCTTCCATAACTTGTGTTCTAGGTGATGTCTTAGTGATTTAAAAGTTGCAGTGTGTAGCCAACATGTAATAGAGTAGATCTATCACATTATATCACAATAACAACAACAGATCAAGCAGATACGATCCGGTCAAACCTCGTTAGAACTCACACTCATAAGCTTTCTGGGTTACCCAGAACGCGTATGTTGTGATCCTCCTGCCTGGTTTGACCGGCCACTGTAATAATCCGGTTTGATGTTTAGGTGTTCTAATAGCAGTGTTCTGTAGTTAAACTAACACATTACAACATGGTTGCAAGAAAAGAATCAAAACAAGAAACAACTAACAGATCATGGCTTGACAAAATCTTGTCAGGCACTGATTTTGAGTTTCTAGTTACCCATAAACTCTTTAGTCAAGCTCAGTCAACAGTTTTTGACCATGAATATCTAACATCCTAAGCATGATCTGGCCCTGCTACAAGTTCTAGATCACAGACCTCA
The DNA here is from genome assembly GCA_016801055.1 of Panax notoginseng. Lineage (NCBI taxonomy): Eukaryota > Viridiplantae > Streptophyta > Magnoliopsida > Apiales > Araliaceae > Panax > Panax notoginseng. Next base: position 94,467,662 of record CM029016.1, read on the forward strand.
TAGCACACTACATGTTCAAACATTAAAGACACAAAAATCATTAACAACCAGAGATCTACGGGGCCTGACATTCGGTTGTCAGTCAACATAATAATTTTTTCCAGATTTTTTAAAAACACCAAATCTGAGCCTATAGATGTTATAGATCTAACATCTATCAACCCAGATCATTATTAGACACCTTATATAACATGTTTAACACAAAAAAAACAACATCAAACCACAGATCGATGGTCAGATTGTAAGGCTAGGGTTTACACCTTCTTTGATCGATTTTGATTTCTGGCCTCTGATTTGGTTATGGGTGATCGTGGGGCTTGATTTGTGACTGATATATCTTATGATTTTCGGAGCTTTAGGTGAGAGAGAGTTGTTAAGAGCAGAGTGTAAAATGAGCAAATGAGTACATTTTCTCTCTCTCAATCCTTTTATAACTCTTAAATGCAATGAATCCAACTTGCAAGGTGTCAAAAGAGATAAGATTGGATGATATATAGAGCATGTGCTATAATATATAGTGATGACTTGCAAGATATGGAAAGATTTGCAAGAAATCTAATAAAAAAATAAATCCAAAAAGGGTATTTTAGTAAACTAATAAAACAATTTAAGGGTATTCTTGTCCATGACACTTGAATTTAGGTTTTAATCCATAGATTTTAAACCTTAAGGTTTCCCAAATAATTTCTAGGGTTTGAACAATTATGTTTAGAGTTCAATAAAATTTTAATTATAACTTACTAATTAAAATTAGGAATTTTAATAGAAAATTAGGGTTTAAAAAAATATACTTAGGGTTTTCTAATGAACATAACTATTTACTAAAATAATAATTAGAGTTACCATTTTAGCAATTAGGGTTTACAATTAGTAATTAGTTTTTTTAAAATTTTTAATTAGGGTTACTAATTTAGAAATTAGGGTTTCTAGAACTTTAATTAGGGTTTACCTAATTAATCACTTAATACACAATATAAATTATATAACACACCTATAAAACAACCTTGTACTCTAATTTGGATCTCAAATTAGGGTTTAACATTATTATTAGGGTTTGGTTATAATACACCGTAATTGACCAACCATTATCAATATAGACATACAGTATATATTCATAACACTGAAAAATTAAAATATAATTAATATTACATTGTTATTCTCATACCTTGACAATAATCTAAAAATTAGGGTTTGGATTCCATATCTGATTTATTCTTCATATTTAACCTTAATAATTAAGGTAAAATAATTAACTTAATAATCTGTACTAAAATTATTATATTTATTCTAAAAATCACTCCATATATTATTTAAATAATATATGATTATATTTTCATAAAAAATAATTAATAAAAATATTTCTACTATAAATTAATTATTATAAGAATATACTTTATAAAAATTAATAATTTTAAATAAATTTATTTGTAAATATTTAGGTAATAAATATATTTTTATTTACCACATAATTACATATACACATTATCTTGTACAAATCCTCATCCTTAAATAAAAAAAAATTATACACAAAATTTTTGATTTATTTATATAGAAAATATCGGGTTGTTACATTCACCATCCCTTATAAAGATTCCATCCCCGGAATTACCGTTTTAAAACTCATACATACACGGTTACATAGCGTACACAATCTTTGCAAGTAGATCTCGATCAACCTTGGTCGAACTGATCTTTAACTATTCACATAAAGCTTGTCTTTCTGATTAAACGAAAATTTGATTTCTAAAAGAACTCAAATTCCTCCATCAAAATTTCTTTAGAAATAATTTACTATATATATGAAAATCATGTATATAAGAAAATAAAAGTTATAAGAATAATACCTGGAGTGCCAGTACCAGCTGCTGCCGTATCCTGGACTGTCATATTGTAGATCTTTGCAGTAGATTTTGTTAGCTTGCTTGATGACGTAGGTCCCGTGATTGCCAAAGTCCCGCTGCCAGTGCTAGTGTTCACACTACCTACCTCCACCCTTCTTTTCAGACAATCCTTCACCCTGTGTTCTATCGATCCGCACAGAAAACATCCACTGTTCATCCTAGGATTGGGGCAGTTGGGAGAGATATGGCCCTCATGTCCGCACTTATAACAAACAAACTTCCCCTTCAAACACTCCCCCGAGTGGTTCTTTTCACAAGTCTTACATGGCACTATCTGCTTCTTTACACCTTCTTACTTTATTTGTACACTACCAAAACTGGTCCCCTTCCTCTTGCTACTGCCACCCCTATTCCCAATATTAATTTCCACTTTCCCAGCTCCTTCTACCTTGCCTTTGTTCTTTCTCTCCTTGTTGTATAGGCACATGGCCTCACTTCCCTCCTTAGGTATGATCGCCTTCTCCATGAGTGCTGCAAATGTAGGAATCTGCAACACCGCCACCTTGTTGTAGAGCCAGGGTTTTAATCCTAGCTCAAACCTCCTTGCCTTTCTAGCCTCCGTATCAACTTGATGCGGGGCAAACCTAGTTAACTCATTGAATTTCGCGGCGTATTCTGACACCATCATATTCTCTTGCTTCAACTCTAAAAATTTAACCTCCATCCTCGCCTGCATACTAGGTGAAAAATAATTTATGAAAAACAAAGTTTTAAATCTATCCCATGTGACTACACCTTCTCCTGCCCTTGCCTGATTTGCTTCCCACCAAAAGTTTGCCTCACCCTTCATCATGTAAGTGGCAATAGCAGTCTTCTGCCCTTCATCTACCCTAGAAACCATAAATGTCTTTTCAATCTCTTTGACCCAAGTTTGGGCTTCAACAGGGTCAGTTGTACCTTTGAATTTCGGCGGTTCTACAGCCTTAAAGTCTTTGAAGTTCGCTAAGCGGTTGTCCGGCTGATTCCCAGTGACAGATATTCTTTGTTGCATAGCTTGAGCTATCATGTTTGCGAAGTTCTGCATCGGGTCTGCTTGTTGTTGTCCCTCAACATTGTTGACAGATTCTTCTGCCCTTTGATTGTGAGTTCGACGTCTTGGCGGCATTATCTGATTGCTAAAATCATAAATTTAACTTACATTCTAAACCTTATCATATAAGTTTAATATATTAAACTTGTTTCATCATTCCAACATAGATTCATATTCATTTAACGAATATTTTACCTATTATAGCACATATTGCTTTAAACATCAATTATCCCTTTGTGACTACAAAAGTCGGGATTCGCTTCTACTACTTGCACAAAAGTTCTTAGAATATTACATTACACAGACATATTAATCATATATATTACATTACACACCTACACAACAGGATCTATACTACCTATTTATTACACCTTTTTCTTGGACAACATTTCCCTTGATGACCTACTATTCCACAATTAAAACAGACACATTTCGTTGGATTGGGACAATGAGGAGAGAAATGTCCCTTCTGTCCGCAATTGTAGCAAACATATTCCCCTTTCCTGCATACACCTTCATGTTTCTTGTCACAATTTGCACACCTTTCTATTCGATTAATTTTTCCTTGATTGTTATCAGGATTTCCTATATCACGATCTTTCATCTTTCTTTTCCCCTTCTTGCTCGGAGCTGCGCACGCTTTGTTGGTTTTAGCTCCAATTTGGTCAATTTGGATTTTAAGCTTATCTTGTTCTTCCATTGTTTCTATTAATGCTTTCCGTAGTTGGCTATTTAGTAGTTTTTCTATTTCCCATAACTTTTTCAAAGAGGAAACCTGGTCCCGTAGATTCTATACTTCGGATGATGCTTGATCAGCTCCAACTTCAGTGTCCGAATCACTATCTGTCAATTCTATCATTTTCGAATCTGGTATTACGTTTTCTATAATAACCACATCGTCTGAGTTATTTTCATTGTGAGCTTCCATTTCAGCTATTGGCCTCGATATTAGCTCGGGTGTATGGGTTTGATCCTTCTTCATGCTATATGCATATAACAAGCCTTTTCCACCAGACATCTACACACAAAAATTATCCTGATTAGCATATAGTACATACAGCAAATAATAGTTTTATATAAGTTATATTTTATTTTATTTAACGATGAATTTATTCAATTCATCTCTTGTTAAACTCTATATGAGTTATTCATATTTTCAACGTTTTCCTCTGTTTTAAGGTTATAGCCTAAGGTCTAACCCACCTAAGGTTTTTAACCCTGAGCTCTGATACCAACCTATGACGCCCCCAAATCTGAGTACTTGAAACCCGAACTCGGTGCTTCACGATACCATTTCTATGAGCGGAATAATATTAATACTGATAATAATAATATAAAAATCAACTTAATTTACATATTCATCAGAGTCTGAATCCCAAGTACGTAACCTTTAAACAATCATTATAACCCATGATAGATAATTAATATCATACTTGTCTTAATAATATCAAACTAGCTTTCCTTTCCCTTTGTTTCTGCATGAGCTTTCTAGTTCTTCACACTTAGCTGAAAACATTTAAATTAAGCAAGGATGAGCATTTGGGTGCCCAGCAAGTAATAACAATTATATATATAAGCTGAAAGAATTTAAATATTTTCTTTATACTACCCTTCTACAACGATTTTAATAGTTGTGAAGTAATCTGTACTAATAATAATAACATAACAACCCTCTTTCAAATTTTTAAAACTACATAATGACTATATATAGGATAAAGGTGACATACTATGAACATTATTTTTAATTTTTGAATAGGTTAAACAGAATTTCATCTGTAAACCGTCATAACTTACGGGCATGGGGGTGATCAGCTCGTTGTACCCTGCATTGATCAATACTACATGCAAGAACGAGGGTATCGTTCACTCTGTCCGCCTTGGGCGCATAAAAGTTTTCCCGTGTAGGGATGTTTATACTTGTTTGGGTTCCAAATCAGAGGTTTTATCTTGTTCAACAATAATCTATAATTCAACATATACATATACGGGTAATTGACAAAAGTATATCAACATGTGATTAAATACAATGAGTATCCAAGTGGGGACACTTGTATAACCATTTATAGAAATTAACGAACATAATATAAATCTAAATTATCATATACTAACATGTTGATAATCAATGAGCGTATATAATATAAAGTTAATAATCTGTACAGTAATAATATAATTCATAAATATTCTTACTCATGTCCATTGCATAAAGAAAATGCAAAGGTAAGATACTTGCCTGATGCACTACTTACAGTTCACAATTTAGTTTTATCGTTTACAGCACGACCTATCATTAAACAAATAATTTTACTGATTAGAATAACATAACATAACACATAATACTACTTATTGCAGTCAGCACATAACCTAATCGCATTGGCACATAGGTTTAACAACCATTGAATCACAAATAATCACTTATCTAATCACATTATCAAAGTCCATATCAATTTCTGAAATGTGTCAGTGTACCGACAACTTAATCGGGTATTTATCGAGTCTAAGACTCTATCCTGTAACTTAGTATCAGTCATATTATTTTTAAATGACTTAGTATAATTTTAAAATATTTATTATAATTTATCATGAATTTTCAAACATCGGAATCATTATTAAATGATTTAAATATTAAATAATTATATTATCATTAATATTTAATTAATATTAAACTATTAATGAAATCATTTCCAAAATATTAAAGTTATTTATAATAACTCAAAATACTTTTAAAGTATTAATATTACCCTTAAATGATTTTTAAAACATTTAAAATTATTTTTAAATAATCATCATTAATATTAAAGTATTAATGTCTTATTTATCAAAATATTAAAAGTTATTAAGTATAACTTAAAATATTTTTAATTCATTTATATCCTTTTTAAATGATTTTTAAATTAATAAAATTATTTTTAAACTTTTTATTTAATATAATTATCAAATAAATTCAATATCATTAATAATAACTTAATAATCATTAATATTAAATTATTAATGAAATTATTCTTTAACTATTAAAAGTTATGTTTTATAACTTAACATATCTTTAAACACTTTATTTTCATTTAAAAATAATTATTATAATATTAAAATTATTTTAAACTAATTTATTTAATATAATTATTAAATAACTTTAATATCATTGACAATAATTAATTAATGAAATTTACCTTTAAATATTAAAAGTTATATTTTATAATTTAAAATATTTTTAAATACCTTATTATTATTTAAAATGATTTTTAATATAATAAATTTATTTTTAATTAATTTATTTAATTCATTTAGTAAATAACTTAATTATCATTAATATTAATTTTTTAATGAAATTTATCGCAAAATATTAAAAGTCATTAAAAATAACTTAAAATATTTTCTTATATCATAATATAATTTTAAATAATTTTTCAAATATTAAAATTATTTTTAAATAATTTATTTAATATTATAATTAAATAAATTAAATACTTTTAATATTCCAAAAATATTAAATATTTATGAAATATATTAAAAATAATTAAAAACTAATTTTCGGAATTTAAAATAATTTTTAATAATTTATTTGGTATTTTTAATAATTAAAAATTATTTTTTTCTATTTATTTATTAATTTCTAAAAAGTAATATATTATCTGTCGCTAAAGACCACCTATAGCGACAGAACCGTCGCTATAGGTGTTCTTCATGCTCTTGGCCGAACCCAGAACTTCATAGCCATTTTGCCATGTACCACGTTTGACCACCAATGATTCTGTGGGTGTTGTGATTCTAGGAATGCTATTGAGCATATCATGTATAACTAATGCAAGACTACAAGATCAAATGACAAACATGTTCATACATCACATAAACAAAGAGATCTAGGCCCATGAACAAGCTGTCAGAGTTGTTCTTCATTTTTTGGGTTACCCAGAAATGAAGAACAGTTCGACTGCTCATATTTGGGCTTCCATAACTTGTGATCTAGGTGATGTTTTAGTGATTTAAAAGTTGTAGTGTGTAGCCAACATGTAATAGAGTAGATCTATCACATTATATCACAATAACAACAACAGATCAAGCAGATACGATCCGGTCAAACCTCGTCAGAACTCACACTCATAAGCTTTCTGGGATACCCAGAACGCGTATGTTGTGATCCTCCTGCCTGGTTTTGACCGGCCACTGTAATAATCCGGTTTGATGTTTAGGTGTTCTAATAGCAGTGTTCTGTAGTTAAACTAACACATTACAACATGGTTGCCAGAAAAGAATCAAAACAAGAAACAACTGACAGATTATGGCTTGACAAAATCTTGTCAGGCACTGATTTTGAGTTTCTAGGTTACCCAGAAACTCTTTAGTCAAGCTCGGTCAACGATTTTTCACCATGAATATCTAACATCCTAAGCATGATCTGGTCCTGCTACAAGTTCTGGATCACAGAACTCATAGCACACTACATGTTTAAACATTAAAAACACAAAAATCATTAAGAACCAGAGATCTACGGGGCCTGACATTCGGTTGTCAGTCAACATAATAATTTTTTCCAGATTTTTTAAAAACACCAAATCCGAGCCTATAGATGTTATAGATCTAACATCTATCAATCCAGATCATTATTAGACACCTTATATAACATGTTTAACACAAAAAAAATAACATCAAACCACAGATCGATGGTCAGATTGTAAGGCTAGGGTTTATACCTTCTTTGATCAATTTTGATTTCTGGCCTCTGATTTGGTTATGGGTGATCGCGGGGCTTGATTTGTGACTGATATATCTTAGGATTTTCGGAGTTTTAGGTGAGAGAGAGAGAGAGTTGTTAAGAGCTTAGAGTGTAAAATGAGCAAATGAGTACATTTTCTCTCTCTCAATCATTTTATAACTCTTAGATGCAATGAATCCAACTTGCAAGGTGTCAAAAGAGATAAGATTGGATGATATATAGAGCATGTGCTATAATCTAGAGTGATGACTTGCAAGATATGGAAAGATTTGCAAGAAATCTAATAAAAAAATAAATCCAAAAAGGGTATTTTAGTAAACTAATAAAACAATTTAAGGGTATTCTTGTCCATGACACTTGAATTTAGGTTTTAATCCATAGATTTTAAACCTTAAGGTTTCCCAAATAATTTCTAGGGTTTGAACAATTATGTTTAGAGTTCAATAAAATATTAATTATAACTTACTAATTAAATTAGGGGTTTTAATAGAAAATTAGGGTTTTAAAAAATATACTTAGGGTTTTCTAATGAACATAACTATTTACTAAAATAATGATTAGAGTTACCATTTTAGCAATTAGGGTTTAGAATTAGTAATTAGTTTTTTTAAAATTTCTAATTAGGGTTACTGATTTAGAAATTAGGGTTTTTAGAACTTTAATGAGGGTTTACCTAATTAATCACTCAATACACAACATAAATTATATAACATACCTATAAAATAACCTTGTACTCTAATTTGGATCTCAAATTAGGGTTTAACATTATTACTAGGGTTTGGTTATAATACACCGTAATTGACCAACCATTATCAATACGGACATACAATACATATTCATAACATTGAAAAATAAAAATATAATTAATATTACATTGTTATTCTCATACCTTGACAATAATCCAAAAATTAGGGTTTGGATTCTATATCTAATTTATTCTTCATATTTAACCTTAATAATTAATGTAAAATAATTAACTTAATAATATGTACTAAAATTATTATATTTATTCTAAAAATGACTCCATATATTATTTAAATAATATATGATTATATTTTCATGAAAAATAATTAATAAAAATATTTCTACTATAAATTAATTATTATAAGAATATACTTTATAAAAATCAATAATTCTAAAATAAATTTATTTGTAAATATTTAGGTAATAAATATATTTTTATTTACCACATAATTACATATACACATTATCTTGTACAAATCCTCATCCTTAAATAAATAGAAAAAAATTATACACATAATTTCTGATTTATTTATGTAGAAAATATCGGGTTGTTACACCCCCCGACATCCGTGTTACCACGGTGACCGCCTCTTTTCAAGAAACTATTATCTAAATGTGTGTGTGTGTGGGTCAATGTGCTGTTATTTAGAAGTAGTACGAGGCCTCGTTCGCACCTATATACACATGGTTTGAATTTTATGTAAAAATTCAATTTTAAGCAAGATATGGCAGTGATGTTTTATAAAAGAGGTTTTTCAAACCCTGATGCTCAATAGTAATTGAGACATTTTACACTCCCATTTTATTACGTATTCGGCTAGATTGATTTTATTTGACAGGTGCGAAGCATCCGTACGTAAATACTTTACAAAAAGGTGCTGAATTCCTCATGGGTATGAAAACCATCTAAGGGAATCCAAACATCACATATATATTTACATGCTGCTTACAGCTGAAAAGGTCCATCACGGGAACCGAATCTAGATTCAGAGGACTGAATCTGTGATCACATGATTCCTAGGCTCACATGATGCCGCAATTGATATAAACACAGTAAGCATGCATATATATAAAAGCTGTAAATATATATATATATACATTACATGATCACCAATCACGAAGCACCTCCACGGGGGATCAGAAATATAAATAAAGCTGTAAAAGCTATCAACCGCCACGGAGGAAACTCCATGCGGGACGAAATGTACAGAAAGCTGTAAAAACGATCAACCACCACGAAGTAAACTCTAGGTGGGACGAAATGTACAGAAAGCTGTAAAAACCGTCAACCACCACGAAGTAAACTCCAGGTGGGACGAAATGTAAATATATATATATATATATATATATATAAGCATATAAACGCACCGGATGTAAAATCCAGGCTCATCGAACAGAGTTCGACCACAGTTAATATATATAAGTATAAATATATTAAAACACGTAAACGCTCCGGATGTAAAATCCAGGCTCATCGAACAGAGTTCGACCACAGATAATATATATATATATATATATATATATTAAAGCAGGTAAACGCTCCGGATGTAAAATCCAGGCTCATCGAACAGAGTTCGACCACAGATAATATATATAAGTATATATATATTAAAGCATGTAAACGCTTCAGACCGAGGTCTAGGCTCATCGAACAAAGTTCGACATACAGTTCATATATATATATATATATATATATATATATATATATATACAGACTGGAATGAAACCACGGACCGAAGTCCGGGCAAAAGCAAGCAACACGACTCTCAACGTGTAGAAGGGTGTGTGTAAAGATGAAGAGAATGACTCTAAAGTGTATGAGAAGGCTTACAGTGGGCTGCCAAAGAAGACTTCTATATATTTAGAATGAGTAAACACAGACTTTTGTAGGTACAAAAGGGCTATATATGAGCTCACAGGTGTTTAAAAGGGGAAAGTACACTGCCTGGGATGAGTGTAGAGCAAATTGGGCAGGGCTTCCTCGCCGTTTTCTCTTTCAAAATGGCCACCCCAAGCCCTCTATTTATAGACGGTGGAGCCGCAGGTGTACCAAAGGCAACTCGGGTGGGCCCGAGTTTTTCGGCTCGGGTCGTCTCGAAGTACGTGCACTCAGGCACTGTAATGTCCACTCGAACTTTTAGAAGTGCAATTCGGGCATCCGTTTGAGGTATACAGGACCTATTTCGGACCGCCGTTGTCGAGAGTTGTACGATGGCATGGGATTAGAGTTTGTGCGAAGTCACTGAAGATGGGACGGTGCCCTCCGGTCTTCAAGCTTCAACTTTCATCCGTTACCCCACACAATAGTCATTCGGGATTGATTAGTCTTGTGGGACTTTGTTGCGTAGATATGTTGAGGCAACGTGGTGTGACATAGTGTTGGTCAGATGACGATGTTGCCCCTCACCGGTGTTATCACCGGATTAGACTGATAAAGCAGACATTGCTCAGGTTAGCTGAGATTGGACTGCTACAATTTGTTGAAGGTCCTCATTGTCATTTTTGAGGTGTGTCTGTCTTCCCGATGTTATCGTCAGGCTGGTACAGTGGATCTCGTTGTGAGCACCGAGATTGAAGCTGATTGCATTTGTAACAAGCATTTCCGTGGTTGTCGCCGAAATATCCTTCCTAGGGGTTATCACCAAGGTTGGTGGCTATTCCCATGGTTGGGATTGAGACTGCATACCTTGGGGTTATCTCCGAGATTAATCGGTCTTCTCTGGTGTGTGTTCCGGTATTGTATATGCATGTCTCGGGGTTATTTTCCAGATTATTAGTCCCAGATTGAGATCCGGGGTTAATGCTGAACTTCTGGTAGTATCCGGTACGGATATGGATTGTCTTTCAAGGTTCCCTCTTAAAAGACGAATCTGCTCTCCTGCAATGTTAGTGACAGGTGTAAAAAAATTTCAAGTGTCTACAGATGCCCCTCTTTATCATACTCATTCATGGCGATGCATGGGTAGGATAAAGAATCCTTGACACTTGAAATGCAACAAGATAAACATGATACTATGGATAGCAACATGATGCAAATGTATAATGCATGTGTACGAGGTTGTAGCCCAACACGCTGGGGATGATTGCTGGCTCTCTAATACTTCAACTTGGGGTTGGCAACGATGACCAGATTTGATGTGTAATCCGAATATGTTAGGATGTTGATGTTGGAGTTATCACCAACTTCCTGAATAATGACTTGATCCTGCAGATGTACCTCTTTTGTGTAAGTGATCTCTGGGGATAAAGCTTGATCTGTTTGAGGATGTGTATAACATATTACATCATCTATCCTCTTTGATGACATTGACATCTCCTGGTTAGTATCGCCAGAATATGCCAATATTCTGTTGGGTTTACTGCCAACAGCAAATGCTGTCAGGGATGCCTGATCTTCGTTGACGTGTACTTCACCAACATGTGAATCAACGGTTGAAAAATCCTATAGGATATACTGTCAAGGATGCTTGACCTCTGCTGACGTGTGAATCAATGGAACATTACGTTGTGACCCGCGCCGGGGATCTCAGCGGTCGGGTGTGAAAACCTTGAATAGCTCCAGAGCTCTGATAGGTTTAAATTGCTATCGGCTGTAATAATGTCAAGGCTGCTTGACCTTCGTTGATTTGTGTGTCAACGGATGAGCATGCGTTGTAACCCTCGCCAGGGATTTCACATTGTAACCCCCGTCGGGGATTTCTTGTGTGAAAAGATTGGGGTGACAACCTTACGTTGGTGGCATTGGACCTCTGTACGGTATTGCCGAATGTGGTATGCAAAGACTTGAATCATCGATATAGTAAACCCTATGTTCGGGCGAATACCAATGGATGAAAAGGAAGCCACAGTTGGATCCAGAGTTGCTGGGTGATTTGGACAGACATCCATCGATGTATTTGCATGCTAACGAGGTATGGCGTTAGACTTTGATCTTTCTTCTTTCCTATTGATGAGGATTAAAGGGTTTAGATGTTGATCTGCATTTCATGCAGGTTCCTGGTTTTACACAGCCTCGAGGGAACTGGTTCAACATTCACTCCATGTATCAGGCGCTTCATCCTGACTATAGAGCGGTAGTGCGTAAGTGGGGATTTGGGGCATTCTTCTCCATCCTTCCCCGTCGTTGTCCCGGGGGTTATCTCAGGGCATTTTCTGAGCGATAGTTTCATCAGACTCAGTCACTCCATCTACTAGATTGCGAGGTGATGATGACACCTATGGATTGGCGATTTATCACAGGTATGGAGTTTGGAGGGGAGCCAGTGCCTTGTATGGCAAATATTACCCCTATTGCCGTTAGATCCTTATTAGGAGTTCCGGCGGCGGCGTTCAAAGGCAGGACCGTCCGTTCAGGTCCTTTGAGCATATATGCTATGAGCGGGCTATTGAGTAAGCCTATGCCTGATGATGTCAGAATCAGGGATCGCGTTCTGCGGCGATTGTTCCTGATGATCATTCAAGGCAGCTTTATAGCATATAACTCTTCTACGGTATCTTTCGCTTTGATCAACGCTACACGTGATGTGGACCGTATTGGAGAGTATGATTGGGGTTCCTACACCTTTGCCTATTTCCTCCGGGGAATGCGTATGCGCTCACAGGGTTTGACCGAGGCTTGGCTAGGATTTTACCCATTTCTGCTAGTGAGTATTTCTCTTGTCATTTACCATGTATAGGTTAAGAGTGCTAACTGACAGCAGATGTTTACCTTTGTGTTGTCAGTTTTGGGCCTATGAGAGGCTTCCATGCTTACGTCCCGTGAGTGTGTTAGGTTTAGACACCTATCCACGAGGATGATGATGACATCATTCGATTCTGCCAGAGGTCCCTGTAGCTGAGGGATTCACTCATTGCCGTATGCAGTTGGAGTTGCTGATGGCCGACACCATCACATGGCTTCCCTATTCCGGGGAACACCTGCCCGTGGGTTTGAAAGATGAATACCCGACTGGAGACAAGTATGTGATTTTCACCAAGAGAGTTCCTCTCTGCACAGATGGAGGCTGGGAACTCTATTTAGGAGAGCGTGCTATTAGGAGCACCATAGGGGAGATTCGTATACCGATCTTGCCTCCTACCAGGCGTTATTGGCTTGTACGCAGTCACCCGTCATTGATATCCAATTGTTGGGGGTTGACGATTTTTCATTGTCATAGGGTCCATGTACTCAGGAGACGTTCCATCGGTGGTGGTCCCCTCGCACTATTGGAGCTCAGTCCCGTGCCACACATATTATGGGGGATATGGTTCCAGGATCTTTGATGATGACGGATTGGATAGCTTGTGTCCGAGATCCGACTCATATGGCCCAGATTGATAGTTTGACTCGGCAGTTGGACCAGGCACATATATTTATTCGGCATTTGGGCAGAGACCCGACAGAGGCGGCTTCATTTGATCCTTCCAGCTCTGGCGCTGGCCCCTCAGGTGACCCATTTGGTTTTGGCAGCGCAGATCCTCCTCTATATAGGCCTGACATCCCTGTTGATAGAGATCCAGTGACTCAGGAGGAGTTACATCAGGTGGACAGGATTGATGATGTGGACATCGACACCATTGTCTTCTTCTGATGTATATTCTCGTTATATCTTTTGATAGGCCTCTGTTAGATATTGGGTGGTTGTGCCCCAATCTCGCTATATCTTTGATAGGCCTTTGTTAGATATTGGGTGGCTGTGCCCCATTTCCCTGTATTTGTAGCTGTACAGAGATGATGTATTAGATGATGATATACTTAGGAATGTATGTACTATTTTTTTCTTCCCTATATCATATTGCCATCTATTATCTGTTATGCATGTATCATGTTATGCATATGTATGTATATCCAGAGATATTTGGTATTGACCCATGGATGGTCTTATGACACGGCCCGCACAGATGTCTTCTTCGACAGTTAGCCGCATAGATCATACCCCACCGTCAGTGGTGGCATCAGGTATGAGATCGTGGTATGATAGCATGTCACTACCAGACAGGGTGACTGTAGATCATTTATTGCAGCATACCATGACCTTTTTAACTTTTCAGGTTCCTGCAGTATTGTGGATGGGATGATAGAGCATTGACTACCGGATAGGTAGGTATTCCGATTCGGCACCCATGAGTTGACTCCTACTCTGGAAGAGTATGCACGATTAATGATGCTACCTCTAGACAGACCTTGCGTGCATCTGACTTTGGGAGACATGAGCAGACGATTCATGACTCTCACAGGATTGAGGCGCAGAGTGGTACATGATGAGTTGACATCTGGCCATGTGATATCCCAGCGTTTTCTGTACGACAGATTTGGCTTGGAGGATAGGTATTCATGCATTCTGGGGATTTCACCACACCGGAGGCTCTTTGGCGCTTGGCCAGAGTTGACGTATTGATGCTATATGTATTGTCATATGTGTATATGCCGCGGTATATGGATGAAATAGATATAGGCGTTATCATGGCCGTGAGAGCTCTCAAGGAGGGTCGTACCATTGCACATATGATTGTAGTAGAGACCCTGCGGTCGGCATCATATTGTTGTACGTATCCTACAGGAGTGTTCACAGGTAGCTCAATCATGCTATATGTGTGGTTCATGTCACACTTGAGATCGATTGGCACTTTTAGATGGCATGGGTACTGCTTCACCCATGATGTAGCTATGTTATACTCTTTTCAGCCATCAAAGTGTATAGATGCTCTGTCCTGGTCCACATTCTTGGCAGATATTAGAGATCTATTCAGCATATTGTTGTGTTCGGGGCTTAGCTCACCATACAGCTTCATTACTCATGCTCCAGGCATGGACTATCTCCCTATGGCTGGTTTGAGGGGAGTGACCACTTATCACCCATTGGCCGTGATGTCGCAGTTCGACCAGTTCCAGGATTTTCATCCTTTTGAGGGGGCGACAAGTCAGCGTTCAGCTTCTCGGTACCTCTCAGCAGAGGACCGATCTCGGGTATACGCCTGCTGGGATCGACGTGAGATAGCACCTTTTTCTATCAGTCATCCTGGTTATTTCGCGTGGATGGAGACAGAGATTTTATCGGCTGCAGCAGTATTTGCAGTACCGGGGAGCGAGTTAGATGATGTAGAGCCCATGGAGGACATTGATACCTACATCGAGGAGGAGCCTACTGCTGGGTTGCCAGCATTTCTTCCGAATTCTCCTAGTACCAGTACTGTTATGATTCAGCACTCGGCACAGTACTTAGAGCAGAGTCTTCATCGGATGACCTTTGAGAGAGATCAGATTCGATCTATGATGTCGATTGCTCTTGATGGGAGGGAGGCAGCTCTATTGGAGAGAGACGAGGCCTTGGCTCGTAGAGATGCCGCCGTCATTGAGCGGGATGAGGCTATATCAGCCAGAGATGCAGTGATAGTTGAGCGGGATATCGCCATATCTTCCTGAGATGTAGCCATCACCGATAGTATTGCAGTGAGATCCCTTACCACTGGCATGATCGCAGAGATGAGAGCATATATTGATGATCATATGGTCACCATGCAGATTACTACAGATCTGTTGGGTCGTATGGATATTCTCATACATGAGACCATAGCTTTACCTCCATCTTCTGAGAGGGACGCCATGTTGGGCTTGTTAGCTCGCATATACCCTGACTTGTAGGTGATCTTGTATTTTCCTGCACAGACTAGCTTAGCCATTTTTTCATATACAGTTCACATTGTGTATATCAAACAACATTATATATATGACAGAGAAATATATTTTTGATCACTTCCCTTTTAGATATGCCTTGCTGCTTGCTTGATATTTTTCCTGCTGCTTCAGGGCTTGTGATCATGATTTATTCTGAATTCCTTCTCGGTGGATGGACATTGAGTTGTCTCTGGATAGTTCAAAATAGATCATCGATCTGTATGTATCCCTACCATCTCTTGGTGTCTTGGAACTGGTTTCTGTATAGAAATGAGGAGAGGAGTGTGGCTTTCCTCTCTGAGATTGACCGCACCACAGATGGTCACCATCACTTCAATTTAGGAGAAGCCTAGTTAATTCCATCTCTTATGGATTGGTGTTGCTCTTCGAGGTACAACCGCTGCTTAGATGGTCGCCGAATCTCCAATTTAGGAGGAGTTCAGGTAATTCCATCCCTTTGGTCTGAAGCCAAATGAAATGTAGTGGATTGAAGGATGATCCCAGTACCAACTGACAAGGGTTTGTGTTTTGGTAGGGGGTGAGACCGCACCATGAATGGCTGCCTACGTACTCCTATTGAAGAGGAGATCAGGTCTGCGTAGTTCAAATCTGGTGTAAGAGGTTCAACGCTATATATGGCAGGAATGGTGTGGGAATGTTTTTGTTGTTTTTGTTTTATTGCGACCGGGCCATATGAAATTGTTGCCTACGTACTCCTATTGAAGAGGAGATCAGGTCGACGTAGTTCGCCCCTTAGGGCGAGATGAAAAGCGTAATCCCATGTGCAGATCAGAGTGCGAGGAGGAGAGGGTTTAATCCTAGGTTGAGGATAAACTGCAGGTGAAAAATTTGATCCCATGTATGGGTAGCCAAACTGTATACGCAAGAGGTTCAATCCATGGTGGGATGACCTAAGTTGTAGTAACGCAAAGGATAAAGCCAGGCTACTGGCTTGAAAGATATGTTTCTCTGAGGGACAGTGTAGAAAAGTTGTTTGTGGTAAAGGTTTAAAGAACCGGAATGACTGGTGACCTGATGGTCTACCACCAGGATGTTTACTTGATGGTAACTTCAGACATAGTACCGTTTCACGGCGTCTGAGTTGATGAGTTGTGGAAATTCATCGCCGTCCATTTCTTGCAATCTGAGAGCGCCACCTGTCAATACTTCCTTGACAATAAACGGGCCTTCCCAGTTAAGAGCGAATTTTCCCTTGGAATGATCTTGATTGTCCAGTATTTTCTTCAAATGCCGTAGCCAGACTTTTTTGTTATAGGATCGAGCGATCCTTTGCTGATATAACTGATCATGGAAGATAGTCGCGGTTCGCCTTTCGTCTATTAGAGACAATTGGTGATACCTATCTAGTACCCATTGTTCTTCATCCAACTAAGCGTCTATCAATACTCTGAGGGATTCCATCTCAACTTCTATGGGGAGCACTGCTTCTATCCCATAGGTTAGTGGAAGTGCTCATTGAGGTTCTGTAGGCTAACAGAGTCAGAGGTAATAGGTCAGGCCAATTTTTGTGATTGGTGGACATCTTTTGCATAATCCTCTTGATGTTCTTGTTAGTCGCTTCAACAACACCATTCATCTTCGGACAATAGATGACTGAGTTGAGGTGTTTGATGTGAAATTTACTGCATAATTCCCCCATCATTTTGTTGTTGAGGTTCTTGGCATTGTCGGACACAATCACCTCTGGTTGTCCATATCAATAAATAACATTATTTCTGATGAAAGCAATGATGACTTCTTTAGTAACCCTGGGAAGGAGGCTGCTTCTACCCACTTGGTGAAGTAGTCGATCATGGTAAAGATAAATCGATGACCATTACTGGCTTTAGGCTCAACGGGCCCGATAACGTCCATTCCCCACATTGAGAAGGGCCAAGGTGAACTCATATTGTGAAGTTCCCGTGGAGGGACATGTATAGCATTCCCATGAATCTGGCACTGATAGCATCTCCTGACATGGTCATTGCAATCAGCTTTGAGAGATAGCCAATAATGTCCCGTCCTTAGGACTTTCTTAACGAGGAGGGGGCCACTCATGTGGGGGCCACAAACTCCACCATGGATTTCATCCATAAGCCTTTGGGCTTGATCATTGTCTAAACATCTGTGGAAACCCAATCCTACAACTCTTTTGTAGAGCGCATCTCCACTCAAGTAGAATTTCATAGCAAATCGATGGATCCACCTTTTCTCAGCTGGGCTCACCTCAGCGGGTGTAGATCCATCTCGCAGATATTCCTTGATATGCTGATACCAAGGATGTTGGATGGGAGGTAGCTCATCCGATACTTCTCCAACGTAATTCCTATATGTTGGGGCCTTGTGCAGAGAAATTGTGACGCTTGGCAAGTGTTCCTTGTCTGATATATGAATCAAGGAGGCCAAAGTTGCTAACGCGTCTGCGAAATCATTCCTATTACGAGGAATGTGTAGAAATAATATTTCTTCGAATCCCAAAGCCATCTTTAAAACATGCCGATGGTAAGGCAGCAAATGTAGTTCCTTGGTTTGATAGATCCTGGTGGATTATCTGATTACTAACTCCGAATCTCCAAGGACAGTTAACCGCCTGATGCCCATTGAATGGGCAAGTTTTAGCCCCATAAGACAGCCTTCATACTCAGCCGTATTGTTGGTGCTGACAAAATGTAATTTGACGGCGACGGGATACTACTCCCCTGTATCAGATACTAGAACTGCTCCAACTCCAGAGCCTTCCATATTAGCAGCTCCATCGAAATACATCTTCCACGTTTGGCGTGTATCGTACTGATGGTGATGCTGAATTGTCATTACTCCTTCATCAGGGAAGTATGTCTCCAAGGGTTTGAAATCTCCAGATGGTGCGGCGGCCAGTTGATCCGCACTTCCTTGACCTTTGATGGACTTTTGAGTCACACATACGATGTCAAATTGTTGTAGGATCAACTGACATCTGGACAGTCGATAATTCAGTATGGGTTTACTGAATACGTACTTGAGAGGATCCACGCAGGATATGAGATGGGTTGTGTGACCATGGAGGTGATGTTGTAACCTCATGGCAGCCCATGCTAAAGCACAACACGTCTTTTCGATCAGAGTGTACTTGTGTTCACTGCTGTTGAATCTTTTGCTGAGGTAATCGATAGCTCGTTATAGGCCTCTATCGTCCTTCTGTCCCAGCATGCAGCCTATGACATTGTCACTTACGGACATATACATAAATAGGGGAACATCATCCCTGGGTGGTACCAAGATGGGAGCTTTAATTATATGTTTCTTGATTGTAAGGAAGGCATTCTGGCACTCCTCATTCCATTTCATGGAGGAGTTATTCCTTAATAGCTTGAAGATTGGCTCACAGGTTGCTGTGAGTTGAGAAATAAATCTGCTAATGAAGTTGATTCTTCTAAAAAATCCCCGTATTTCCTTTTCTGTCTGAGGAATGGGCATTTCAGTGATGGCTTGGATTTTGGCAGGATCCAGCTCTATCCCTTTGTGGCTGACTAGAAATCCTAGCAACTTGCCTGATTTAACGCCAAAGGCGCACTTAGCTAGATTCAACTTCAAGTTGTACTTACGCAACCTATTGAACAATTTCCTGAGATGGTCTATATGGTCACCCTCCTTTCGGGATTTGACAATAATGTCATCCACGTAGATCTCGATCTCTTTATGCATTAAGTCGTGGAAAAGAGCCATCACAGCTCGTTGATAGGTAGCTCCAGCATTGATGATGCCGAATGACAACCGCCTATAGCAAAAAGTTCCCCAAGGAGTGATGAAAGCAGTTTTTTCACGATCTTCCTCGACAACCATGATCTGATGATACCCGGCAAAGCAATCTGCAAAGGAGTACATGTCGTATTGCGCAGTATTGTCAATGAGAATGTGGATAAATGGCACGGGAAAGCTATCTTTTAAGCAAGCTTTGTTCAAGTCCCGATAGTCCACGTAAACTCGCACCTTTCCTCCAGGTTTAGGTACGAGCACGATGTTGGATATCCACTCAGGATATGTAGACACCATTATGATGCCAACTTGAAATTGTTTCACAATTTCTTCTTTCACCTTTAAACTCCATTCAGGTTTCAATCGCCGGAGCTTTTGCTTGACTGGTTTGAATCCCTATTTGATGGGAATGTGAAGAAGGACATTGTCAGTGGACAAACCCACCATATCTTTATGAGACCATGCAAACACATCCTGGAACAGGGTTAGTAGCATAACCATGTCATTCCGTTGGTTTGGGGTAAAGTCTGAACCAATCTGTATTAACTTAGGGTTTTCTAAGGTTCTGAGATTGAAAGGAGTGGTTTGATCAAGGTTGGGTTTAGGTTTTTCTTTGACCCATTCTTGAATTTCTGGAGGTACCTCAATGTCATCCGGTATATCCACCAAGGCTGAATTCATCTTTACATCAAAGGTACAATCCTTGTAGAGAAGAGGCACCGTATCCGCAAGTACAGATACATCTAAATTCAGAGTCCTGAAACAATGTGACACCCCCAAATCCGAGTTACCTGACCCCCGAGTTTGGTGTTCACGATCCACAATATAATACCATTTAACTATCCATTCATATATAAATAGGAATACATAACTCATTAACATAAGTTGTTAATACATAAGTCCCAGGTCCACTAACCTTTAGATTACAGAAATACCCCTTAGCTATACAAAAAGGGTTTACAAAACAATACATAATAACAATATTGTTCAACATAACCAATTTATAACTATGCCTTTTCCCTTGTTCTTCTTCGCAGCACCTTCTGCAACTTCATCCATAGCTGAAAAGTTTTATTTATAGCAAGGGTGAGCAACAAGTTTGCCCCGAAAGTTAAGACATACAATAAATGTATACAAATTAACAAGAACAGACTATCTATTTTGATAGAATGAAACCAAAGTTCGGTGAACTTTGAAATGACTGAACAAATTGTTAATCAATAACAAGTCTTCTCGTATTCTAGTCAACGCAATAATTTGATAATGAAAGAGTACAATGCTTTCAAAGTTTCTACGATATTCTATTGAATAATCAAGAATCAATTCTATGCAATAACAAAGTGGAATGTTTTCCAGATTTATGCTGAGCGATCACACTAGATCTAGAACTTCTTTTCTCGGGTATCTATCAAAGATTTACTTTGATACATACGCAGGAGTATCAGATAACCATAAAGATTAAATCATACCCCTCTGCAAGTACTTAGAGCCGGCCAACTCCTTGTACCCTATATTATGTATAATACTTAACAGCGCGCAATGGTCGAATATACGACCCAAAATGTTCCCTTTATATAAAAGGTTGTTCTTCTCAGTCTCAAAATTAAGATTTTTGATTTAACAACGAAATACTATGATTTCAAATTCTATCTACTTATTGATCTAGCCGAAACAATTGGCATCGATCTATCAATAACAATTGATTTTTCTTCTCGTATTTATCAAGTTCTAACAAATGTTCGTCTAGCCAAGAATAATTAGCTAAGACATTTCTCAATATAATTTGACAATAAACAGGAATTATCTGTACTGTCAATATTAGTTTCTACAGATATAAATATCCAATAACAGTAATTCTACGAATATATATTTTTCGAATCAGTAATTTAATTTGAATTATTAATCATGCATTAACTGCGAATAATCAACAATAAATTCCCTGGACATGGTATAATTATCAATAATTAACCATTAAAATAATTGAATGAATATAACTCAAGGTTGAGTTAGGAAACTTACCTTTGGCGTTGATTACATCTACACAATACCTATATTCAACAATGTCGGTCTCACAATTAGAACAACCATACATAACACGTAACACTATATTCTATAGTCAAACTTTTCCTAGGCACATTACCACATAGCCACATTAGTGTTTATAACCTATATAAACATTTATCCAATCTAACTATTTCGGTCTGGTTGGGCCTCGGTCCATTTTCGGTGTTCTGGTCACCCTATCCGACAATTAACACATTGATTGTCAATTAAACTTGGTCTCTAAGCTTTAATATTATTTAAGATAAATCAAATATCGTTTATAATATTTTCTGGAAGCTTTTAATAATTTATAAACAATTATTATAATTTATAATAATTTTTTAAACACTTAAATCATTATTAAATGATTTAATTATTAAATAATCTTATCATTATTAATATTTAATAATATAAAAATATTAATGTTATCCTTGTCAAAATATTAAAGTTATTGTTAATAACTTAAAATATTTTTAAATCATCAATATTCTACATAAATGATTTTTAAAGTAATTAAAATCATTTTTAAATCATCACCATTAATATTTAAATATTAATGTAATTATTATCCAAATATTGAAAGTCATTAATTATAACTTAAAATATTTTTAAAATATTTTTCTCATTTTTAAATGAATTTTAAATCAATAAAATCATTTTTAACTTATTTATTTAATTTAGTAATTAAATAAATCTAATATCATTAATATTAAATTATTAATGAAAATTCTCTAAAAAAATTAAAAGTCACATTTTATAACTCCAAATATTTTTAAATACATTATTCTTATTTATAATATTTTTTCATAATATTAAATTATTTTTCTCTAATTTATTTAATACACTAATTAAATAAATTAAATACTTTTAATATTTAAATAATTATAAATATTAAAGAAAAATATTCCAATTGGTCAAAAATTATTTTTCATAATTTAAAATAATTTTTAAAACTATTTTTGGTAATTTTTAGAATTTATTTCTATTTTTAAATAATTTCTGAAATATTCAAAAAATTAAATAATTAAAACCGTCGCTGTAGGTCTTTAGCGACAGAAAGCGTCGCTGTTGGTGTTCTTGAGCCTCAAGAACACTGACAGCCGGTGCTCAAGGGGTCAAGTTTGACCGCCCTTGATTCACAGCTTATCATGTTTCTGGGCTTGATAGAACATGGATCTTGTAGCTTAAATGTAACACTACAATAACCAGTCATCATCTAGGTAATAACACGATATAAAATGACGATCTGGGCTTTCAAAATACATGTCAGACCATGCCTTGGTTTTCTGGGTAACCCAGAAACCCAAGGCAGTTCGAGTGCCTCATTTCAAGCTCAATTCTATAAGTGTTCTGGTCATTATCTTGGTGATTTATTGGTTCATTCTCGTAGTATACATGACAAGGAATAAGTATATAACAACAACACAGTCTACAAACAACAGAATCACGATCTATAAGTCGGTCAACAGCTGTCAGAAAGCATGTTCTTACTTTTTCTTGGTTTTCCAGGAACGTCAAAAACAGACCGAGTGGTCTACTTTGACCACATATTAATTCGATCCTATTTGTGATATAAAGGATCTAAAAACATGGATCTATAGTCCATACAACAGGCTACACAGGTATTACAACAACATCAAAAACAAACACAAAACCTGTCAGATATATGTCTTAGAAAATCTTGTCAGAGACTGAAAAATACTTTCTGAGTTACCCAAAATTAGTCTGGTCATGCCCAGTCAACGGGTTTTGACCGATTATATCTTCAAATCCAGATGTCTAATGACTATACTACCTCTTGCAGCTTACAACACACATACCATGCTACAAAACCAAAACTTAAAACAACAAAAATATTAAATGATGAAGGATCTGTGGCGACTGACATTTCTTGTCAGACCACAAAAATTGCTCAAGAACAGATTTTGAAAAACACTATTTTAAAGCCATTTGATGCTATGGATGCATTATGGATCATCATAGACCAACTAAAAACAATTTCTAACACTGATTTAAACACATAAACATAGAATCTTTTCTTAGCAACATGGATCAAAAATAAATTTAGGGTTTATACCTTCTTGCTAGATCTTTGATCTTGTCATTCTAAATCTGATCTAGATGTTTTAGAGGACTATAATGTGACTGAAATACTATAGATTTTCAGAGGTTTGGTGAGAGGAAGAGTTGGTGGTGAGCTAGAAAGAAATGAGCCAAATACATGCATTTCTCTCTCTTTAATCTATATATATATATAATCATATAATGCTAGATCTGATGTGTTGCTGTTACATAGAGGCTGATTTGATGGATTTCTAGGGTCACCAAGTCAAAAGGTTAGGTGAACAACTAAAGGTTTTACTAATTTTACAAGTTAGCTCATTTAAAATGTAAAAAGGGCATTTTGGTCATTTGTAAATTAATTTTAATGGCATACTTGTCCAATTCACAAACCCTTAGGGTTTAGGGTTTGGACCCTTTAGGGTTTAGGATTTAAACCCTTTAGGTTTGCAATTTAATTTCCAAAATTTTCGAATTTCGGTTTTCAAAATAGAAAATTAATTTTCTAAAATTATAATTAGAAGTCAATAAATATATTAATATTTCCTAATTATAAAATTCAATCTTGCTAATTAGGATTAATATTCCTAATTAAAATTACTTAATTTAGCAATTAGGGTCAAAATGGTCATTAGGGTTTACAACCCACGAATTAGGGTTTTAATTAGAAAAATAATTTTTCTAAATTACAATTAGGGTTTGTAAAATAGAAATTAATATAACTAAAATATAATTAGGGTTTTCTAATCATATTAAAGTTTAATACACACAATAGGCTTGCCAATTAGGATTAAGTTTTCCTAATTTAGGGTTTTCAACGGTACGTTAGGGTTTCTAATCCTGATATTAGGGTTTCTAATATCTTATTATGGTTTATAATTTCAAACCTTATCCAATCAATCATTGATCAAAAAAATTCTAAACGATACAAACACGTACTCATTAATATAATTATTTTAATTATATTCTCTATCGAATCCCTTTCCAGAAATTAGGGTTAGGGTTTCTAAAGCTTGTTAAGCACAACTCTACTCTAAATTTATTAGTCAATACCCAAATTGACTTTCTCGAGACTCGTATCACAGATATTTATCACAAAATTGATAATTAATATTAATATTAATTAAAAAAAAATTATTCGCAAATTTTTGATTATTCGAAATCTCGGGTTATCACATTCACCCCTCCTTAAAAGGATTCCGTCCTCGGAATCACCGATTTCTTATTCTCTACAATCTTTTAAAGTTGTATCATCAATTCATTTTTATCAACCCAATATTAATTTGTGTCTCAAATTCTAACCTGTGACTTAAATCTGTAAAAGAAAATAGTTCATATAAATATCTAACTCATATTACTCGCGTAATTAAATTCTAAACGAAATCATTACCTGCTGTCACCTCTTGAGTAGCCACAGTGTCCTGCACCGTCATGTTAAATGTACGGGCTGTTGGTCTTCCTGGCTGTGCAGGTCCTCGAGTTGCCAAGGTTCCGCCACTAGGTCCCTTGTTACTACTTTCCTTTTCCGCATTCTTCTTCGGACAGTTCCAAACCAAATGATCAGTCGATCCGCATCCAAAGCAACCTTGAATTTTCTTCGGACTAGAGCAATTGGGCGACATATGCCCTTCTTGTCCGCAGTTATAACAAACTCCCTTCTTCTTCAGGCAAACTCTAGCATGGTTCTTCCCACAATTCGCACATGGCACCCTTTCTTTCCTACTATCTTCTATTTTATTACCCGACTGGGTATTCTCACTCCACTTCCTCTTATTAGGGTTACTTCCACCACTGCTTCCACCGTCATTTGTCTTCTTCTTCTTCTCCTGATGGAATCGAGATGCAGCTTCGCTCCCTCCTTCCGCAATTAACGCTTTCTCCATCAAGGCCGCGAACGTATTGATCTGTAATACTGCTACCTTGTTGAATATCCCAGGCTTCAGTCCGTTCTCAAATATTCGCACCTTTCTTGCTTCTGTGTCCACCTGATGAGGTGCAAATCTTGCTAATTCGTTGAATTTAGCAGCGTATTCAGATATCGACATGTTCTACTGCTTAAGTTCTAGAAATTTAACTTCCATCCTGGATTGCATACTTGGCGAGAAGTAGTTCTCGAAGAACAACTCCTTGAATCTTGTCCATAACACCACTTCTGTACCAGCTCTCGCTTGGTTCGTCTCCCACCAGTAATTAGCTTCTCCCTTCATTAAGTATGTCGCAAAAGCTGTCTTCTGCTCTTCCGCCACTCGCGCAATGATGAATGCTTTCTCCATCTCCTTCACCCAAGTTTGGGCTTCAATCGGATCTGTGGTTCCTTTAAATTCAGGCAGTCCCACTGCTTTAAAGTCTTTAAAATTTGCTAATCTTTCAGCTGGCTAATTCCTCGCTCTTCCTCTTGCAACTGGAGCCCTATTTTCCATAGCTTCGGCTATCATATCTGCAAAATTCTGCATTGGGTCAGCTTGACCTCCTTCGTTATTCATCGACTGTTCTTCTCGTTGGTTTCGATTCTGTCGTCTAGGCGGCATGATTTGATTTAAATAAAAATCTTATATTAATTCTCTTTCTCTACACAAATTCTTAACAGAATAAGAATTCAAAAATAATTCTCATATAATTGCATATTCATCCAAATAGCACATAGTACATATAGTACTTAACATATTTATTATCCCTTTTTAAATCATAACAGGATTAACAAGACAACTTTACCTAAAAAGTTGCAATTATCCATTCTCACACAGTTATTACCAGTTCGTCAAACTTACCACACTTATGAGTTCAGGAACTTGCCACAATTATATGAGTGTATGAACATATCCTAGTCAGACCTTTGGCGTCCATTCGCTGAGGGGTTCAAAATATTTCATATAATTACGAGTCATTAACTTACTATAAGTATGAATTTTAAGAACACACAAATTAATCTAAATCTTATATTCATATAGAAAAATAAAGATTTCATTCATACAAACATATATATATATATATATATATATATATATATATATATATATTTACATATGCTTAAACATCGTTCTCGATATTACAACGCTTAATATCAGAAACTTCTACCCAAAAGATACTATTACATATTTCTAGGTTGTCTACCAACCACTCCCTTCACCAATCTTCTTCTTGTTGGGAAACTTGTTGAATCCATGACCCGTCTGCCCACATGAGAAACACTTACTCAAATTCGGCTTAGGACAATGCAAAGAAATATGTCCTTCCTGCTTGCAGTTGAAACAGACATTCTTCCACATCATGCATTCTCCCGCGTGAGTCTTTCCACACTTGGTACAGGCTTGCTTCTTCTTCGGGCTTGATTTTTTTTAGATTTAGGGCTGTCTTTTTCCCTCTTTCTCTTCTTCTTGTCCTTCTTGTTGATTCCTTCAGATGATCCACCACCTTCAGCCTTCATTTTATCCACCTGCGCCTTGAGCTCATTCCGTTCTTCAGTCATTTCGTGTAATGCTCGCTCCGTCTTCCACAACCCCTCTAGAAGAAATACTTTACTTCGGAGTTCCTGGACTTCTGCAGATAGCTGATCTTGTTCTCCAACTTTGACCTTATTCTTTAACTCTACCATAGCTGGCTCAGACTCTGCCTCCTCATCTCCACTTAGATACATCTCGGGATAATCATCATGATCACTCCCGAGATTAACCATGGGTTCATCTTCTCCCACCTTCTCCACTGATTCGCTTTGCGCTGGCACCTCGGCTTCTGATACCGGTGCAACAGCCGCTAGCATCTCCACACTCTTTTCACCTTTTTCGGACATCCTATAATCAGTTTAAATAACTTGATTAGTACTTCACCAGTATAAAATTCTCACATTATGTGTCCACTTATTTCACTATTGATGCACTTCGGCAATCCCTTACTTAGAACTCTAAATGAGTTTTCTCTATCTCGCGTATGGTTATAATCCTAGGGTTTTCTCCCACCCCACTTATAGTTTATAACGTACAGCTCTTCTACTAACTGGTGACACCTTGATCACTACAGCTTTGATACCAACCTGTGACACCCCCAAATCCGGGTTACCTGACCCCCGAGTTTGATGTTCACGATCCACAATATAATACCATTTAACCACACATTCATATATAAATAAGAATGCATAACTCATTAACATAAGTTGTTAATACATAAGTCCCAGGTCCACTAACCTTAAGATTACAGAAATACCCCTTAGCTATACAAAAAGGGTTTATAAAATAATACATCATAATAATATTGTTCATCATAACCAATTTATAACTATGCATTTTCCCTTGTTCTTCTTCGCAACACCTTCTGCAACTTCATCCCTAGCTGAAAAGTTTTATTTATAGCAAGGGTGAGCAACAAGTTTGCCCCGTAAGTTAAGACATACAATAAATGTATACGAATTAACGAGAACAGACTATCTATTTTGATAGAATGAAACCAAAGTTCGGTGAACTTTGAAATGGCTAAAAAAATCGTTATTCAATAACAAGTCTTCTCGTATTCTAGTCAACGCAATAATTTGATAATGAAAGAGTACAACGCTTTCAAAGTTTCTACGATATTCTATTGAATAATCAAGAATCAATTCTATGCAATAACAAAGTGGAATATTTTCTAGATTTATGCTGAGCGATCACACTAGATCTAGAACTTCTTTTCTCGGGTATCTATCAAAGATTTACTTTGATACATACGCATGAGTATCAGATAACCATAAAGATTAAATCATACCCCTCTGCAAGTACTTAGAGCCGGCCAACTCCTTGTACCCTATATTATGCATAATACTTAACAGCGCGCAATGGTCGAATATACGACCCAAAATGTTCCCTTTATATAAAAGGTTGTTTTTCTCAGTCTCAAAATCAAGATTTTTGATTTAATAACGAAATACTGTGATTTCAAATTCTATCTACTTATTGATCTAGCCGAAACAATTGGCATCGATCTATCAATAACAATTGATTTCTCTTCTCGTATTTATCAAGTTCTAACAAATATTTGTCTAGCCAGAATAATTAGCTAAGACATTTCTCAATATAATTTGACAATAAACAAGAATTATCTGTACTGTCAATATTAGTTTCTACAGATATAAATATCCAATAACAGTAATTCTACAAATATATATTTTTCGAATCAGTAATTCAATTTGAATTATTAATCATGCATTAACTGCGAATAATCAACAATAAATTCCCTTGACATGGTATAATTATCAATAATTAACCATTAAAATAATTGAATAAATATAACTCAAGGTTGAGTTAGGAAACTTGCCTTTCGCGTTGATTACAGCTACACAATATAATTAACTGCGTTCGTAAGACCTATATTCAACAATGTCGGTCTCACAATTAGAAAAATCATACATAACACGTAACACTATATTCCACAGTCAAACTTTTCCTAGGCACATTACCACATAGCCACATTAGTGTTTATAACCTATATAAACACTTATCCAATCTAACTATTTCGGTCTGGTTGGGCCTCGATCCATTTTCGGTGTTCTGGTCACCCTATCCGACAATTAACACATTGATTGTCAATTAAACTTGGTCTCTAAGCTTTAATATTATTTAAGATAAATCAAATATCGTTTATAATATTTTTCGGAAGCTTTTAATAACTTATAAACAATTATTATAATTTATAATAATTTTTCAAATACTTAAATCATTTTTAAATGATTTAATTATTATAATCTTATCATTATTAATATTTAATAATATAAAAATATTAATGTTATCCTTGTCAAAATATTAAAGTTATTGTTAATAACTTAAAATATTTTTAAATCATCAATATTCTACATAAATGATTTTTAAAGTAATTAAAATCATTTTTAAATCATCACCATTAATATTTAAATATTAATGTAATTATTATCCAAATATTGAAAGTCATTAATTATAACTTAAAATATTTTTAAAATATTTTTCTCATTTTTAAATGATTTTTAAATCAATAAAATCATTTTTAACTTATTTATTTAATTTAGTAATTAAATAAATCTAATATCATTAATATTAAATTATTAATGAAAATTCTCTAAAAAAATTAAAAGTGACATTTTATAACTCAAAATATTTTTAAATACATTATTCTTATTTAAAATATTTTTTTATAATATTAAATCATTTTTCTCTAATTTATTTAATACACTAATTAAATAAATTAAATACTTTTAATATTTAAATAATTATAAATATTAAAGAAAATTATTCCAATTGGTTAAAAATTATTTTTCATAATTTAAAATAATTTTTAAAACTATTTTTGGTAATTTTTAGAATTTATTTCTATTTTTAAATATTTTCTGGAATATTCAGAAAATTAAATAATTAAAACCGTCGCTGTATGTCTTTAGCGACAGAAAGCGTCGCTGTTGGTGTTCTTGAGCCTCAAGAACACTGACAGCCGGTGCTCAAGGGGTCAAGTTTGACTGCCCTTGATTCACAACTTATCATGTTTCTGGGCTTGATAGAACATGGATCTTGTAGCTTAAATGTAACACTACAATAACCAGTCATCATCTAGGTAATAACACGATATAAAATGACGATCTGGGCTTTCAAAATACATGTCAGACCATGCCTTGGTTTTCTGGGTAACCCAGAAACCCAAGGCAGTTCGAGTGCCTCATTTCAAGCTCAATTCTATAAGTGTTCTGGTCATTATCTTGGTGATTTATTGGTTCATTCTCGTAGTATACATGACAAGGAATAAGTATATAACAACAACTCAGTCTACAAACAACAAAATCACGATCTATAAGTCGGTCAACGGCTGTCAGAAAGCATGTTCTTACTTTTTCTTGGTTTTCCAGAAACGTCAAAAACAGACCGAGTGGTCTACTTTGACCACATATTAATTCGATCCTATTTGTGATATAAAGGATCTAAAAACATGGATCTATAGTCCATACAACAGGCTACACAGGTATTACAACAACATCAAAAACAAACACAAAACTTGTCAGATATCTGTCTTAGAAAATCTTGTCAGAGACTGAAAAATACTTTCTGAGTTACCCAAAATTAGTCTGGTCATGCCCGGTCAACGGGTTTTGACCGATTATATCTTCAAATCCAGATGTCTAATGACTATACTACCTCTTGCAGCTTTACAACACACATACCAGGCTACAAAACCAAAACTTAAAACAACAAAAATATTAAACGATCAAGGATCTGTGGCGACTGACATTTCTTGTCTGACCACAAAAATTGTTCAAGAACAGATTTTGAAAAACACTATTTTAAAGCCATTTGATGCTATGGATGCATTATGGATCATCATAGACCAACTAAAAACAACTTCTAACACTGATTTAAACACATAAACATAGAATTTTTTCTTAGCAACATGGATCAAAAATAAATTTAGGGTTTATACCTTCTTGCTAGATCTTTGATCTTGTCCTTCTAAATCTGATCTAGATGTTTTAGAGGACTATAATGTGACTGAAATACTATTGATTTTCGGAGGTTTGATGAGAGGAAGAGTTGGTGGTGAGCTAGAAAGAAATGAGCCAAATACATGCAGTTCTCTCTCTTTAATCTATATATATAATCATATAATGCTAGATCTGATGTGTTGCTGTTACATAGAGGCTGATTTGCTGGATTTCTAGGGTCACCAAGTCAAAAGGTTAGGTGAACAACTAAAGGTTTTACCAATTTTACAAGTTAGCTCATTTAAAATGTAAAAAGGGCATTTTGGTCATTTGTAAATTAATTTTAATGGCATACTTGTCCAATTCACAAACCCTTAGGGTTTAGGGTTTGGACCCTTTAGGGTTTAGGGTTTAAACCTTTTAGGTTTGCAATTTAATTTTCAAAATTTTCGAATTTCGGTTTTCAAAATAGAAAATTAATTTTCCAAAATTATAATTAGAATTCAATAAATATATTAATATTTCCTAATCATAAAATTCAATCTTGCTAATTAGGATTAATATTCCTAATTAAAATTGCTTAATTTAGCAATTAGGGTCAAAATGGTCATTAGGGTTTACAACCCACGAATTAGAGTTTTAATTAGAAAAATAATTTTTCTAAATTACAATTAGGGTTTGTAAAATAGAAATTAATATAACTAAAATATAATTAGGGTTTTCTAATCATATTAAAGTTTAATACACACAATAGGCTTGCCAATTAAGATTGAGCTTTCCTAATTTAGGATTTCCAACGGTACGTTAGGGTTTCTAATCCTGAGATTAGGGTTTCTAATCTCTTATTATGGTTTATAATTTCAAACCTTATCCGATCAATCATTGATCAAAAAAATTATAAACGATACAAACACGTAATCATTAATATAATTATTTTAATTATATTCTCTATCGAATCCCTTTCCAGAAATTAGGGTTAGGGTTTCTATAGCTTGTTAAGCACAACTCTACTCTAAATTTATTAGTCAATACCCAAATTGACTTTCTCGAGACTCGTATCACAGATACTTATCACAAAATTGATAATTAATATTAATATTAATTAAAAAAAAATATTCGTAAATTTTTGATTATTCGAAATCTCGGGTTATCACAAACAAAATATGCTTTCACTTAGTATATATGAAATGTGTTGATCATACACAGTGTTACCATATACTGGCAAAATAAACTGCTAATACTGTACAAAAAAGTAAGCAGTTATTATATCTACAGGGCAGAAAGAGTTTCCGCCCGCTTTACCCTTGACGACCAATGCAAGGAATGCTGTTCCAATTGGCAAGAGCAAATTTCGGCTGAACCGCAGTGATAGAGGGATTATCATCATCTTCCCTGTCCCGAATGATAGCCATTACGTCTAGGCAATCATCGTCTGGGGTGTATCTATGGGTATGCTCATCATGAACAATGATGCATATGCCGGACATCATCCAGATGACATCCTACTTGATTCTTCGTTCCTCTTCCTCCACTGCAGGATCTGGAACAAAGATTTCTTTCTCCTTCACCGGTACCGGCTTGGGAAATAACATCGCCATTATATTGGCTAGCACCTTTACGGGATGTTGTGCGGACTCAAAGCTTGAAGGCGAAGCTAAACGCCGCATGGTCAAAGCTGAAGGAATATGCTGATGCTTATGAGGATTCCTGTGACTAGAGTTGGCAGAATAGCCTAGTCCAGCTGTCCCAATTTGCTTGGTTAAGTGAATAGGGTACTTGACACCATGGCAATCTTTACCCAACCCTTGTCCCGGTTTATGACCCAATGACATCATTTTTTGCGTGGCCGACATTACCTCGGCAGAAATATGGGGTTCGGGTAATGGCGTTCCAATAGCATGGAATTGGGTATTTCTTATTTCCAAAGAATGAAAACTAATTGGCTCAACAGCCTTATTGGCATTGATGAGTGGCATGTCCCCATGCTGAGGAATCTCCGGTTCAGTGTTGACTGTGACCAGGCTATTGTTGATGATGTATTTTAACTGTTGGTGAAGAGTGGAGGGGACTGGCCCTGCCATGTGAATCCATGGTCGTCCCAAGAGCAGGTTGTATCTCGAATGTATCTTGAGCACATGGAAGGATACGCAGAATGTATGAGGACCAATCTCAATTGGCAGCTTAACTACTCCGACCGAGTTACGGCGGGCTCCATCAAAAGCTTTGATGATGGTATGGCTACTCCGAATTCGATTGAGATTGATATTCATCTTCACCAAGGTAGCATATGGGCAGATATTCAGAGAGGAACCTCCATCTATTAAAACTCACGCCACCATATATCAGGAGGAAAAGATCGCAATGTGCAACGATTTGTAATGACCGGTCCCTTCGGGCGGTATGTCATCATCAGTGGAGGATATCACATTGTTGTTGAAAATGTGATCAACCAGATGTTGAAACTTTTTCGTATCAACTGATGTCGGTAGATAGGCTTCTTCTAAAACCTTTAACAAGACCTTCCGGTGATTCTCGGAGGTCAGGACCAAGTCCAAGATTGATATCTGTTGTGGAGCTTCTTTCAAGCTTAAAACCACCTTGGCTTCGTTATGACCCATAGTGCGGAGGAAATTTTCAATCTTCTCAATGGGTACTTTCCCCTTAGACTTGATGACAGGCTTCATTATCCGTTGGGGAAGATACAGTAGATTTTCCTTCGACACTGCAGTAGTTGTATGCGAGGTGGATCCTTCACCTTCTCCATACTTCCACAGAACTATGCGCAAGCTAACAATAGGATATTATGCTCTGCACGACAAGTTGATTGGCTCGGGAGCGGCTACTTTCAAAGGATTGTTGATTCCCTTGAGTTGAATTACTGGCATGACAAGTGATTTGTTAACCCCATCACTTTCAGCGGATATGACTGCTACTACACTCTTCCACTTAGTAGGACACAAATTCTCACTTGCCCGTAACACAGTGTCGTTATCTGCCAGACGTAGTACGCCACTGTCAATTAAATTCTGAATAAGGTGGCGGAGTGCCTAGCATTCTTCTGTACTATGACCGTGAGATTGAGAATGATATTGACATACTCCCTCAGAGTTGTATCATCCTGAACGGGGGTTGATTGGAGGTAGAAGGGAACTAATCCTTCCTTCATTGATTAACATATGAAGGATTTCCTCCATAGGTTGGCCCAAATATGTGAATTCCCTTTTGTTGGCAAAATCCCGACGGGCCTTAGCATTCGCTCTCTTCGTCACTTTGTCTTACAACATTTCATTTTTTGAAAGTGAAGAGGGAATATTCATGACAATAGGTAGTAGACTGGCATGCTCTTTGCTGATTAGCTGATGAGTCACTTGATGCTGATAAATCACCAGTTCCGCCAATTGCTCAATTTGTTTACAATGAGCTTTCATCTTTCGTTCCATTGTGAATTGGAACATGGCATAATCCCCTCTGTCATCACCATCTTTGGGGGTCTGGGAGGATTCACAGCTGAAATTGGAACTCTGTCCACTGCTCCAATTGATCATATTGACCTCTTCTTCTTTGTGTTGAGGAAGAGGGTTGTCTTGAACGTGAGGCTGATCGGGTTTGGTGACCATGATTTCCCCGTTGTCTATCAGGTCTTGGATTTTGTGTTTCAAGACCCAATAATCCTAAGTATCATGTCCAGGTGCCCCGGCATGATAAGCACATTTTCAAGTAGTATTAAAAACCCGACCATTAGGGTTGGCTGGTGGAAGAAGATGCGTGATTTTCTTATGTGTTGTTAGAAGATTGAGAATGTTCTCGAGGGTGTCCCCTAAGGGTGTGAATACTCGAGGTCGTTTGACTTCTCTACCTTTTGGTATTAGAGGGTTTGAAGACTGTGCTTGAAAGGGAGTATAATTTCTCCTCTGGATAGGCATGTTTTGATTGCCTTTTTGACCATGTGGTATCAGGGAAACATCCTCTTCTTTCTTTTTATGCACCCTCTGGGGGTTGTTCCCATAATTTCCAGATTGGATGTGACCAGCAACAGCTTTGAGTGCAGCTAGGTCTTGAATCTTTCTGAATTTCAATCCCATTTCAACCATCTCCCCATGTTTGACAATTTCAGAAAATGGTTTGCCGATGCCGACTAAAACTCTTTCATAGAAATGTTCTTCTTTTATGTCTATGAAAGTCATGACCATCTCTGATTCTGTCATGGAAGGACTAACTTGGGCAGCCAGGCGCCTCCATCTCTGAGCATACTCTCTGAAAGACTCATTAGACTGTTTCTTGATCTTGGTAATTTGATACCGATCAGGAGCCATTTGAGATTGAAAGTTGTATTGGGTGAGGAAAGTGTGTGCTAGCTCTTCCCAACTATGGATGTTTGAATTGTCTAATCTTGTGTACCACGAACGGGCTTCTCTAGTTAGACTTTTTTGGAACAGTTGCATTCTGAGTTTTTCATTCTCTGCATAAGATCCCAGTTCTCCAATAAACACATTTAGATGTGTGTATGGATCTCCTAACCCGTCATATTTTTCAAAGTCAGGAGTCTTAAATTTTTCTGGATAATGAATACCAGGGAAAATACACAAATCAGCATATGAAACACTCTCATGTGTTCCAATTCCTTTGATAGTGCGAAGAGTCTCTTCCATTTGGAGAACTTTCTTTTTGATGTCACCAGTGTCTGGATCTCTAGTGGGATGGGCAGCATCATGAGTTTTGTTGGTCGGATCCAACTGCAGTTCAGGTATTGTAACGACCTGGGTTCCTCCTTGTGTGGAGGATTCAGCATGTACGGGTATTTTCTGACCCTGTGTAGACTGGTGTAATTCTTTTAGTAGAACAGCCAAATCTATAATCTGTTTGCTTAATCCGTCGAATTCTTTGCAAGAAACTGGATTAAGTTCAGTCTGGTCGGATGACAACATGATTGACTGTTGGCCTGTTGCCTTTTTAGACTTTGAACGGGTGGTAGGTCCGATTGATTCCCTGCAAAAGACTTGCATAGTTTAGTCTTTAGGGTGGATAATAACATGCTATGCGATGTGTCCAGTTTAGGAATTTTATCCTGCAAAATGGATGTCAGTTGCTTATAGCATGTATGTGTACACATTTCTTCATATTTCTCATTACATGGAGATAGATATGGAAGATAATTATACGTAATTGTACTTTACAAGTAATTTGAAATGAAAGCATGAAGAGACTTTCCTCCGTTTTGGGTTTATCAGAGGCTGACCTATCTTAGGTTACTCTCGTGGCTTTTTGGCATGAAGGTTCCCAAATCATCGCAATCTACTTGACGGGAAGTTAATCCGGTCTTTCAACTGGAGCGAATTTGGGTGGTGCCTTTCCTGAGCCTCGGAGAATTAGTCTTCTCACGAGTCCAGTAATCAAACACCGACGGGATAGCCTCCTGGTGGAGGGACCACACAACATGCATTCACATACATTGCGTCTCACCATATGACATGATGACATATGCGAAGCACTAATATCACAAGCAGATATGGTGCGAAGCACTAATATCACAGGCAGTTTATAGTGCGAAGCACTAAGTAAGGAAATGCATTCGTACACATTCTTCACAAAATGTAAATGCAGCATCCACACATAATCAAATAACAAATTTAAAAAAATTGTAATAGCAGCTTAAGTCCTCTTACTGGAGTCCCCAGCAGAGTCACCACCTGTCGACGTCGGGATTTTTTAATTGTCCCTTTCTGTTACTTGTCCTTTGGTGTTCTCATTTTAGGTGAGATTTGTTTGAAAAAACAAGTGAAAAAGGTCCGACATGTATAATGTCGACGATGGACTGTTAAGAGTCGCCAGTTGGTTTTTTAAATGGTTGTACCAACACAACCGAGAGAAGGTTTGCACATTGACCCAGTGATGTGACACTTCTAAACGGGTCGGTGAAACCGAGATTCATTAGGGTTCGGGGACTTGGTTATGCAGAGAGAAGGTGTTAGGCACCCCCCCGACATCCGTGTTACCACAGTGACCGCCTCTTTTCAAGAAACAATTATCTAAGTGTGTGTGTGTGTGGGTCAATGTATTGTTATTTGGAAGTAATGCGAGGCCTCGTTCGTACCTATATACACAGGGTTTGAATTTTATGTAAAAATTCAATTTTAAGCAAGATATGGCAGTGATATTTTATAAAAGAGGTTTTTCAAACCCTGATGCTCAATAGTAATTGAGACCTTTTACACTCCCATTTTATTCCGTATTCGGTTGGATTGATTTTATTTGACAGATGCGAAGCATCCGTACGAAAATACTTTACAAAAAGGTGCTGAATTCCTCGTGGGTATGAAAACCATCTAAGGGAATCCAAACATCACATATATATTTACAAGCTGCTTACAGCTGAAAAGGTCCATCATGGGAACCGATTCTAGATTCAGAGGACTGAATCTGTGATCACATGATTCCTAGGCTCACATGATGCCACAATTGATATAAACGCAGTAAGCAGGTATATATATAAAAGCTGTAAATATATATATACATTATATGATCACCAACCACGAAGCGCCTCCATAGGGGATCAAAAATATAAATAAAGCTGTAAAAGCTATCAACCGCCACGGAGGAAACTCCAGGCGGGACGAAATGTACAGAAAGCTGTAAAAACGATCAACCACCACGAAGTAAACTCCATGTGGGACGAAATGTACAGAAAGCTGTAAAAACGGTTAACCACCACGAAGTAAACTCCAGGTGGGACGAAATGTAAATATATATATATATATATATATATATATATATATATATATATATATATATATAGCACGTAAACGCTCCGGATGTAAAATCCAGGCTCATCGAACAGAGTTCGACCACAGATAATATATATAAGTATATATATATATATATTAAAGCATGTAAACGCTCCCGACCGAGGTCTAGGCTCATCGAACAAAGTTCGACATACAGTTCATATATATAAGTGTGTGTGTGTGTGTGTGTGTGTGTGTGTATATATATATATATATATATATATATATACAGACTGGAATGAAACCACGGACAGAAGTCCGGGCAAAAGCAAGTAACACAACTCTCAACGTGTAGAAGGGTGTGTGCAAAGATGAAGAGA
Organism: Panax notoginseng; assembly: GCA_016801055.1. Lineage (NCBI taxonomy): Eukaryota > Viridiplantae > Streptophyta > Magnoliopsida > Apiales > Araliaceae > Panax > Panax notoginseng. The sequence continues at coordinate 94,506,042 of CM029016.1, forward strand.
AGGACTCTAAAGTGTGTGAGAAGGCTTACAGTGGGCTGCCAAAGAAGACTTCTATATCTTTAGAGTGAGAAATACAAAAGGGATATGCATGAGCTCACAGGTGTTTAAAAGGGGAAAGTACACTGCCTGGGATGAGTGCAGAGCAAATTGGGCAGGGCTTCCTCGCCGTTTTCTCTTCCAAAATGGCCAACCCAAGCCCTCTATTTATAGAGGGTGGAGCCGCATGTGTACCTACGGCTGAGCCACAGGTGTACCAGAGGCAACCCGGGTGGGCCTGGGTTTTTCGGCTTGGGTTGTCTCGAAGTACGTGCACTCAGGCACTGTAATGTCCACTCGAACTTTCAGAAGTGCAATCCGGGCATCCGTTTGAGGTGTAAAGGACCAATTTCGGACCGCCGTTGTCGAGAGTTGTACGATGACATGGGATTAGAGTTTGTTCAAAGTCATTGAAGATGGGACGGTGCCCTCCGGTCTTCAAGCTTCAACTTTCATCCGTTACCCCGCACAATAGTCACTCGGGATTGATTAGTCTTGTGGGACATTGTTGCGTAGACATGTTGAGGCGACGTGACGTGACATCGTGTTCGTCAGATGATGATGTCGTCCCTCACCGGTGTTATCGTCGGATTGGACTGATAAAGCAGATGTTGCTTAGCTTCACTGAGATTGGACTGCTACAATTTGTTGAAGGTCCTCATTGTCATCTTTGAGGTGTGTCTGTCTTCCCGATGTTATCACCGGGCTGGTACAGTGGATATCGTTGTGAGCGCCGAGATTGAAGCTGGTTGCATTTGTAACAAGCATTTCCGGGGTTATCGCCGAAATTGCCTTCCTTGGGGTTATCACCGAGGTTGGTGGCTATTCCCATAGTTGGGACTGAGACTGGATACCTCGGGGTTATCTCCGAGAATAATCGGTCTTCTCCGGTGTGTGTTCCGGTATTGTATATGCATGCCTCGGGGTTATTTCCAAGATTATTACTCCTAGATTGCGATTCGAGGTTGATGCTGAACTTCCGGTAGTATCCGGTACGGATATGGATCGTCTTTCAGGGTTCCCTCCTAAAAGACGAATCTGCTCTCCTACAATGTTAGTGACAGGTGTACAGAAATTTCGAGTGTCTACGTGTACAATTAACACTAATACATTTAACACTTTATAACATTCCTAACTCAAACTTATAATTATTTGGTTACTAACAAAAATAAAAATGGTTAACTCTATATGCAGAACAAGTCAAAAGCCATAAAATAACAGAAACCAAATAGTTACATAAAAGTCACCAACATATAATAAATAAGTAACCAAATAGTTACATACAAGTCAAATAGTTACAAATAAGTAACCAAATGTGTATGTTTGGATACCAACCTAACATTTCAATTTAAATAGCTGATGGATACTGTTTTGGACCAATTTTATGTCAATTTGCTTACTCATAAAAAATAAAATAGTTACCTATATATGCAGAACAAGTCAAAAACCATAAAATAACAGTAACCGAATAGTTACATAAAAGTAACCAAAATATAATAAATAAGTAACCAAATAGTTACATAAAGGTAACCAGAATATGTTTTAACGGTAACGAACACATAAACACCCTAAATATCCAACACAATTTAGGAAACCCATGTATTCTTTCACATATACATTTAACACTTGATATATGTCCTGATACAAGCTCGTAACTATCTGGTTACTACCAAAAAATAAAATGGTTACCTTTTATACATGTTTGGTTACCAACTGCACATTTCAAACAATGAATCAAACACAACTTAGAAGTAACAAATACGAACCAACAAACAATATCACTTTCATTACTAGAAATATAATCAAATATGTATCCCATTTACATAAGCTCCAATAAACATCACAAACTCGTTAACCATAACAAATGGTTATGGATATCCAACAAGAAAAAATAAAATATAAAACAAAATTCAGAAGGACAATACAACAACAACCAAACTAATCGAAATCTGGCGTAAATCTTCCTGGAAATTCTCTACCAGTCTCATATCCCTCTAACTATTTATTCCTAGCGTGCATGTTGAGGTTTGTGCACAGTTTCTTCCGATACTGAGGAATAAGGAATGGAATATGAATTTTAACAAATTTTTGTTAAATAACATGCTCAGCAAAACAAATTGTGAACATCCCGCAATCACTGTACAAACAAAAGAAAAAAAAATCAAAACTAAAATCAACCTAGATATAATAATTAAATAAATGTAAACACTGTATACCTTATCCCTCAACTTGTTCAGGAACCCTTTCGGTAAATTCCAATTCAATTATGTCATCTTCATCCTTGTTGGGATACGGTTCACTGCTAAAGTCAATGTCAGACCTATCCCTCCAAAAATAACTCTTGTGCAGTATTGTGGGTAGAATGAGGATATAGGGTTCACAAACATCCCTAATTTTGATATGCATTGTTTTCCTATTTGGCTGCAGAGAATTGTAAACTGTTAGACGTCTACGATGCACATCAAATGTCAGCAAAAACCAGTGGTCCGGTGATGACATATGAATGGGGAACAACACGTGGTCAACATTTATCCATGGTGTATTAACATCCATGAACAACCCATGGATGTATTCACCAACATCACCCTCCCCAGACAGAATACTCTTATCTTCATTTTTACTTGTATATTCCTCAAAAAGAGCATTCATCTTGCCATGAAACCAACAGTCCGTGGTCGTTACCCTTATATGAACACTGTCGAAATGTCTGGCCAATTTACAGAAATAATATAACGCAACATTGATGTGCTAAACCAAAAAAAAAACCATAAGTTGCTGAAAAATGTAAATCTGTAATGAATGTAACCAACACTGTTAACACTAGTTACTAAACCAACTTAATAATGTAACCATAACTAGAAAAACATAATTTGCAAAAAATAACTCACATCGTCGTCTAACCACTGTCCAGGAGACTTTAATTTGTAGAACCACATTTTTGATGATTTGGGACAGACCTGAATACAAAAGCAGGTTCAATATTTTCATTCTTTCCAGGAAATTTGCCGGTTCTTCAATATAAAAGCATATTAGTATACATAACTAACATTAACAATTACCGTATTAGTATTCACACTACCTAAATCTGACTTGAACAATCAATAATTAACAATCTAATCAACAACTGAATTGTAAACATTTACCTGGTAACCAACAAATATTAATATAATAACTATAATCAAATTGTAACCAAAACATAAAATAATAGTAACCAGGCTATAATTTAATAGTAACCAAAACAGAAACATCATGTAATCAACCATAATTTAAGCAACCTGAATGTACTAAACAAATACCTAGTAATCAAATATAATATAAAGTAACAAACACTTTACTTTGATGGAGCATTAACATAAACCAAATATTACATAATAGTAACCATAGTATACTATATTAGTAACCAAAACCTAATATAACAATAACCAAATTATAATATGATAGTAAATCAAACAGAAATATAATGTAATCTAGACAATTTAAGCAACCTGTGTATACCTAACAATTACATATTAACCAACATATAATATGATAGTAACCAAAATCCCATTTTGATAGCACAAAAATGGTATCCAGATCATAATATAACAGTTACAATAACATGATCAAGCAGTAACCAGAACACAATATAATAGTAACCATAACATTTATTTAATATTAACCATATGTTTCTACATGAAAACAAAATAAATTTATTTCACAAAAAACTATAGCATTGTTAAACAACAAAAAACAAATCGTTTCCTGTTGTTTAGTCCAACTTTAAACCATTGTTCCGACAATGCCTCTTCTTATATCGATAGCATAGCCATGTATACTTTGGGAAATGCAGAAAGACGTGTAAGTATTTCACTAGCACCCACGGCGGTAGACGATGAACCAGCCGATCCAAACTTTGTTGTATATGGAGACTGCAAAATGACACTCTTTGCATGTTCATGGAAAGGTCTACCACCGACTTTATGTACACTTTTCTCCAACTCATTGCACTGAACTATGTCCTGTGTGGTCAGACCCATCTGATCAAGTGCATACCTACTTTCTGCCTCACATTTATTCCCCTTTATCAATTGACATAAAAGGTAATATACACGATTAGATTTTCAACCCAAAAACATGCAATTAACTAATATATGCAATAACAAACTGACTGGATAATAACCGACAGACTAAAATGAACATATTCTACTAGTAACCAAAACGACATAAAATAGTAACCAAATCATAATATAATAGTAACCAACACACATTGTAAATAGTAACCAACCCACATTATAATAGCAACCATAACATATATAATAGTAACCAAATCACAATATAATGGTAACCAAAACCTAGAGAGCATGTAAAAAGAGGATGACATGTAATTATAACACAAACCTCATCAACAACATACACAACAATCTTTTTCACAGTGCATGTCATTATTATTGTCAATCTATGCAAAATAAAGAACAACCAATTAATCATTAAAACAAAAGACAAATAACACATAACAAAACAACAAATATGTCTAACCTTGACATTTTCTTCATCATCATTATTTTTTATTTCATGAGGTTCTTCAACCATAACATCACGTTCAACTTCATTACCAGTTTCAATTTCATTCCCATCCTTCTTCTCAATGAAATTCGACACATCATCACCATCATTATTCTTATTCAGTTTTGAACCATCATCAACATGGGGCTCTTCCACTATAACATCATGTTCACACTCTTTAACAACTTTAGTTTCAACCTCATCATTCTTCTCATCCACTTTCAACCCATCATCACCATCTTCATCATCATCATCATAATTTCCTTTAACAACATTAGCATCCTCATCAGCAACATCATCAACTTCATCATCAGCATCATCATCATCATCATCATCATCACCAGCATTATCAGAATCAGAATAATCATCAGAATCACTGTTGGTCATTTTATCGATCAATATATGCGTGCAAGTATACACGGTCAACAAGTAATAAATAGTAAGTAAAGTTTCGTTTCCACAGAGAATTAAGTAATAAAGTTCACCAAGCATTAACCCATAACCATTTCAGTCTTATTTAAACGAATGATATTATATTTTATATTTAAACTATGAAATTAAATAAACCTAAATATTCCTAGAGTGAGATTAAATAACGAAGACCTGAGATCACAATTTCATCTATTGACTCATTTAAACCAACACACTCCATGTCAAGCCAAACTAATTTTATCGGATTGTTAGTCAAGAACACGAAAGATAAGTATAGCCATCTCTCAATGTACCATACCCATATCACATATAATCCACATATGATAGAATACACATGAACACCCACATTACCTAAACCACTATATGTCTATGTGATTTACAAATAATTAGGGTTTAAGCCCAAGTTCTCATTTGACTACGAATGGCGCTTCGGTATATGTCTATCCTAAGCACAAATCATATATCCCAACATAATATAGAATATACAATCATAAGCTAATAATATCAGATCTAAACCCATATTTCGTCTCTCGAGTCCATATGGATTATCACAGTAATTGCTGGCCAATCAACTAAGCAAATAAGCATGAATCTAATTAGACAATCTCATAGCAATTAATAAGGCTAACGACGAAATATATCAGAAATAACTAATCCATAGAATCCATTGCAATCTTAGAATAAAGTTTAAATCATAGCTGAATCAAATCTATCATTCATATATAGAATAAACATCGTATGATACAATTATGAATCAAAGAGAAAATAAAAGTAGAGAATTATAGTGCAAATCTGTTCTCCTGATCCAAGATGGAATCTCTGATGCTTTTCAATTGCTTCAAGTCTTCAATCTATTCAACTCTAGAAATTACCTACACTAATCTACTCTAATCTATTATTGAAAGAAGAAAGGAACTAATAGTAGCTTCTTGTTCCCCCAAGGGGTGGTATCCCCTTACATCATGCCAATACGTCTAATATATAAGCCCTAGTTCCATCCCCCCTCTCAGTTACGCAAATTAAAATAAAGTCAGCAGCTTCAGTCAACGTCGAGCGTGGCCACGCACGGTCCCTTCGTTATCATGGCTCGGGCGCGCGTGTGTAAAGTAGGCTCTGTTCGGTGTCTTGCGCGGGCGTGCATTTTGAAGCTTGTATAGCCGCGCGACTTATGCAGTTTGAATTCTCAGGTTCTGCTGCTGCTTCTGCTTCTGTGTCATACTGCTACTGATGCTTTAATATGCAACTTTTGCTCTTTGGTTCACCACTACTTAGCTCTTTTGTTCACTCGATCCTCATGTGGTGCCTTCACTGATCACATGCCATCTACCAATGCCGAGCTCATGCCATTTCATGTACTTTTGTGCCAAAGGAGTTCTCAATACATGCAATGCAAAATATTATGAAATGCAACTAAAAACACAGTAAAATGTACTTGAGATGGGCATAGTTCTCATGAATTGATATTCAATAAATAGGTATAAAACCCACTTATCAAATACCCCTAAACTTGAACTATTGCTTGCCCTCAAGCAATGCATACTATATAAAACACTGAAAATACAACTACATTCTATGCTACTAAATCATGATGCAAACGAGTCTCATATTGTTCCAGCTATAACAGAATTTTAGTCCAAAATGCCTAAGCGAATTATCCAGATTCGAGAATACAATTTCAAACCAAACTATAGGCATAATATCATACACTCAGATAATTCATATATGTTATAAAGATGTTGTGTGTGTGTGTTGTGTTCACCAAAACTTGATTTAAGCAAAGAATACACATGCTAAACCGCTCAAAATAGAAAATTACAGTCTAAATTAAGACTCATGTATACTTATGTAACAAAGACTATTCCAACATATCAAAACAAACTAAGGTTCAACAATGGGCTTAATTGCTTTATTGTTACTCACGAGGGCAATTTTTGCTCTTTCCCGCGGTGTTTATTGCTATTTTTTTTCTTTTCTTCTTTTTTTTCACATGACTGTGCAATGCCTCATTCCATTAGGCTACACTGTTACCCCTTAGCGAGCTTTCAACCAATGACTCCCAGACTATGAAAGACCTTAGGGTGCTAGGTGTTAAGACACCCCTACGGGTGTACTTACTTAAGTAACCAGGGCCCCGAAATAAGACTAGCCACGTTATCGAATTTTTTTTATACATAACATACCCATGTGTTCCCAAAGTTTGATTATCAATGTTTTTCATAGTCTAAGTCAATTTTCCACATAGTTCTCTCTTTAAAACCACATTTCCTATCAAGCAATGCAACACATAATTCTTATGCCTACAAGTAATTGTGAACACTACAGTACAAACCGAAAGCATCTAAACATCATCATGAAATACATTATGTAAAATATTATATCTAAGCTCATGTTATCCAACATATTCAACAATCTTTCAAAATTCACATTCATCATAGGCTACACAAAATTTCCATAAAGCTAGAATTTGTGAGTCATGCACTAAACATAAACTAACACACATAATAATGACTGAACACCTAAAAAAAATTATGGTAAAACACGTAGACAGACAAACTGCTCATGCAAACACTATATAAAATTACACTACTACCCCAATATCCCCAAACTTAATATATTCATTGTCTCAATGAATGAAGGTATAGGGTTAGAGAAACTCCCCTACTGCTTAGTTGCACCACCCTCGTTGGGTGGTGAATCCGGTGGTGGAAATGGCACGGCCGTCCCAAATTATGGCCACTCAAGCATAGTTCCCTACTACGCAAATGGCTTTGCTAGTGACCTTGTCAAACCCGTAGCAAACAATGCAAAATTATCATACATCGCGTCGACCTTCCGCTCCAACCTTCGGAGCTGTCGATCCCCAGTAACAGCATTGGCTTGGGTTGATGTTCCTTCTTTTTTAAAATACAGTGTCGGGCGTGGCCGCGCATTCAATGGAGACATGGCACCAGCGCGCGAGAGCTATTTCTGCACAGACTTGCAGCACAGGTGCGCGGGTTTTTAAGGTATACATCGCGCGGCCGCGCAACCCTGCTTCCTGCAATTCCAATCTGCATCTTCCAATACATAACAAAGTGATGGCTGCTTTACAATTCTCCTGCAGAACAAATCAAACTATCATAATTAAAAATGAAAATGAACTAACAAAAACAATCTAAACAGAATAATTAAAAGGTAGAGATAGAAACAATGGGTTGCCTCCCATCAAGCGCTAAGTTATAATCAATTAGCTTGACTCTTTTCTTGACACCGCTATCCAATTCCTCTACGAAAATCTAGGAGCCCTCCATCCATTAGAACTACAATGTGCATTGGGAGGTTCCTCGTCATAAGAGTCTTCGGATTGAAGCCACCTAGCATGTTTCCAGTATATGATGTCTCCATTTCTATTGCATCGCCAGGTGCTTCTCCCGTTGCATCTTTGAATAGATTTTTGCATTAAGGCATGAAAGATTCAATGGGCTTTTCTTCTTCTTTTATCTCTTCCTCTGCCCACCATGGTTTGTTAGAGGCCTCATACTCGCAGAAATTCTTACTTTGGATGTGACTACCAAGGGGACATGGGTGTGCAAAGTTCACTGAATTTTTTAACTCTAAATGAGAAGGAACTTGGGGTATTATACAAGTCAGCTCATGATCTTCATTTTCCATACCCCCAATTGTTTCCTCAGTGTCCACTCCTTTCAGTTCATTCAGTGGCATGTACACTTCTGGCTCTCCATCAGTTTCATCATCCATGTCATAGTACCAATTATTTTGAGGGTGATTGTTCAAGGCTTCGAGTATTTGATCCATTTGATTCTGCAGATTCTGAATTGACCTCTCTTGCTCAATCATCTTCTCCTCAGTTGATGCTACAAACTTGAACACAAATCCTCTACTCTTGAATTATCTTTTTCAGTTTCGAAATCCGTGTATTGTGGACTATTCATTGAGGAGTTAATGAGTTGTTCCATCTGTGTGTTAAGATTTTGGCTTGATTAACTCCTGACTCATCATCATCTCTTCATGGTCTGCTATGGTTTTTGACATGAATTTCTTCAACTCTGAATTTTCCTCTTGTTGCATTGGAGGTAGTTATGAGAAATCTGATGGATATGTTGGACTTGGAACACAGTCTTGGTCTTGATAATTATAACTTCATTCATAATCTGGGTGATACCCCCAACCTTGATGATAACTGGGATAAACATAGTTGTTGAGGTAATCACCCCCAAACTATACTTGTCCAACACTGATGTTACACTGATAACTTGGATGCTCGCCAGCACAATATTCACATGTAACTGCTATCTCTCGAGTACGTTGAGCTGCAAGAACATCCAACTTCTCCGAAAGTTTTGCAATTTGTGCTGACAATGTAGAAAAAACATTGAGTCCCTCAGTGCTTATGTCCCTTGGTTGAGGCATATTCGCATAAGGCCATTGATAAGCAAAGTCACCCATGGTACCTAAGAAGAGAGAAATAAAAGAAAATAATTAAAACAAAATAAAAATGTTTGAATTAAGACCAATTTGATTGAAATTAATGTTGACAAAAATTATTAAAATAATTCTCCGGTAGCGGCGCCAAAAACTTATTGGTGGTTTTACCGATCAATATATGCGTGTAAGTATACACGATCAACAAGTAATAAAGAGTAAGTAAAGTATCGTTCTCACAGATAATTAACTAATAAAGTTCACCAAGCATTAACCCATAACCATTTCAGTCTTATTTAAACGAATGATATTATATTTTATATTTAAACTATGAAATTAAATAAACCTAAATATTCCTAGAGTGAGATTAGATAACGAAGACCTGAGATCACAATTTCATCTATTGACTCATATATACCAACACACTCCCTGTCAAGCCAAACTAATTTTACCAGATTGTTAGTCAAGAACACGAAAGTAAAGTATAGCCATCTCTCAATGTACCATACCCATATCACATATAATCCACATATGATAGAATACACATGAACACCCACATTATCTAAACCACTATATGTCTATGTGATTTACAAATAATTAGGGTTAAGCCCAAGTTCTCATTTGACTACGAATGGCGCTTCAGTATATGTCTATCCTAAGCACAAATAATATATCCCAACACAATGTAGAACACACAATCATAAGCTAATAAGATCATATCTAAACCTATACTTCGTCTCTCGAGTCCATATGGATTATCACAGTAATTTATGGCCAATCAACTAAGCAAAAAAGCATGAATCTAATTAGAAAATCTCATAGCAATCAGTAAACCTAACAACAAAATATATCAAAAATAACTAATCCATAGAATCCATTGCAATCTCAGAATAGAGTTTAAATCATAGCTGAATCAAATCTATCATTCACATATAGAATAAACATCGTAAGATACAATTATGAATCAAAGAGAAAATAAAAGTAGAGAATTGTAGTGCAAATCGGTTCTCCTGATCCAAGATGGAATCTCTGATTATTTTCAATTGCTTCAAGTCTTCAATCTATTCAACTCTAGAAATTACCTACACTAATCTACTCTAATCTATTATTGAAAGAAGAAAGGAACTAATTGTAGCTTCTTGTTCCCCTAAGGGGTGGTATCCCCTTACATCATGCCAATACGTCTAATATATAAGCCCTAGTTCCATCCCCCCTCTCATTTACATAAATTAAAATAAATCAGCAGCTTCAGTCAACGTCGCGCGCGGTCCCTTCAATATCATGGCGCGGGCGCGCGTGTGTAAAGTAGGCTCTGTCCGATTTCTTGCGCGAGCGCGCATTTTGAAGCCTGTATAGCCACGCGGCTTTTGCAGTTTGAATTCTCAGGTTCTGCTGCTGCTTCTGCTTCTGTGTCATGCAGCTACTGATGCTTTAACATGCAACTTTTGCTCTTTTGTTCACCACTGCTTAGCTCTTTTGTTCACTCGATCCTCATGTGGTGCCTTCATTGATCACATGCCATCTACCAATGCTAAGCTCATGCCATTTCCTGCACTTTTGCACCAAAGGAGTTCTCAATACATGCAATGCAAAATATTATGACATGCAACTAAAAACACACTAAAATGTACTTGAGATGGACATAGTTCTCGTGAATTGATATTCAATAAGTAGTTATAAAACCCACTTATCAATCACCATCAACTTGTTTGTCCCCAACGTCTTTGATCCCGCGTAACTCATCTCTAATAATTAACCTAAGTTCCTGCATAACTGAACGTCTAAAATCTGCATTTCATCTTTAATATCAGCCCACAATTTACTAACTTCTTTTTTAATTTAAGAAACTTTCTTCTCCAACGGCCTAAACCGTGCATCTATTGCATCTTTAACGTCAGATATATCAAACCCAATATTGTCAACCTTCACTTTTTTTTCAACTTTGTTATCACCATCCTTCCCATTAAAAAAGTGAAGCCCGCCCAAATCAAGCCAATCCTTCTCCTCGGCCGTGGGAATCAAACTTTTTATCCTTAGTTGAAAAACATTAAGTACACTTTAGTATAGCATCTAACAAACATTGTACAATTAAAATAAAAAAAAATCAATAAATAGATAATCATAAAATATAATCAGTAACCAAATACATGTGTATAGGTAACAAATTGTATAGTAATAAGTATCCAAATATATGTGCAAAGGTAACCAAATATGTATATTCAGGTAACCAACAACATTGTTATTAGTAACCTACATGTAATATAATCAGTAACCAAATATGAATAGTCAAGTAACTAACAACATTGTTATTATTAACATGCATATAAAATAATCAGTAACCAAATTTGTATATAAAGGTAACTAACTACATTGTTAATAGTAAACTTCACAAAATATAATCAGTAACCAATTATATAACTAAAGGTAACCAATTACATTATTAGTAGTAAACTGCATACTTCTCCAGAATAAAATACTAGATCGTTCAGCTTGTCATTTGTAGGGGGGCTTCACTAGCTCCTTCCATCTAAATTAACGAACAACCGACGGATGCTCGTCAGTACATGTACCCCGAGCTTTGAATGACGGAATGGTTTTAAATATAAACACTTGGAATACATAAGGAAGCCCGTTCAGCTTGTATAATTTGGTATAATGCTCCTTATGGAAATTATATATTGAACCACCATTCCTTCCTTTCTTTAAACACTTCTTCAAAGCATTAGAGAAAGAGTACTTTGTCATCTCAAACACGACTTTCCCCCAAGGGTAACTACTAACATCACCAAAACATAAAAAATTAACCATTGCCCCATCCACATAATTTTCAAAAACTGTGGATAGAATGAAATTAAACACCAACAAAATCATTGACATCTTAACAGCCTCATCATCGTCAACAAAATTTGCCTTCCGATATACCCTACCTATACTACTACGAGTCACAGCTTCGTCCCCAAAAAACTTTTCAACCATCAGATTCTCCATAACTTTGAATACAGTTATGTCATCCTCACCTTGCCATCTCAACCCAGAAATTAGACAGAACTCTGGCAAACCAAACCTAACCCTTTTCTCCCTGAACAAAAATCACATCTCACCGTCATCCCTCTGGTGAACCTCCCACACAAGAGCATGGTGAAGAATCTGGGAATACATTTGGTGCTCACCAAACTCCATAAAATTCCAAAAACATGATGCCTTAAACTTCTCCAACTAACTTTAGTTCAATTTCTTGGTAATAATGTTGGGGACTTCAATGTCGCACCAATATATAACTTTTCTAGTGAAATTTCTATTGCATTCCTCATAATAAAGATCCCATAACAGCAAATAAACAAAATCAGATTTACACAATCATTAGTAACGAACAAATAATATCATACTAACCAAAACATAATATAACAATTACACAGTAACCAAAATAGACTATAAAAAGTAACCAACATTCTACATTGACCGCTCAATAATAGTTACCATATCATAATATAACAGTAACCATGACTTAATAAATCAGTAACCAAACAGTTATATTATATAATCTAATAGTAACTAAAAATATAAACAACATGTAGTACATACCAGTTTATGTAGTAACAAAACAGTTATATACAATATTAACCAAAAACATAATTAAAAGGTAACCAAAACAAAAACATGTAGACCAATAACATACTAAAGAAGTAACCGAACAATTATATGATAGTAACCAAAATATGTTTTAATGGTAACCAACACATAAACAACATGTAGACCAAAACCAGTTTAGTAAACCAATGTATACTAAGTAAATACATAATAACCAAAATAACATAAAAAAGTAACCAAAATACCAAATTGAGGGAACAAAAAATGGTATCCAAATCATAAGCTAACAGTAACAAAAAATATAATAAAAAAGTAACCAAACAATTATATGTTAGAAACCAAAATATATTATAATGGTAACTAATAATTAAACAACATATAGACCAAACACATTTTAGTCAACCCATGTATAATAAGCAAATACATGGTAACCAGAACAACAAAAAATAGTAACCAAAATCCCAAATTAAGGGAACAAAAATGGTATCCAAATCATAAGCTAACACTAACCAAAAACATACTAAAGAAGAAACCACACATTTATATGATAATAACCAAACTATGTTTCAATTGTAAACTAAACATAAACAACATGTACACCAAAACCAGTTTAGGCAACCTAAATACTGAGCAAATACATAGTAACCAGAATAATATACAAAAGTAACCAAAATACCAAATCGAGGGACAAAAAAAGGTATCCAAATCATAAGTTAACAGTAACAAAAAACATACTACAGAAGTAACCAAACAGTTATATGATAATAACAATAACAAAATTTAAATTAGCACACCTTTAAAATTTTTTGTGTGGGAATTATCTTCTGGCTATGAACTTGACCTTCTGTCTTAACTACAGGGACATCAAAATCAGATTCCAACTGCACTTCAGTATGCTTGATATCACCACGTATCACCAACCTATTCTGATTCTTACTGGATTTCAGACCTACATCCTTCCCCTTCCTCTCCATAACAAAATTTTTCAAGTCCTTAACAGAATCACCCTCTGATATTCTTTTCCTCCTTCCATCCTTCTTCCTTATGTCAACCATTCTATACAAAATATAAATACAACAAACCCAAACAATCAATACTTTATTCTGTTAGTAAACTATATTAATAAATAATACATTAAACTATTTAGACATTACTAACCTGAAACAATAATAAAAACCAGAAGCGGTCAATAGAGAAGAATAAACCAACTGAACTACTGTGCAACAACGATATCCAGTAACTACGATAATGACTAGCAACTAAACCAATAACGATCATAGAAATATAGAATAAATCACCAGAAACGATCGATATAGATAAAAAACGCACGAACATAAGAAAGAAACAAGGGTTTCAGTATACAGAATAAGGGTTTGTAACTGAAGAGACCCGATCAAATGATAGATGGCAGTTATCACACGTTTCAAAAAAAACCAACCTAATTTTAAGAGGGACACTAATTTTCCATGTCAGCCTATTAATATTAATCCCTTAAATTAAGGACTCCTAATTGTATAAATATTATAAATAAATATGATGAAGTGTAATATTTTTGTAATTATTTTATAGATGTATGATTATTGTAATTATTTTTAAAAATGTACTATAATATGTAATTAATCCAAATATTTAAGGCTCCACATAAATATAGACAAGCTTCTAACTTGTATAGATCATTTTTAAGTATGTCACATAAAATCTTTCAAATGTCATTTATTAAAGCGATTGATATTGTCAGGGAAATATGTATCCTTTAAAATACTAAATGTCGCTAAAATAATTATAAAAATATTGGTAAATACGTATATGCTCTAGCAATATTATTTTACTCTAATAATATCAACCGCCTTTATAAAAAGTATAAATGAAATGAACCTTATAATAGTTTCAACTTTTAGTTCACATTTTAATAATTACCTCATACTTAATTTCACCCATACATAATTAGATTTATGATTGACAAGTGGTAAAAATAAATTGTATTGCTAAGTAGTGAAACAAATGTGTAGGTGTTGAGAAAATCATGAGTTTCTATGTTAACTTACTTGGGAGGATATTAGCCATTACAATTTACTTCTTATACTTATCAAATCGTCTAATTATGTAGAGTGGAAAAAAAGTAGTCAAATCCCTAATGCTATGTTTAGATCGGTGGAATGAGAGGAAGAATGAAATGAGTTATTCTACGAGAATGATTAATGGACTATAAGACCCCAACTTTTATGAATAAAGATGAATTTTCTATAAATATCATTTTTGAATATTATGGAATGAATTTGATATAATGTTATAGTTATGGGTAATATTTATAAATTTTGCAAAGTACGCAAGTTGTTATATAATATTCGATTGGTCGGGGAATATTCGTTTTAACAGGGAATATTCATACGACGGCACAATCATTGGTGGACCCCACAACGAAATTATTATCGAAATGAGAAAACGACAGAAATATCTTTTTATAAAAATAACGACGGAAGTTTTACCGTTAACTGTTGAAATACCCAGTGTTAAAAGTACAGTAATACGCGTGGTTATATAGTAGCACACGGTATTGATTATTGATGCTTACGTAAGAAGTCACTCATTTTTGTTCAATTATTGCTACAGTAATTGCTGCATAGCATCTCACGTTATTTGATTCAATTATTGTCGATATTTTGTATATTATTAAATCAATAATTGAGATGACAAGTTATTCATATTATTATTTGCATAAATAACAATGTCTAGAAAGTTTTGTCGATGAAAGGTTTGGTCACCTGATTGCGCGCCAATAGGGAGAAATCCTTATTGGAAAGCCCCCTCTTTCTTGGGAACGATCTGGTTGTTAATATTGCGAGCTATAATAATATGAATAAAGGTTATTAAAATTATTGAGGGGATTTTTATGAAGTATTTGATATAAATTTTGCTTATTTTATGGACCCCCATTTACCCATTTTTTAAAATAATCGGTAGAAAATTATTTAATGTAATAAAGGTGGGGCCATATGTGGGGCCCACTAGAGGAAAAATGAAATGGGTGGAGGATTGGATGAAAGGATTCACGGAATGGAGTGGTGTATATATATATATATATATATATATATATATATATATATATATATATGTGTGTGTGTGTGTGTGTGTGTGTGTGTGTGTGTGTGTGTGTGTGTGTGGCTTTGCCTTTGTCGTAAGGCAAAGGTTATAATTATATATATATATATAAATATTTTATAAGTTTTGTTTTATTTGATTTTAAATTGAATATATTATATTTTATTTAAAATTTTTATTTTATTAGAATATTTTATTGCATAGTAATGCACAGTAAAAATAAAAAATCATAAAATTTTCATACGATCAGCGCCCGTGAATCCAATCTACTGTGCGTCCGTGAAAAACTTTTCTAAATAGTATCCTTCCATTCTCTTATAAATAGGTTGCTTAGTTAGAATTGAAAATTACACCAGAATCAGAGAATTCTTCTTCTATAATATTGAGCGTATTTCTTTCGAATTTTAGAAAGCTTTGAGCGTAGAAAACAGTAAAAGTTTTCTTCAAGAATATCTCCGCTATACCAGTTGGAATACTACTCTTTTCAAGATAAAGGATGTTATTTTTGTTTAATATTCGTATGAAATAATATTTTCTTCCATACTCTGTAGTATGTAAGTAATATTATTTCGTTTCAAATTTTGAATTTTATACTCATTTTGTTAAAATTTTGGCTTCTATACTCTATGAAATTAGTAGAATATCCTTGATATTTACGCTTCATCCAGTATCTTTTTATGGAAATATTATTCTGAGTATTCTTGATAAGTTTTAACTCTTTCATGTCGGGGTACTATTCACGGGGTTACTATTCCCGAAGTTACTATTCACGGGATACTATTCACTGGGTTACTATTTACCCGGGTACTATTCATGACAAAAATTGATTTTTTTTCGGTCTAAATCATTTTTGGTACAATATTATTTTTGAATTTTACTCCACAAAGCAGTATCATGTTGACAATTTGGACATTATTGAATTCTGGATAAATTAAATTATAAATCTTTAAAAATTTATCCTTTGCTTTCTTTAATTGAATTTTTATATCATTGTCATCATCCTCATACTTATATTGTTATGAAAGTCATCTTTGGCCCGTAGTGCATAGATGGACTTGGTATGATTATGACCAGGACTATTCGGTATAATCATGACCGTAATGTTACAAATAATGTGGTAAAAGTCCTCATTTGCCCGTCGTGCGTTGATGGATAGTTGTTGGCATGATAATAACCATTAATGAAAACACGAATATCCTTGGCCCGTAATGCATGGATAATTTGTGGTCGTAATACTAAAGAATATCCTTGGCCATAGTGCAGGGATGATTCGATGTTGTGGATTATTTATTAAGCTGAGTCTCAGCAACAAAAGTGATGAAAAACCTTTTAAATCATAGAAGATAGTAGATTTTATACTCTACTTGACTCTTCTAATGGATTGCTTGTTCCGCTGCAGTTAAACTTGATGTTTATTATATTTTATCAGTTTAACACTGTTGAAGGCTAACGATAATTTATTCTGCATTATCTTAGTCATAATATTT
This sequence comes from Panax notoginseng, assembly GCA_016801055.1. Classification (NCBI taxonomy): domain Eukaryota; kingdom Viridiplantae; phylum Streptophyta; class Magnoliopsida; order Apiales; family Araliaceae; genus Panax; species Panax notoginseng. The sequence continues at coordinate 94,523,648 of CM029016.1, forward strand.
CTTATTGGGCTAGTTGAGCTCACCCTTTGCTTTCATTATTCTCTTCAGGAAATGAGAATATAGCTGGGACTAGTCGGGGAACGAAGTGACGGTTCAGATGGTAGCATTAGTAGTTCTCACTATTCAGTGAAATAGTGTGATAATAAATGTAATGAGGACTTATTTTGAGTTTGAATACTGTCTAGAAGACAATATTTGTATTAAAACTCACAGCTCATGTTGTATAATTAAGTTTGTATTTGTATTCAGTACCATGTATTTGGCGGCTCAGAATGGGTGATGTATACCTATTTGGTATCAAAGCTTAGGGATATGATCCCTGGCTAAGATGTGAGACTAAAACTAGGGGGAAGAGATGGGTAAATCCTTCGCTAGTATGACCTACCTAAGTTTATTTGTTATTTAATTGGTCGGTCAGAATATAGGGATAATATGTGGCATGTCAATTAACCCTTGTTTTGTTGAAGTATTTGAAAATGACATCCGAGAATGTTGAGAATAGCAATGGAGCACATGAGACCGCTAAATCACCAACGTTCAATAACCAGGAAAATGTGCATCAAGAAGGTAACAATCCTCATGCAAATAATAACACCGACCAAATGATGAACGAGGGAATGTTTAGGGGCTTTCTGCAATTCATGCAACATCAGGCGAGAGAGACTCATGTCCAAAATGCAGGTGGAAACACTGGCAACTCTCAGACGGTCACCGATAAGCAGTTCAAGGAACTGGGACTACCGGAGTTTATTGGAGAGCCAAAACCATTTAAGGCAGAGACATGGATAAAGCAGATCACCAAGATATTTGATGTCTTGGGATGCTCCGAGGAGCAAGAGGTTCCCTTTGCCACCTTCATGTTGCGAGGAGAGGCAGATTACTGGTTGGAATCTGTAAAGCGTACCCAGCCTGCTGTAATCAAAATGTCTTGGGAAAAGTTCCAAGAACTTTTCAACGACAAGTACTTTCCCGAAAGTATTCGTCACATGAAATAGGTAGAGTCCATCAAGCTGGAGCAAAATAATATGACCGTGTCACAGTATGAAGCCAAGTTTGCCGAGTTGTCCCAGTTTGCGTCCCACTTAGTTGATAACGAGGAGAGAATGACACGAATATTTCTAAGAGGTTTGAAACCCGAGATACGTCAATACCTTATCTCTCACAAACTGTGTTTGTATTCAGATGTTGTAAATAGGGCTCAATTATTGGAGCGCGATAATGAGACATCCCAACCAAGGGAGAGCAGTCGACAAAACAATAATACCAGTGGTAGCAGTCATCAAAGTGGTGACAACAAACGGAGGGAATCAACATGCCAGAAATGGTAACCAATGTGGTTGTAATCATGGCCAAGACAATAAAAGTGGACATTTCAAGAAAAGGATATTCAACAATGATGGAAAGACGTCAGCGCCAACACCCGTTGTTAAGGAATGAGAATGACCACCTATCATATGCTTCAAATACGGAGGGGAGGGACACATCAGTCCAAACTATGCGCAGTAGTCCAAAATGTGTTATAATTATGGAAGAGAAGGTCACCTAGCTAGATTTTGTCGTACAGGAAAGCCAAGTCCAGGTGGAACGGTGACACCAAATGCCATCCCAAACAAGTCAAAACCAGTAGTTCAAGGGAGAGCGTTTGTTGTGACCTCCCAGAAAGCAAGGAACCCGAACGAGGTCATCACGGGTAAGCTTATCATAAACTCTAGTGAAGTATATACCTTATTTGATACCGGTTCTACCCATTCTTTTATTTCTCCTACTTGCGCTCAACGTTTAAATTTGACTCTGGAGAAATTAGACTTTGACTTATCTGTTGAAACTCCGTTGGGAGAAACCTTTATTACATCCACTGTTTATAAGTCTTATTTGGTTCAAATCGGTACCCTCGCATTACCTGTCGATCTTATTTCCTTAAAAATACTTGCTTTTGACGTGATTCTACGGATTGATTGGTTAACTACTCATTATGCAAAAATTGATTATTTTCGTAAGGTTGTTAGCTTTCATATTCCTAACCAACCTATTATGCGAATTCAAGCAACCAAACTATTAAAATCAATCACTGTCATCTCAAGCCATAAAGCTATTCGTTTATTGAAAAATAGATGTCAAGCTTTCTTAGCTCATGTCACGGATTTAAACAAAAATACGTCAGATTTGAATGATATTTCTATTATTAATAAATTTCCTGACGTATTCCCTGAAGAACTTCCTGGCCTACCCACAGAGCGTGAAGTTGAATTGTGTATCGACCTTGAACCCAGTACAAAACTCATTTCCAAAGCCCCATATCGAATGACTCCTATTAAACTTCAGGAGTTAAAGACCCAACTGTAGGAATTGTTAGACATCGGTTTCATTCGTCCTAGTACGTCTCCTTGGGGTGCTCCTATTCTATTCGTAAAGAAGAAAGATGGGAGTATGTGACTTTGTATTGATTATCGGGAGTTAAATCATGTTACCATCAAAAATAAGTACCCATTGCCACGTATTGATGACATGTTTGACTAGTTGCAAGGCGCCAAATTCTTTTCAAAGATTGATCATCATTTCAGATATCACCAATTAAAGATTAAAACCGATGACATTCCAAAGACTACTTTCAGAACTCGGTACGGGCATTATGAATTCCTAGTCATGTCTTTTGGATTGACTAATGCTCCTGCTGCCTTCATGGATATGATGAACCAAGTATTCAAGGAATATTTGGATCACTTTGTAGTCGTATTTATTGATGACATCCTCATTTACTCCAAAAGCCATGAAGATCATGAGCAACACTCGAGCCTGATACTTCAAAAATTTTGTGAAAACAAGCTTTATGCCATGTTGAAGAAATACGAGTTCTGGCTTGAGGAAGTTGGATTCCTTGGGCACTTGATATCAAATCACGAAATATCTATTGACCTGGAAAAGATTGAAGCAATTCAAAGCTGGGACCAACCTAAGTCAGTGACTGAAGTTCGTAGCTTTCTCGGCTTAGCTGGTTATTATCGGAGATTTGTAGAAGGGTTTTCTCGAATCGCTACTCCATTAACTCAGCTGACTCGGAAAGATACAAAATTTGGTTGGAGCGAGGAATGTGAGAAAAGTTTTCAAGAACTCAAGAGGACACTCATTTTAGCACCTGTTCTGACAATACCATCTTGCTCGGAGGGATTTGTCATCTACAGTGATGCTTCAGGCAAAGGGTTAGGATGTGTTCTCATGCAACATGGGAAAGTCATAGCCTATCCCTCTCGACAACTCAAAGAATTTGAGAGGAATTATCCTACTCATGATCTAAAGTTGGCAGCAATCATTTTTGCACTAAAGATCTGGAGGCATTACCTGTATGGACAGAAGGTGGAAATCCATACAGATCATAAAAGCCTCAAATATTTCTTCACCCAAAAGGAACTCAACAAGCGGCAACGACGTTGGCTCGAACTGTTGAAAGATTATGATCATACTATTCAATACCATCTTGGAAAAGCGAACATGATAGCTAACGTAATGAGTAGAAGATCATATGCGGGTACGAGTGTGATATTGTCAACATAAATGCCCATTTTGTATGACTTGCAAAGGATGGAGATAGAGTTAAAGATTCCAGGGACCCACGTGATGATGGCAAATATACGAGTATAACCGACTTTAATCGATAAAGTTAAAACTGCTCAAGCTACAGACCTAGAGCTGATGCATATGAGGAAAAAAGTATAAGAAGGTGTTATTTCGGAAGCAAGAATCGATGAAGAAGGAATACTTCGATTCAACTCTAGGCTTTGTGTTCCTAACAATTTTAACTTGAAGTACAAAATCATGATGGAGGCACACAACACACCATTTGCAATCCATCCTGGGAGTACCAAAATGTATCGTGATCTTCGACATATATTTTGGTGGAGCAATATGAAGAGAGAGATCGTGGAGTTTATCTCAAGGTGTCTAACTTGTCAACGAGTCAAGGCGGAGCATCAAGTGCCAAAAGGTCCATTGCAACCACTTGAAATTTCAGAATGGAAGTGGGAGCACATTACCCTAGATTTCGTTATTGGTCTTCCCAAGGTTTCTCAAGGCATAGATGCAATCTAGGTCATTGTTGATAGATTGACCAAGTCTGCTCATTTCTTACCAATACGAGAAACTTATACACTTGAATGTCTTGCTCGTATGTATATAAACGAGATTGTAAGAATGCATGGTACACCAGTATCCATAGTTTCTGATCGAGACCCAAGATTTACTTCAAAATTTTGGGTTAGTTTGCAAAAAGCTATGAGCACGGATTTACGATTTTGTTTGGCATATCATCCTCAAACGGATGGGCAGTCGGAGAGGACTATTCAAACTCTTGAAGATCTATTAAGACTCGGTGTCCTTGACTTCAAGGGAAGTTGGGACAAGTTCTTACCATTAGTGGAGTTTTCCTACAACAACAGTTATGAAGCAAGTATCGGCATGGCTCCATTTGAGGCGTTGTATGGAAGAAAGTGTCGTTCTCCAGTATGCTGGGATTGTGACACCCCCAAATCCCGGTACTTCATTACCTCAAGATTTGGTGTTCACGTAATCAAAACATTCATTTCTAACTACCCAATCATAATAGAATTGAATAATAAAAGAAAACCTGCCCATACAGGATTAAACTTAAATAAAAAAAATCTCCCAGGTTATCCAACCTTTAACAACAATCATTCAAATGCGGAAAATTAAATAACTTCATTACAATCTTCAAATCAAATTCTGAAAGTAAACTATCAAAACTATTACAAGTCTTCAGTATTTATTCATCTTTCCTTTTCCCTTACTGGTGCTAGGTACGTCGCCCATTTCAACTTTAGCTGTAAGAAATTTTACAGGCAAGAGTGAGCAAACAAGGCCCACTTGAGATAACAATAAGTAAATCTTTAAACTTTCACATCAATTGCCAATATTAGGCCCAATAGAACTGAACAATATATTCTATTAACTTTCTGAAAATTATAACATTCACTGAGGGTCTAATGACCACGAATCATGTCCACAGTTATAAGTAATCTTCCAACTTTAACTTTAACAGTCATGAGACTATAAGGACTCCACGTACTTAGGGGGATCAACCCTTCGTACAATGTATTATGCATAACCATTTCAACGCTAAGCGTAAACCTCTATTAAAAGAGTTGTTCATCTCAGTATTTAGAATACAAGTCCGCACCAAAGTAAGTTTGGTTTGGATAAGCTTTCAAGGTAATTTGGAGTTCAACGGACATCAACTAAGGATTAGTTGAATACAAGATAATAACACTATGTTATTGAATGATCATACTGAATAAACATTTCGTTCTAAGTTCATGCTTTAGGAATAATCTAATAGCATAACAATTGAATAACTCATCATACCTTGCTTTGAACAACGTTAAGCTAAGGTTACATCTTAGAATTTAATATCAAGCATGCACAACAAATAATAACTTGAACGATAAACTAAAGGTACTTGCATGCTAATATAACAAGTTTAGAGTTAAGAAAACTTGCACAATTATAAAAGTAAAGTTAGAGAACTTGCATAAGTGTAACATAACAGTGAAAAGTAGCCTTGCTGAATAATAAAGTAGCAAAGGTTAGGGAACTTGCCTCGTGTGTAGGTTAAACAATTACTATTCACGTTCACCCCAAGTCCTACACATACCATATGCATTGACAATACACATTAGTTACACTAACATTACCTTTATGAGTTCCTTTATTACTCTTAGTATAGCTACTAACTAAGTTTAAGTTTAAACAACAACACATCTTTCATGAACATTACTTTTTAGCTTTATTATAACTACTTAAATGATCATGCCATTGCTCCACGTGTACATTAACAACTTGATACAACAACCTAATACATGTCAAATATGTTATCATTAAGTTATACTAATACCCAAAGGGTTGCACTTGCATTCGTGCATCCCGACGCCCTCCGATTGGCTCCAAATACACAACAGTCCTAAATATGGCCATTTTGACTACTGTTACAGACCTCAAATTAAACACCTTAAAGAATGAAAGTTGTAGGTATACTCGTCCTCTTTCCGAATCATCTTGAATTACCTCAATCGGAGTTCGTATGAAAAAGTTATGGCCATTTTACTACAGGAGGTCAAAACTGCCCAACTAGGCCACTTTTCCGGCGCTGAGGCGCGGAACAGTGGCGCTGGGGCGCGAGCTACGGCGCTGGGGCGTGAGCTTCAACGCTGGGCGCGAGCTACCGGCCCATTTTTGGCGCTGGGGCGCGAACCTTGGCGCCAGGGCGTGAAATTTGGCGCTGGGGCGTGAATTTTGACGCTGGGGCGCCGAAACTCACAGAACCAACCCGAAAGACAGAGCAAAGCTACTGTCTAAATTATTTTTAACAACCAATAGCATCTAACAACATGTATAACTTCATAAAAATTACACATAAAAGTTATGAAGCATTTGTGTACTAATTTTACACAACTAAACAACAATAGCAGAGAACTAATTCTCTGAAAACACTGTTATTAGATCAAAACTCCATGGTTAACAAATAAAAATACAGTGAACTGAAATTCTACTGTTATCAACCAAATTTGATTCTTTTGAAATACAAGTATGCCAACATATAAATCAATTCACATGTGTAGTTCAATTTCTCAGTATTAGTTCACAATTTGCATAATCACATACCAATTTTGTTATTTTGCAAATATACGATTCATACATGTTTTTCACAGTGAAAACCAATTTCTCAGTTACGTAATTTAGCATACCATCATATTTATATATTAAACATACAATTATATATAAATACTGACAATTGAATAACAGTTTATATATAAACACGTAATTACCTAACCAATTATACCAACATAGCTTTTACATAAATTTTGGTAAAACTCTTATACACAGTGAAAAACCAGAAAACAGAGACTACCAAGTTCATAGGAAAATGGCTTAAAACATATCTACGTACATATATTAAGGTTTTAGGAACCTACCTTTTTGTTGCTCTAGAAAACTTGTCAATCAAAACTTGTTTTGGACAATCTTGCACTTGGTTTCTTCTCAAACTCTCTGACCTTTTCCTTTCTCTTTTCTTACTTCTCTCAATAATAAACTAGGTACTAACAATGAGCGTAAACCAAAACTGATACACGTAGAATAAAACTGATATGGCAATAATAAGCCTACTTATTATTATCAGTTACCAAACATATAACGTATAATCTTATAAATATATATTTTATTTATATACTTGTTTTATTTATTTTATTAATAATTTAAAAATCAAAAGAAATCTAAAAGCCATAGGCTTTGTTTGGCAACCATTAAAAATTAAATGATTAAAATACTTACACCTTGTTTGGCAAAAACTAAATTAAAATTACTTTAATTTATTTTAATAACTCTTTATAACATAGTTATTTGTTATACTTTATTTAATAACAATTTATTAAATAAATTACTTAATCACATAATTCAATTCACATAACACATTAATTATTTAACAAATAAATAATTAACTAATCACATTAATTATTTAGCAAATAAATAATTAACTAAATAAACTCAATCAAATTGAACAATTACTTATTCAATAATAAACATATCCAATAAATATTTATATAAATTAATAAATATTTATAACTTACATTTAAAAAAATATAAAATGTTACATCATTCCCCTCATATAAGGATTCTGTCCTCAGAATCACAACTCAAACCACACATTCGTTACATTCTTCCCTACTTACAAAGATTCTGTCCTCAGAATCGAAGACACAGATTAAACAAATAACTCAGGGTATTCTTTCAACATTTTCTCTTCGAGTTCCCACGTTGCTTCTTCAGCGTTGTGGTTCCTCCAAATCACCTTCACAGAAGGTATCACTTTAATTCTGAGCACTTGTTCTTTCCTGTCGACTATCTGGATAGGAACCTCTTCATAAGACAAATCTTTCTCGAACTGCAACGGTTCGTACTCGATCACATGTTTGTAGTCGGGTTTATATGGTCGTAACATCGAAATGTGAAAAACATTATGAATATTTTCCAATTCTGGAGGTAGAGCTACCTCATAAGCCACTTCTCCCACTCTTCGCAACACTTCAAAGGGTCCAATAAACCTCGGGCTTAGTTTTCCCTTCTTACCGAAACGAATTTTCCCCTTCCAAGGAGAAACTTTTAGGAATACAAAAGTTCCTACGTCGAATGCACGATCTTGTCTGTGTTGATCAGCATACTTTTTTTGTCTGTCTTGTGCTGCTACTAATCTTGTCCTGATGAGTTTAACAACGTCAGCAGTTTGTTGCACCAATTCTGGTCCTAACAGTTGACGTTCACCAACTTCATCCCAGTACAGTGGAGCTCTGCACTTTCTGCCGTATAACGCTTCATAAGGAGGCATGCCGATGCTCGCGTGATAACTATTATTGTAGGCGAATTCCACCAACGGTAATTGCTCTTCCCAGCTTCCTTTGAAATCCATGACGCATGCTCTCAACATATCTTCCAATGTCTGGATCGTTCGTTCGCTTTGGCCATCTGTTTGCGGATGATATGTCGTACTCATTCGCAACTGTGTTCCCATACATTCTTGTAGTCTCTTCCAGAAGTTTGATGTGAACCTCGGATCTCTGTCTGACACAATTGACACTGGAACTCCATGTCTTGCAATGATCTCTTTAATATATAGTTTTGCCATCTGATCAAGATTGAATCTAATCTTTATTGGCAAAAAGTGTGCAGATTTTGTCAATCTGTCTACTATTACCCAAATCGCATCGTATCCTTTCTGAGTAGTTGGAAGACCCACCACAAAATCCATCGTGATATGCTCCCATTTCCATTCCGGTATTTCCAATGGTTGAAGTAATCCGCTGGGTCTTTGATGTTCGGTTTTTACTCTTTGACATGTCAAACATTTAGCCACACATTCTGCAACATCCCTTTTCATATTCGGCCACCAAAAATGTCGGCGTAAATCTTGATACATTTTCGTGCTTCCTGGATGAATCGAATATCTTGAGCTATGAGCTTCGGTCAGGATTTCGTTTTTCAGTTCTGGTGTTGCTGGAACCCAGATTCTTCCCTCGTACCGTAGTAGTCCTTCGGTATCGACCTTATATTTCGTATTGTTTCCATTAACCATATTCTCTTTTATCTTTCCACATTCTTCATCTTGTAACTGAGCGTTTTTCACCTTGTCCAGTAAAGTTTGACCTGCTTCTAGATGAAATAGTTGTTCGTCGGATTCCTGTGGAAATTTGATTTCCAATTCTAACTTTATCATTGCTGAAATGAGCTCCTCCTGAGTTGTTATCAACATTAATTTCTCCCGACCTTTCCTACTTAAAGCATCCGCAACCACATTCGCTTTGCTCGGATGATAAAAGATCTCACAATCGTAATCCTTTATCAATTCCATCCATCTCCTCTGACGCATGTTCAGGTCCTTCTGATTGAAAATATACTTCAGACTTTTGTGGTCTGTGTAGATCTCATATTTCTCTCCATACAGATAATGTCTCCATATCTTGAGAGCAAATACCACTGCAGCCAATTCTAAATCATGAGTCGGGTAACCTTTCTCATAATCCTTCAGTTGTCTTGATGCATAGGCAATAACTTTGTCGTTCTGCATAAGAACACAACCCAACCCTTTGTGTGAGGCATCACTATACACCACAAAATTTCCTGTATTATCCGACAGGGTTAACACAGGTGCCATACTTAGCTTCTTCTTCAAATCTTGGAAGCTCTCTTCACATTTCTCCGTCCACACAAATTTTACAGCTTTCCTTGTCAAATTTGTTAGCGGAGTGGCTATCTTAGAAAAATCTTGAATGAATCTTCTATAATAACCGGCCAGCCCCAAGAAACTCCTCACCTCCGAAGGTGTTCTTGGTTGTTCCCAATTGATTATAGCTTCCACTTTCGATGGATCTACTGAAATCCCATCTTTGTCAATCACATAACGCAAAAATTGTACACGATCGAGCCAAAATTCACACTTAGAAAACTTCGCGTACAACTTTTCCTTTCTTAGTGTCTCCAATGTCAGACGTAAATGTTCCACGTGTTCTTCTTGAGTTTTGGAATACACCAGAATGTCGTCGATAAACACCACTACGAACTTGTCTAAAAATGGTTTAAACACCCTGTTCATCAAATCCATGAACGCAGCAGGTGCATTGGTTAAACCAAAAGACATCACCAGAAACTCGTAATGTCCATATCGAGTTCTGAATGTCGTTCGTGGTATATCCTCCTTCCTCACTTTCAACTGGTGATACCCACTTCTCAAATTAATTTTCGAAAAGTATTTAGCACCCTTCAACTGGTCAAACAAGTCATCTATTCTTGGCAACGGGTATTTGTTTTTAATAGTGACTTTGTTTAACTCCCTGTAATCAATGCAAAGACGCATTGACCCGTCCTTCTTCTTTACGAATAAAACTGGCGCTCCCCACGGCGATACACTTGGTTGAATATATTTCTTGTCTAGCAGTTCTTGCAACTGTACCATCAGTTCCTTCATTTCTACCAGAGCCATTCTGTACGGAGCCTTTGATATCAGAGCTATTCCCGGCACTAAGTCGATCACGAATTCAATTTCTCTGTCCGGCGGAAGTCCTGGCAAATCTTCTGGAAACACGTCTTCGAATTCTCTCACTACCGGTATTTCTTCTAATTTCACACCTTTCTTCTGAGTATCGACTATGTAATCTAAATAGCCCACACAACCTTGACTCAACAACTTCTTGGCCTGCATAGTCGTCAGACATTTCATTTGTCTTGGCGACTTGCTACCATAGAATACTACCTTTGACGGAGTAATAAGGTTTACACACTTCTTTTGGCAGTCAATTACTGCTCCATAATTGAACAACCAATCCAGTCCCAAAATTACATCAAATTCCCCGAGTCTAATCGGAATCAAATCTACTAACAAGATATTCCCCTTAATGTTCACCCTACAGTTCTTGTAAACAAACCTAATAGGGATTATTTCCTTATTCGCAATTTCTATGTTCAAAGGAAAATTCAGTTCTTCTCTAGGCAATTCTAACCTCTTAGCAAATTCATCAGATATAAACGAGCAAGTAGCACCCGAATCAAATAATACATATGCATCAATATCATTGATTGGGATAATACCTGACACCACATTCTTTGATTGCACAACATCTTGCACAGTCATGTTGAAGGTTCTGGCTGTGGGTTTGTTTGATGCTGCAGGTCCTGTAATAGCCCACGTACCTCCATTGTTACCTCCTCCATTGTTTCTGGTTGTCCCTCCCTCCTTCTTCTTAGGGCATTCACGAGCAAAATGCTCCTTGGATCCGCATGTGAAGCACGCCTTCTTCTTCGGTTGAGTGCAGTTTGGGGCGATGTGACCCTCCTGGCCACAATTGTAGCAAACTCGTTTCCCCATCAAGCACGCACCCTTGTGAAATTTCCCACATGTCGCACATGCTTCAAACTTCTTATTCTGTTGGTTACCCTGCTGGTTTCCAGTACCCATACTTCCATTCCACTTTCTCTTCAAGTTGTTGTTGTTGTTGTTGTTGTTATTTCCACTGCTACCACCTCCATTCTTAATCTCATTCTCATTCTTTTTCTTCTTTTGTTCCTGATTGAACTTTGTCACTGCCTCACCTCCACCTTCAGCGAGTATTGCTTTCTCCATCACCGCTGCAAATGTCTTCAACTGGAATAGGGAAACCCTACTGTACAGCCAGGGCTTCAGTCCCTGTTCAAACCTCTTCGCCTTGCGTTCGTCTGTGCTAACCTGATATGGCGCAAACCTCGCCAATTCGTTGAATTTTGCGGCATACTCGGATACCGACATCGTCCCTTGCTTCAGCTCTAGAAACTGTACTTCTAGCTGACTCTTTGAACTCTCCGGGAAATAGGTCTCGAAGAACAACTCCTTAAACCTATCCCAGGTCATCACTCCTGGCCCTTCACGAGTTTTATTGGCCTGCCACGAATAACTAGCTTCTGCTTTCAACATGAAAGTTGCGAAAGTCGTCTTCTGGTCATCCCCTACCCTAGCGACATCGAACACCTTCTCTATCTCCATAATCCAGGTTTGAGCTTCAACTGGATTCATAGACCCACGGAATTCAGGTGGTCCAACCGCCTTAAACTCCTTAAACGTTGTACTATGGTTTTGAGGTTGATTCTGTAACGCTCCTGTCAATAGTGTCACTAGTTGTTGAACGGGATTCGCATCAACATTGTCGTTAGCTTCTTCGGTGGTTCTCTATCGTGTTGGTTGACGTCTGGGAGGCATTTTCTGTTTAAAATAAAACATCTATTAGACCATTACTCAACTTCTTTAAGTATTTCTAATTAACTTGCCTCTACAAAAGAAATAACCACATAGCACATAACACTTTGAATAAAATAATAACTTTTATTTATTCATAAACTTTTTGAAAACATAACACAATAGCATCTCTGCTATCTACATCATTTCCTGAACTACAAAAGTTTCAGGACAACACCATTATTATCATATCCCATGGTTACTTAACACTAGGGATTTACACATTATTTAATACATATTACGTGTATTACAGGCACACTTTCTACGATGATCTATTAAGATACTTCTTAGCCCTATCACGTTCTTCCTCCATGACTAGAAACATCGTTCTTCGATCAAACACAAATGATGGCAGCGTCTCGAACTGAATCGGATATCCCATAACTCGATCTTGAGCTCGATTAATTGCGGTGTCGAATACTTTGACCATTTCTTCCATCTTCATCCTTATTGCATGTGAGCTCCTTACTGCTCTTCCAGTTCGTTGATAAGCTTCTTCGTATGCATATTCAGCTCTTGCCCTCTTAGCCGCTTCTTCTCTCAGCCTGCCCTTCAGTTCAGCAACCATCTCGATCAATTGTTCCTTCTCTCCTTCAGTCTGTGTTAGTTTCTCCTTGGCGTTTGTCAGTCGTTCATCACGATCCTGGATCTCGCCGTCTTTTTGTGTAATTGTAGTATGTTGTTCAGCTACTATCTCCTGCAACTCCTCCACTGTATCTTGTAGTTCCACGTTAAGGTCGTGCACTTCATCATATACACGGCCAGCTATCGAGTTAAGAGAAATCCTTTCCTCCTCATCCTCGTCATCCTCATCCTCCTGCGGTAACTCAATGGGATCCTCCTCGTCTGTCTCCACATCATCATCCTCATCCTCAACTACTGTGACCAACGGGGCTGACTCCCGTGGCAATAGTTGTTCCCAAACTACCTGAACATCGCGAGGTTCCTCCTCTATAGGCATTTGAGGTCCCTCCTCCCTAGCCTGACTGGACTCTCCAACATTAGTCATCCTGACAACAAAGTTTTAAAGTTTTAATTAATAATCATTACTACTCGACACTCACGAGTACATAAACATAAGCACATAAGCACATAAGTGTTTTATTACTTCTTTCTTAAAACTCGATAAGAGTTAACTCCACTATCTTTTCAAAAGGTTACTTCCTAAGGCTTTTCCCCCACCTAAGGTTCATAACCTAAAGCTCTAATACCAACATGTGACACCCCCAAATCCCGGTACTTCATTACCTCAAGATTTGGTGTTCACGTAATCAAAACATTCATTTTTAACTACCCAATCATAATAGAATTGAATAATAAAAGAAAACCTGCCCATACAGGATTAAACTTAAATAAAAAAAATCTCCCAGGTTATCCAACCTTTAACAACAATCATTCAAATGCGGAAAATTAAATAACTTCATTACAATCTTTAAATCAAATTCTGAAAGTAAACTATCAAAACTATTACAAGTCTTCAGTATTTATTCATCTTTCCTTTTCCCTTACTGGTGCTAGGTACGTCGCCCATTTCAACTTTAGCTGTAAGAAATTTTACAGGCAAGAGTGAGCAAACAAGGCCCACTTGAGATAACAATAAGTAAATCTTTAAACTTTCACATCAATTGCCAATATTAGGCCCAATAGAACTGAACAATATATTCTATTAACTTTCTGAAAATTATAACATTCACTGAGGGTCTAATGACCACGAATCATGTCCACAGTTATAAGTAATCTTCCAACTTTAACTTTAACAGTCATAAGACTATAAGGACTCCACGCACTTAGGGGGATCAACCCTTCGTACAATGTATTGTGCACAACCATTTCAACGCTAAGCGTAAACCTCTTTTAAAAGAGTTGTTCATCTCAGTATTTAGAATACAAGTCCGCACCAAAGTAAGTTTGGTTTGGATAAGCTTTCAAGGTAATTTGGAGTTCAACGGACATCAACTAAGGATTAGTTGAATACAAGATAATAACACTATATTATTGAATGATCATACTGAATAAACATTTCGTTCTAAGTTCATGCTTTAGGAATAATCTAATAGCATAACAATTGAATAACTCATCATACCTTGCTTTGAACAACGTTAAGCTAAGGTTACATCTTAGAATTTAATATCAAGCATGCACAACAAATAATAACTTGAACGATAAACTAAAGGTACTTGCATGCTAATATAACAAGTTTAGAGTTAAGAAAACTTGCACAATTATAAAAGTAGAGTTAGAGAACTTGCATAAGTGTAACATAACAGTGAAAAGTAGCCTTGCTGAATAATAAAGTAGCAAAGGTTAGGGAACTTGCCTCGTGTGTAGGTTAAACAATTACTATTCACGTTCACCCCAAGTCCTACACATACCATATGCATTGACAATACACATTAGTTACACTAACATTACCTTTATGAGTTCCTTTATTACTCTTAGTATAGCTACTAACTAAGTTTAAGTTTAAACAACAACACATCTTTCATGAGCATTACTTTTTAGCTTTATTATTACTACTTAAATGATCATGCCATTGCTCCACGTGTACATTAACAACTTGATACAACAACCTAATACATGTCAAATATGTTATCATTAAGTTATACTAATACCCAAAGGGTTGCACTTGCATTCGTGCATCCCGACGCCCTCCGATTGGCTCCAAATACACAATAGTCCTAAAGATGGCCATTTTGACTACTGTTACAGACCTCAAATTAAAAAACTTAAAGAATGAAAGTTGTAGGTCTACTCGTCCTCTTTCCGAATCATCTTGAATTACCTCAATCGGAGTTCGTATGAAAACGTTATGGCCGTTTTACTACAGGAGGTCAAAACTGCCCAACTAGGCCACTTTTCCGGCGCTGAGGCGCGGAACAGTGGCGCTGGGGCGCGAGCTACGGCGCTGGGGCGCGAGCTACGGCGCTGGGGCGTGAGCTTCAACGCTGGGCGCGAGCTACCGGCCCATTTTTGGCGCTGGGGCGCGAACCTTGGCGCCAGGCGTGAAATTTGGCGCTGGGGCGTGAATTTTGACGCTGGGGTGCCGAAACTGACAGAACCAACCCGAAAGACAGAGCAAAGCTACTGTCTAAATTATTTTTAACAACCAATAGCATCTAACAACATGTATAACTTCATAAAAATTACACATAAAAGTTATGAAGCATTTGTGTACTAATTTTACACAACTAAACAACAATTGTAGAGAACTAATTCTATGAAAACACTGTTATTAGATCAAAACTCCATGGTTGACAAATAAAAATACAGTGAACTGAAATTCTACTGTTATCAACCAAATTTGATTCTTTTGAAATACAAGTATGCCAACATATAAATCAATTCACATGTGTAGTTCAATTTCTCAGTATTAGTTCACAATTTGCATAATCACATACCAATTTTGTTATTTTGCAAATATACGATTCATACATGTTTTTCATAGTGAAAACCAATTTCTCAGTTACGTAATTTAGCATACCATCATATTTATATATTAAACATACAATTATATATAAATACTGACAATTGAATAACAGTTTATATATAAACACGTAATTACCTAACCAATTATACCAACATAGCTTTTACATAAATTTTGGTAAAACTCTTATACACAGTGAAAAACCAGAAAACAGAGACTACCAAGTTCATAGGAAAATGGCTTAAAACATATCTACGTACATATATTAAGGTTTTAGGAACCTACCTTTTTGTTGCTCTAGAAAACTTGTCAATCAAAACTTGTTTTGGACAATCTTGCACTTGGTTTCTTCTCAAACTCTCTGACCTTTTCCTTTCTCTTTTCTTACTTCTCTCAATAATAAACTAGGTACTAACAATGAGCGTAAACCAAAACTGATACACGTAGAATAAAACTGATATGGCAATAATAAGCCTACTTATTATTATCAGTTACCAAACATATAACGTATAATCTTATAAAAATATATTTTATTTATATACTTGTTTTATTTATTTTATTAATAATTTAAAAATCAAAAGAAATCTAAAAGCCATAGGCTTTGTTTGGCAACCATTAAAAATTAAATGATTAAAATACTTACACCTTGTTTGGCAAAAATTAAATTAAAATTACTTTAATTTATTTTAATAACTCTTTATAACATAGTTATTTGTTATACTTTATTTAATAACAATTTATTAAATAAATTACTTAATCACATAATTCAATCCACATAACACATTAATTATTTAACAAATAAATAATTAACTAATCACATTAATTATTTAACAAATAAATAATTAACTAAATAAACTCAATCAAATTCAACAATTACTTATTCAATAATAAACATATCCAATAAATATTTATATAAATTAATAAATATTTATAACTTACATTTAAAAAAAAATATGAAATGTTATAGGGATGAGGTGGGTGAAGCAACGTTGTTGGGACCAGAATTGGTACGTATGACTACGGAAAAGATTCAAATGATCCGGCAACATATAAAAACCTCACAAGATCGACAAAAGAGTTATGATGATCTTCATCGGAAGGACGTGGAGTTTAATGTTGGAGAACATGTGTTGTTAGGTGTTGCTCCATGGAAAGGAGTTACGAGAATTGGAAAAAGAGGAAAGCTCAATCCTCGATTCATTAGCCCATTTGAAATCCTATACCGAGTAGGAACTGTGGCCTATAGACTCGCTTTACCGCCAAGTATGTCTCGTGTTCATAACGTTTTTCACATGTCCATGTTACGTAAATATGTGGAATACCCGAACCATATTATTGAGTTAGAACATGACGAAATAGAGGTAGATTTAACGTATGAAGATGTTCCTATTAAAATCTTAGATAAGAAGGAGCATATTCTACGCTCCAAGGTTATACCTCAAGTCAAAGTTTTATGGAGACACCACGATGTTGAGAAAATGACCTGGGAGTTAGAATCTGAAATGAAATCAAGGTATCCTCACCTCTTCATCATACCAGGTATGTACCCTAATTTTGAGTGCGAAATTTTATAAGAAGGGGAGGTTGTAAGACCCCAACTTTTATGAATAAAGATGAATTTTCTATAAATATCATTTTTGAATATTATGGAATGAATTTGATATAATGTTATAGTTGTGGGTAATATTTATAAATTTTGCAAAGTACGCAAGTTGTTATATAATATTTGATTGGTCGGGGAATATTCGTTTTAACAGGGAATATTCGTACGATGGCACAATCATTGGTGGACCCCACAACGGAATTATTGTCAGAATGAGAAAATGACAGAAATATCTTTTTATAAAAATAACGGCGGAAGTTTTACCGTTTACTGTTGAAATACCCAGTGTTAAAAGTACAGTAATACGCGTGGTTGCATAGTAGCACACGGTATTGATTATTGATGCTTACGTGAGAAGTCACTTAGTTTTGTTCAATTATTGCTACAGTAATTGCTGCATAGTATCTCACGTTATTTGATTCAATTGTTGTCCATATTTTATATATTATTAAATCAATAATTGAAATGACAAGTTATTCATATTATTATTTGTATAATTAACAATGTCTAGAAAGTTCTGTCGAGGAGAGGTTTGGTCACCTAATTACGCGCCAATAGAGAGAAATCCTTATTGGAAAGTCCCCTCTTTCCTGGGAACTATCTAGTTGTTAATATTAAGAGTTATAATAATATGAATAAAGGTTGTTAAAAATATTGAGGGGATTTTTATGAAGTATTTGATGTAAAATTTGCTTATTTTATGGACCCCCATTTACCCATTTTTTAAAATAATCGGTAGAAAATTATTTAATGTAATAAAGGTGGGGTCACATGTGGGGCCCACTAGAGGAAAAATGAAATGGGTGGAGGATTGGATGAAAGGATTCACGGAATGGAGTGGTGTATATATATATATATATATATATATATATATATATAACCTTTGCCTTACGGCAAAGGCAAAGCCAGACATTCACATTCACACACACACACACACACACACACACACACATATATATATATATATATATATATATATGTATATATATTATAAGTCTTGTTTTATTTGATTTTAAATAGAATATATTATTTTTATTTCAAGTTTTTATTTTATTAGAATATTTTATTGCATAGTAATGCACAGTAAAAATCAAAATTCAAAAAAATTTCATACGAACAGCGCCCGTGAATCCTGTCTACTGTGTGTCCATGAAAAACTTTTCTAAATAGTATCCTTCCATTCTCCTATAAATAGGTTGCTTAGTTAGAATTGAAAATCACACCAGAATCAGAGAATTCTTCTTCTATAATATTGAGTGTATTTCTTTCGAGTTTTAGAAAGTTTTGAGCGTAGAAAACGGTGAAAGTTTTCTTCAAGAATATCCCCACTATACCAGTTGGAATACTCTTCTTTTCAAAGTAAGGGATGTTATTTTTGTTCAATATTCGTATGAAATAATATTTTCTTCCATACTCTGTAGTATGTAAGTAATATTATTTCGTTTCAGATTTTGAATTATATTCTCATTTTCTTAAAGTTTTGGCTTCTATACTCCATGAAATTAGTAGAATATCCTTGATATATGCGCTTCATCTAGTATCTTTTCATGAAAATATTATTCTGAGCATTCTTGATAAGTTTTAACTTTTTCATGTCAAGGTACTATTTACGGGATTACTATTCCCAAAGTTACTATTCACGAGATACTATTCACTACGTTACTATTTACCCGGGGTACTATTCATGATAAAAATTAATTTCTTTTCGGTCTAAATCATTTTTGATACAATATTATTCTTGAATTTTACTCCACAAAGCAGTATTATGTTAACAATTTGGACATTATTGAATTCTGGATAAATTAAATTATAAATCTTTAAAAATTTATCCTTTGCTTTCTTTAATTGAATTCTTATATCATTGTCATCATCCTCATACTTATATTGTTATGAAAGTCATCTTTGACCCGTAGTGCATAAATAGACTTGGTATGATTATGACTAGGGACTATTCGGTATAATCATGACCGTAATGTTACAAATAATGTGGTAAAAGTCCTCATTGACCCGTAGTGCATTGATGGACAGTTGTTGGAATGATAATGATCATTGATGAAAACACGAATATCCTTGGCCCGTAATGCATGGATAATTTGTGGTCGTGATACTAATGAATATCCTTGGCGGTAGTGCAGAGATGATTCGATGATGTGGATTATTTATTAAGCTGAGTCTCAGCGATAAAAGTGATGAAAAATATTTTAAATCGTAGAAGATAGTAGATTTTATACTCTACTTGACTTTTCTAATGGATTGCTTGTTCCGCTGCAGTTAAACTTAATGTTTATTATATTTTATCAGTTTAACACTGTTGAAGGCTAACGATAATTTATTCTACATTATCTTAGTCATAATATTTCTTAATGGGCTAGTTGAGCTCACCCTTTGCTTTCATTGTTCTCTTCAGGAAATGAGAATATAGTTGGGACTTGTCGGAGAACGGAGTGACGATTCAGATGTTTGCATTAGTAGTCCTCACTATTTATGTGAAATAGTGTGATAATAAATGAGGACTTATTTTGAGTTTGAATACTGTCTAGAAGACAATATTTGTATTAAAACTCACAGCTCATGTTGTATAATTAAGTTTGTATTTGTATTCAGTACCATGTATTTGGCGACTCAGAATGGGTGAAGTATACCTATTTTGGGGCGTCACATGGACTGTTTGGTTGCATATTTCGTACGGAATGATATATTCCTGTTGGAATGTTAGTAAGATTAAAATAAATAAAAATCATTCTGGAGGGAGGGTCTTGAATAAATTATTTCATCATTTAATTTTGGTCAATTAACTATAATACCCTTGTAAAGATATAATAGGGTTTTATTGTAAAGATATAATATGGTTTTATCGTTTCTTTATTCAGTCGATCGATATTGTCCCAAGAGGAGGAGAACGAAGAGAGGAGAAGTAAGATCGATCCATAGTTGAGATCAGTACATAATCAATTCATAAATCAATTTCAGCATAGTTTTATGGCTCCCAATACATCGAGAGATGTCGACTCAAATCACCCAAGAACTCTGGGTTTGCCACCTGAATACTCGAGATGTCCCTACGGGGAACATGTGCAGTAGGAGCGGGGTCCGCAACTGGAACATCCTCCTCCTCGTCCTCGACGTCCGGCACATCAACTTGGACTGGACGTATCACCGCCTCCACTAACCAACGAGGCCGTCTAACAGAACGGGGTCGAGGCACTTCAGAAGCCCTCCCCCGTACACCAGAAGTGGTCTTGCGGGAACTACTCGGCTGATCCGAATCCATAATATCTGTACAAAAGTGTCCAAATCACCTCAGAAAGGGTGTGGTAATTTCTAACCTAGAGCTTTCTTTTCAAAATGCATTTTATGACTACAAGCATGCATGAATTACTTTAACATACATCTACAATAGAGTTAAAAATACATGACTATTCAATGCCTACATTTTGAAAATTTTTTGCTATAGTCCCTTTTGGAAATAGGACTATCCACATGTACATAGGCATGACTAGGTGGCCATTCAGTAGCACACCTGCCCACAGTTATATACATACTATATGCATTAAAATTCAAAGTCATCAATCCATAAGAGTAGTTTAATTACCAGGATTACTTTGCATTTTACCTTTTGCTCATTTGTCCTCAAATAGGATAAGAAATAGTAGAAAAAGGTGCCCATTTGACTGTCTCAAAAGTTAAAAATTTTCACATCATTATGTTCAGCTTGATTTAATACTAACTTTTACTATGTTGAATATTTTTTATCAAGTCATTTGAGCATGCCTATTCACTACTAGTTGTTTAAATGCATTTTATGTGATAAGTCATTTTCCAACGGATAAAAACTAGAAAAGAAGACATACATACGTTACCAGGACAGTGTAGAACACTTGTACAGTGATAGAATTTGCAGAAAGTCGGCAGAACTCAGCAGATCTGAAGAAGAGCTCTCGGATTTTCTTCGCGGCGCAACTCGAAAATGACTTATGAAAGCCTCCTGCAGCCATTTAATAGCCACGGCTGGCCGCAGGTGCACCTGCGGCTGCTACAGGTGTACCTGCGGCACCCCTTCGTGGGTCCTACCCCTCCGACTTGGTTCATTTTGAGTTGCAACGGAGTTCTCATAAGTTGAAAAAGCCAAATCAGGAATAAAAACGCTACGCGATTGAGCGGATTACCTTACAATCCTGGTTTTTCTCAGATCAAGCCATGGGTCTGCAAATCACTCATTGGTATTCACCCGAGCATAGGGAACACTATGCCAATGATCTCAGCTGTTACAAATCACATTCGGCAATACCTTGCGTAGGTCCAATGCCGCCAATTCAGGGTCGTCACCCTAATTTTTAAACAACCCCGACGGGGGTTACAACGCGTGTTTATCCATTGATTCACACGTCAATGAAGGTCAATCAGCCTTAACAGCATGCCCAACAGGGGTTTTTATCCAGTGACGTACGTGTCAGCGAAAGTCAGGCAACCCTGACAACACATACTATTGGCAGTAAATCCAACAGAACATTGATATGTCCTGGCGATACAAACCAGGGAAGATCGGCATCATCGAGGAGGATCGATGATGGAACATTTTATACACAACCTAAAACAGACAGAGCGTTATCCCCACAGATCTTTCGTACACGAGAGGCACATCTTCGGAATCAAGTCTGTATCAAGGATTAAGGACTTTGGTGATAACCCCAACGTCAACATCATATAAAATTTGGATCACACATCCAGTCCGGTCATCATTGCCAATCCCCGATAGAAGCAATAGGGAGCCGGTAATCATCCCCACCATGTTGGGTAACAACCCAATACACATTTATCATACATTTGCATCATGTTGCTGCACATTGCATCATGTTTATCTTGTTGCATTTCAAGTGTCTAGGATTCTTTATCCTATCCATGCACTGCATTGCATGAATATGATAAAGAGGGGCATCTGTAGACACTCAAAATTTTCTACACACACTACAGGAAAAATGTCTAACAGCGACCAAAAACATCTGCGACTGACCCTTTCGGTCGCTAATAACATTAACAGCGACCGACAGTAGCGACTGCAATGTAATTTCATTGCTATTATCATTAGCGACCGTATGCGGTCGCTAATAGGTGCGTACTCGGTCGCTGAAGATATTTTCCCTCCAAAAAATTGGCGCAAAAGGAGAGCGGCAAGCCGGATAGCGACTGATTCATAACAGCGACCGCATTCGGTCGCTACTAATGCCACGTGTTTAAAAATCACCGACCGCGTGCGGTCGCAAACAGCGGTCGCTGATTTAAATTAATCTCAGTCGAACCAGGTATTCAGCCAGAACCGAAAACGAGAAGAAAGGAGAAGAAAAGGAGAAGAAATGAGAGGGAGGCGCGATTTCATACTGCTCTTAGCATCTATCTCATCTAAAATAGTATATATGGAGATGAAGATTTAACGGAAGTGGGGAAAATCAAGCTATTCTCTAGTAAAGTAAAGCACAAGTGAAGGTAATTTGTGTTTTTTCCCTCTTTCTTCTTTATGATGTTACTGATTTAAAAGTTCTTATATGGCTACGAGAATCGGATAATAGAATCATTTAGAAATATTTGGTATTAGTGATGTGATGCAATTAAAATGGGCTTGATTAATTTACTGGTATTAGTGATAATGGAATCATTTACTGATTTAAAAGTTCTTATTAGTGATGTGTTGAATTAATTTCATATAGAAATCTGGGGTTCTTATAATGATGAGTATGGATATGTTGATGTATGATTTTCTGATATTCAATTCTAAGTGAAAAATCAAAGAATTGAGTTTTATGAAGAAAATAAACTAATTAGTTTTTAAATGTGCTACTTAGTCATATGTATGGCTGAATAGTAAACTGTTTTGGTTGTTCTATGAATTGTTATGGCTGGAAATGAATAGAGGAGATAGGTTGGGTTGTGGAGTAATAAAGGGGATAAGCATGGGTTTATGATATAAACCAATAACTATGAATAAGGGGGATAAGCATGGGTTTATGGAGTAATAAGGGGGATAAGCATGGGTTTAACACCACATGTTTGAAAAAAGTCCCAAATGGACTGTTTTGTCTAAAAGTCAGATATTAGGGAACTTGGGTACTGTTTTGGACAACATATTATGATTGAAATGAAGGGGTTCTATATGCTAAAAATATTTCAATATACCATGTATATTATATCTAGAGTTAGGTGTAAACTAATCTTTGAATCAAAGATGGGGCAAATAAGCTAAGTTGGGGCCGCGGGGCCACACGAGGCCACGTCAAGCTTAGCCAAGCCTCACGGGGTCAAGCCAAACTGAATATATTGTTGCTGAAATTTAGATAAATTGTTGTTGATATTACTGAAATTGGGACAATTTTTGGGCTTCTTATTGTTGTTACTAATATTAGATTCTCCTAAATTATGCTCTGAAATTGGTCAAGTATGCATGCCCTCGTGCATGTGGATAATCCATATTATAGGGGAAGATTCTGCCAAAAAATTTTTCATATATAAGTCAAATGGCTATATAACTTGAACATTAGGGCTTAACCTAAAACCTTGGTTGTAGTATATGATCATACTTATACCAATCCAATAACTTGAACATGAGTATGACATAAAACATAACTAGGAATTAAGTTTATCCATAATTCAATTAAGAAGAAGGTTCAAAGAAGTTTATCCATAATTCACAGTCGAGAAGACATACTTGTCTAAATCTTCATATATAAGTCAAATGGCCATATATGCATTCGTATTCACAAGGGCTAATAGTATGCCTTCTTCTGCAATCTTGAAATACGCATCGTTATAGTTTCTAGAACACGTTCCAAATTCCATTGGTTATTCTTCAAACTTGACCATCAAGATATTTTCATCACCTAATGTCCTATCATTTGCAGACCATGCATGATGCAATGATTCATATTCTACCCCTAGGAATCTATTGTCTTTAGGTTGTTTTGGAATGTATCCTTGTTTAATTTCCGAATAATCATATATGATGCACACTCATGTTATATATGTACATATACATGTATATGTATTTATAAGCATCATAAATGGGATTGAGCTGAATTGTAAATCTCTAACAAGGGAATACAATAATTCATGTCAACATAGGTACCGTGGAATCATGGACCTCTATTCAGACCGTAGTTGGATGACACGACGAAAGTCAAGTGCCCAGATAGGTGCTACAGCTGAATTTAGAGTTGGTTGCCAAGTGTTTTTGGATTATGCGTATAGTCACCCGGAATGTATGAATGGTAAGTCGCAGATACGATGTCCATGTTTGAAGTGTAAGAATGTAAATTATATGGACAGAGACGTGATAAACTATCATTTACTTGTTTCTGGATTCATGAGAAATTACGAAGAATGCTGGTGGGCACATAGATAGAGAAGAGGTGGTGGCATCACAGAAGTACACAATTCGGGCAGTAGTACTCATCGTATGAATGAAATGGTTCATGATATTGCAGGGCCAGATTTTGATTGGGAACAAGGCAAAGAACAACCTATGAATTCTGATGCCAAAGACTTCTTTAAGTTGTTAGACGAGGGTAGCGAGCCATTGTGGCATGGTTGCACCAAACACACTACATTGTCTATAGTGGTGACATTACTTAACATCAAGGCTGATCACAACATGAGCCGTGAGTGTTTTGAGTCGCTCTTGAAGGCTATTAAGAGTATGTTTCCTGACGGTGAGAAATTGCCTGATAACTATTACTTTTGTAAGAAAATGGTGAAGAAGTTGGGTCTTGGATACCAAAAGATCGATGCATGCCCCAACGATTGCATGTTGTTTTATAAGGAAAACGAATAGATGACAAGGTGCACGTTTTGCAGTCATGATCGGTTTAGGCCTAATAAAGAGGGTGTGACTGCAAAAAAATCAAGTATACCGTTTAAGATTCTAAGGTATTTTCCAATAACACATAGGCTAAAAAGATTGTACATGTCTTCAAGAACAGCTGAACATATGAGTTGGCATGCGAAATCTCCAGCTAAAGATGGAGAACTAAATCATCCCGCAGATGGGCAGGCTTGGAAAGATTTCAACATAGCACATCCTGGGTTTGCATTGGAACCTAGAAATGCGAGGCTTGGATTGTCCACCGATGGTTTCAATCCGTTTGGCCACTCAGCTGTTCCGTACTCATGTTGGCCTGTGATTGTTACTCCGTACAACTTGCCTCCTTGGATGTGTATGAAATAGCCATACTTGTTTCTTTCACTCGTGGTTCCTGGTCCTAAGAGGAAGGTGAAGAATAGAGCTTATGTCGAGGGGTCGATATGTGAGGCATACAGTTTCGATAAGATATCTACGTTTGTCTTAGACTATTTTTCGGACGAAGTCTTGACAAAGGCCAATCGAGTATCGAGACATGATGATGGGGGAAATGTTGAACTAAATGGTCGGCTCTGTGTATTTGGTCTATCGGGCCGCGCTTATGGAAAAGGGAAGCGCTTATTCCTCTCTGAGCAAGTATTACATGTTGCACATACTTACATTCTTCTCAATTGCGAGGAGATTGATGAATTTGTGAGGTACATATGTAAACTTGATAATTTATCTTTTAAGTTGAAAATTTATTCCAATATGTTAATTTTTATAACATGGTACAGATTGTACGATGACGAGTTAAAAGTGAAGCATCCCGGCATAACTGATAAAGATATTCAAATCAATCGGGATAAAAACTTTGCACTTTGGCTAAAGGAAAAAGTAAGTTCAATTTTTAAGCACGTAGTTCAATTTTTAACTATGACTTCATTTAATAAGATGGAGTTTTTGTAGGCTTTGACTGAGGTATCAACGATTCTGGCTAATGTACAAGTCCTAGCTATGGAACCAGACAGGGACCAAGTCAGCCGCAATGGTTACAAAATAAATGGTTGTGAATTTCACACAAAGGCATATGGGCGTGGTAAAAGAACAACGAACTCTGGAGTGTGTGTCCAAGGAGATTGTTACAATGAGCTTGGTCGTGCCTTTTATGGGGAGTTGGAGGAAATCGTAGAGTTGTCGTATAAGGGCACTTACGGGGGTCATATTCACTTGTTCAAGTGCCGTTGGTTTGATTCAGAAAAAGGGATACGTGTTGACAGACATGGAATCATCGATATTGACCTCCATAGGTCTGCATACTCCAACGAACCGTTTGTTTTACCAACTCAAACAGCATAAGTATACTACACTCCTAGTCCTGTTAGGAAAAGGGATAGACCGCCTACAGATTGGCAAGTTGTAATTCATACTCCCGCGCATAGTCGTGTAGAATTAGTTGATGGGGAGATTTACCAAGAGCAGATGCTTCATAGTCAAACTATAATAAATGTGGAGGACGACAATGAAGTAATCCAGTTAGATGGCGGAGATGAACCACATGAATTAGATCCTGAGTCAATACTTGTGTCAGATGTCATTGATAGTGAGGAGGAAGAGTTATTGACTGAATCTGACACTGAATCTGAAGTAGATGATGGTTATGAATCTGCAACATGTATACAAATTGATTCTGAATCAGACACTGACACTTGAAATGTATGTTTAGCATTACACTTTTTTATATTCATATATATACATGTTTATATCACTGTCATGCATATTTATGTACTAAACTATTTAAATGCAACTTTTATTTATTGTCATTTTATATTCATATATATATATATATATGTTTATATCACTGTCATGTTTATTGTCATATATATATATATATATATATATATATATATGTAATCAAACATGACTCATAATAACATCTTGAAATTTGTAATATACAGATGGCTTCTGAAGCAGCGCAAAAAAAGCGCGGCTTGGGTAGGGGGCCTAATCATGTGCCCAAGGCCCTAGTAATCCAGATGATCGGGTTCTTATTCAGATTCGCCCTCCTCCGAATAGCACGTACGTCCCGCATATATCATTTAAGATTCCATTTATTGTATATTGGTAATGTTTTGATTGATATTATATTGGTAATGTATATGGGTTTGAATTTTTTACTGCTTTAATTTGCATTCAATCGTTATTGTTTTGGTCTTATATATTGTATTGAAAGTTTGTATATTTCTCTTGGTTTGTGTATTGGATGCCTAGAAATGTCCATATATGCATGTCGTCGTGCATGTGGCTAGTCTATATTACAGGGGAGACTCTGGCGAATTTTTTTTAAGTATAAGTTTGAAAAATGTTCATAAGTATTATAACTTAGATATAATTTGCTTTAATATATGCTAATCGATGTTGTATATTATAGTGATTTTTCAGATAATAAGATCGTCAAGTGTATATCACAGCTGTGTTTACAGAATTGGCCTACACTTGTGATTACGTGGGCGAGCACACCTATCGCCCACAAGGATGCTGTTTGGGCAGAATTTCAGGTATTTTTTTTTAATTATGACAAAGGATAATTATTTAGTATTCGAAGGATAATTATTTAGTAATGTTTTTATTGTTGTTTTATTTCCAGAAACGGTATAGATGGGAGGACGCGCAGGCTTCAGTGATACAAACATTATTTTGGCAGAAGTGCGCGGTCCGCACCAAAGACAATTTGAATAAAGAAAGACAAAAAGCCCTTCACAATGCAGAGATCGACCATCCAGGCCAGGGAGAAGATTACATGCACGAGCATAGTCCCTGGTGGTGCACCCAGGCCATATGGGCTGAGATGTGTGCTCAATGGAGGGCTGAAAGCTGGGTGAAAAGACGAAATACTGCCGCCAGCAACAGATCCTCGGGTGTACCCGAAGGCGAAAAGGCTAAAGGGACATACAAGGGTGGTAGTATTTCACAGTTGCAGCATATCACTGCCAGAGTACATATTTAATTACAAGTTTTAATATGTTTAAAATCATGAATTGTAGAAAATATATCACATTTTTACTTAGTAATATTATGCTTTTTTTTGTATAGGAATCTCAGTCTCAAGGTACACCTATCCATTGGCTGGATGTGTACGTGGTCACCCGTGATGGTCTGCCTGAGGCTATCCAGATAGCGGTAATAAATTTTAACAACTTGATCTTGTTTATCAATGCTTACAGAATTAATTTATTTTTCACTATTTAATTGTTAACATGATGACAGGACACTTATAAGCGTTTATTGAATGAACGCTATCCTGAAGGCACTCCACGTCCGTCTATTGATCAAGAGTTGTGGGAGAGGGTGTCTGTTGTGAAGAAGAACTACATTAAAGGTCAAGGACAACGACGACGCCCATCCTTCAGTGGCTCAGGCTGCTCTTCTACCCAGTCTACACAGTCATCGAGCCATCCAGATGTTCATACTCCGGCTGACTGTGTTAGAGCTATATGTCAAAATCGAAATCTTCTGACGATACTGGGCGGGCATCTGGGGGCTCTGGATCCTGAGGAGTTAGCTAAAGCAGTGGCGGCGGCAGCAGCATCACAGCATGGAATGGCGATGAGGTATAAAATCAATTTGTTGTATATATTGTCGTAATATACCAATATTAACATAGTTAGTATATATTTGTAACTTATTTAATTATTTTGTTAATTACATGGTGATCAAGGAGGCGATGATGCTTGACGTACCTGCTTTATATATATATCACTTTTATAGTTATAGTATAAGCTTGTACTTTTACAAGTTTTTCTTTACTTGTATGTATGTTACTTAAACAAGTTTTGAAATGTTATTATTGCATGTGTATGTTCATAACTTGTATATTCAGTTATGTTATTTAAACTAGTTTTGAAACTAGTTTGGTGTATGTGTTGGTTGGTACAATGGATGTTTATTTTATTGTGTATGCTGCTTATCTTGTTGTGTATGTGTGTTGGGATAAAGCAGGTACAAAACAGGTACAGGTTTTTGGGAATTTTACGAAACAGTAAAAATCTGTTTATTTTTTTTCATATCAGCGACCGCATGTGGTCGCTGATACTTATTAGCGACCGAATTAATATTTGAGACTATCAGCGGCCGGATGCGGTCGCTGATATCGGTCGCTACCACGTGGACCACGTCAGCTTTGTTCATGGTCCATGCTGACTCAGCTCAGCAACCGAATTTATCATTTCGGTTGCTCTTATCGGTCGCAGATATGGCGGTCGCTAATAGTGGTCGCTGATGTGCGCCTTAGCGACCAGATTTTGTGCGACGCCGATTAGCGACCGTATGCGGTCGCTGATATCTATCTGCAACTATATATAGTCGCTGATAAGCGGTCGCTGATAAACATTTTTCATGTAGTGACACCTGTCACTGACATTATAGGAGGGCAGATTCGTGTTTCAGAGATAACCCTGGAAGACAACTCATATCCAGTCTAGATACTACCAGAAGTTCAGTCTCAACCCCGGAACACACACCGGGAGTATCAGTTCCAACCTCGAAGATAACCCTGAGGCATATAGTTCCAATACCGAAAATTCCACTGGAGAAGGCCGATTCATCTCGGATATAACTCCGAGATATTCAGTCTCAGTCCCAACACTAGGAGTAGCAGTTACCAACCTTGGAGATAACCCCAAGTAATGCAGTTTCGGAGATACCCCGAAAATGCTTGTTTCAAATGCATGCAATCAGCTTTAACCTAGGCACTCACACCAAGTGCACAACCCGGAGAATCCAGATTGTCCAGAATTTAAGTTTAAAGAATTAGTTATTAATAAAATGAATTTTTATTAATACTATTCTGTGCTATATGTTTATTAATCGTTCTATAACCTAGGATGATTATAAGTCGGGAGTATTCTGGCTACGAGCTAGATTGAACGAGTAAGAATTTTTAAGACGAAAATAAAAAAAATTTCGGGAATAAAAATATTTCTTGGGAAAAAGACGAAATAGGCACTATTCATCAGTTTCTGCTCGGAGTTTTATTTTGAAATTCTGAGAAGTTATTGATTACGTAAAATGTTGAGACGTGATGGAATATGCAATAATATTTCAGTTATGGCCAAAACGAAGTTTTTGCCTGCGGATGTAAAACCTAAGGGTTAGGAAAAGTAATTTCCAAGAATTTTAATTAGTACGTATAATAACTAGGGCTATTATGCGTGAGAGATACGAGTTAAATACTAGTTATTATACGAGTATAGTACGAAGATTAGTACGACGTATAATACGAATATCGTGTGAATGATATACGAAGAGAATACGAGAATACGAGAATGGAATGCGTAGAATACGACTAATCTTAATGGACTTTGAGTTCATGGACTTTGTAGAATCTAAGTGGACTTGGATTATATCAAGTCCAATGGAATGAGTAATGAAGCCCAGAGAAGGCCCAGTAAAATTAGGGTTAAGGCCCAAACCAAGAAAAGAAACCGCAGATCGAACCGATGGGTAAACGGATGGGTAATATCCATGGGGCAACCCATGAATGACCCAAAGTGGTGGCCAAGTAAAGTACTTGGTAGCTAAGTTAATGTGGTGGCCAAGTTAACTTAGGGCTTAAGCTATGAATAGTAAGGAGGTTAAGGGGGAGAAATGACTAAAATACCCCTAGCTTTGAAAATCTATAAATAGTATGCTCATTTCATTATTTTTGGATTTTAAAAATCCTACACCTTAGAGAGATAGAGAGAGAGAGCTTGGATGAAGAGGGAGAAGGAAGAGATTGAGCATGAAGGCTCGGATCAAAAGTGATCGTGAAATAGAAAAGCTTGCAAATTGCCGGCTTTGTATAACGGAAGAAGAATAAAGAAGAACGGTAATCCGAACCCTAATTTCTTCTAATATTTTCTTTAAGTTTAATATGTTCAAAATCATAACATAATGAAGATAAGAAGTAGATAAAGTTAAGAATGATTTCATATGGTTGAAATCATGAGAAAATGAAGAAATAAGAATTAGAAACTTAGTTTGTAAATTTCTTAAGGAAGTATAAGATTCGTAAGGATTTTGAGCGGTCCAAACGAATATTATGAACGAGTAGATAATTAAGTAAGGAATAGTGTTCTATAACATCAAATTCTAATAAAAAGTATAATCGGAATCCAAAATATCGATTAAAACGAAGAACGAACGAAGAACACGAAGAACGTTGTTGATGGACAAATTTAAAACCATCGTAGGATAATTGTTGTTAATGGACAAGCTTAAAACCATCGCGTATAAGTTAGTTGCATATTTCTTGGTTAGGAATGGAAGAAACGTTCATGAAGAACGGATTAAAACGTAGCTATAACGAAGTTATGGCAAAATTTTTGTAAAAGACGAACG
Source organism: Panax notoginseng (assembly GCA_016801055.1). Classification (NCBI taxonomy): domain Eukaryota; kingdom Viridiplantae; phylum Streptophyta; class Magnoliopsida; order Apiales; family Araliaceae; genus Panax; species Panax notoginseng. The sequence continues at coordinate 94,555,200 of CM029016.1, forward strand.
AGAATTAGAAAGTTAGTAAATGAACCTGAATGTGTAGGGTTTCATAAGGAAGTAAGAGAATATAGAAAACGTGAGTCGTGGACTCAAGATCGATCGAGTTTCGAGTTCGGATGACCGAATTACGGACGAATGAGTGAAAAACGTTAAAAACATAAAAATGATCGAAGGGTGTAGATTAAGCCAATCGAATGGAAAGTTAACAGATTCAAAATGAAGTTCTGTCCGAGGGGTATTGAAGTACGTAAGATAAGGAAGAGAATGTGTAATAACCCGATATTTTTTATATAAATAGATAAGAAATTTTGCATATAAATTTTTTTTTACAATGAGAATATGTGTCAAGTATTGTGATGATAAATGCGAATATATTTATTACTTGAAAAATTAAAAATAATCTTAGAATTATTAATTACTACAAATTATATTCTTATGGCAATTAATTTCTGTAAGCAGAAATGTTTTTATTATTTATGTTCCATGAAAATATAATTTATATATTATTTAAATAATATATGAAGTGACAATTAGAATTATAATAATAAATATGTTATTATATGAATTTGTTCAGAATATTTAAGTTAATTATTTTAACTTGATTATTGATGTTGTGTACGAAGGATAAGTCAGATATGGAATCCAAACCCTAAACTTGGATTTTTATCCAGGAATGAGAATAATAATGTAATATTAATTATATTTTAATTTTCAGTGCTTAAATATATACCGTATATCTGTAGACTGTTAATGTTGGTCAATTGTGGTAAATTGGGTCATAACCTAATATTGTGTTGTGAAACCCTAATTGTTAAACTCAATTATGAGTTAAGACTGAGTAGTAATTGTGTTATATGAATTCTTCTGCGTATTAGAATTTCTGTAATTAGAAGAAATCCTAATTATTGTTTTATGCTGATAATTAGGAAAAACCCTAATTATTTATTTGAAAACCCTAATTGCAAATTTTAGTAACCATGATTATTATTTTCTGAATTATAAAGATAATTAGGAAACCATAATTAATTTGGGAACCCTAATAATATTTAGGAACCCTAATTTAAAAACCCTAATTTCTATTAAAAACCCTAATTTAATTAGTATGTTTTTAATTAAAATTGTATTACACTTTAAATTTTAAATTGTTCAAACCCTATAAATTATTTGGGAAATTATAAGATTTTCAATCTAGTGAATAAACCCTAGATTTAATCACCTTGTACAAGAATGCCCTTGAGATTTTAACTGAAATTACCAAAATGCCCTTTTTGTCTCTTTAGTGTATTATTAGTGAATTATTGTGCATTATTGCTATCAAAGCATGACAAACATCCTACCCTACCAATTTAGCATCCAAGACTCAATTATATTCAGATTCAATCAACCATTTTAAGCATTCAATGCATCTAATTTGGTTTATATATAGATTGGAGAGAGAATTAAGGTATTTTGTACACTAAAAAATTGTCCAACTCTCATCCTTGAGCTTCTCTCTCTAAAACCTACGAATTATTGTAGTATTTCAGTCCCAAAACAAAGTCCTACTACCAATCATAACAAATCACAAGCCAAGAATCAAGAATCAAAGCTTAGAAAAGGTATAAACTCTAGCTTGATTTTTTTAAAAATTTTTGGTGTTAGATGTTATGCTTAAATGTTAGAACATGTTGATTATAGTGTCTAAGGATGATCTGAGTTGCTAGATGTTGGATCCATAACATTTAGAAGCTCGGATTTGAAGATTTCCAAAATCTAGAAATTTTATTTTCTGTGTGATTTTTTGTAAATGTCAAGCCTTATATCTCTGTGATCTTTAATGTGTTTTGTGTTCTAAAAGTTGATATGTGTAGCTTGTTATGTGGTCTTTAATCTCCAAAACGAATCAGGTCCATATCTATTTTGGATCAAAAGTTATTTAAGGTCAAAGTGGGTTGACCGGCATTGACCGGCTGTTCTTCAAACCCAGAAAATATTCTAGTTGTCGAGAAAATATTTTTTGGCAAATGTCAGAGCTTATAAATATTTGCTCAATCATGTTTTTTGTTGTTAAAAAGTGGTTATTTGTAGTCGGATATGTCGTCTTTAATATAAAAAAAGAATTAAGTTCATATCTTTTGTAGATCGGGAGTTATTCATGGTCAAAACCCGTTGACCGAAAACGCTGAAGAACACAAGCCCAAAATTTTTTTGACCAGATTCCGTGTTGAAGTTTGACCAGCTAGATCTTGTTCATGTTATGATGTTAATGTGTTATGATGCTTTGTAGTTGTAGTCCTGCATGTTGTCTACACACTCTAATTGATAGATCACACAAACAATACACAGATTGAAAGTTATAAGGATCCAAAGTAGGCACCTCGACTGTTCTTCAGTCGAAGAACAGCCTTGTCAGACTTTTTGATGGCTAATAACTCTTAGATCTGATGTTTTTTAGTCATGATATTTGTTGGTAATTGTAGTATTACATGAGCACTACAAGATTCAAGTGTTAGATTGCCCAGAAACGTAATGGATTGAGAATTATAATCAGCCAAACTAGGCACCTTGATAACTGCCTTGTCAGTGTTCTTGAGGCTCAAGAACACCTAAGGCAACAGATAAGCGTCGCTAAAGCCTTTAGCGACGGTTTTGATATATTTTAAAATTTTCAATTTCTGAAAATTCTGAAAATGATTTAAAAATTAGAAAAATTAGATTTTAATTATTAAAAATACTTAATAAATTCTGAAAAATTATTTTAAAGTCTGAAAAATAGTTTTTAACTATTTTGAGTATATTTCAAAAATATTTAGTATTTTTGAAATATAAAAAAATATTTATTTATTTAATTATAATATTAAATAAATTATTTAAAAATAATTTTAATTCATGAAAAATCATGAAAAATTATATTATTGTGTTAGAAAATATTTTAAGTTATTTTTAATAAATTTTAATATTTTGTGATGAAATTTCATTAATTAATTAATATTAATGATGTTTAAGTTATTTAATAAATATATGAAATAATTATGGAAAATAGAATTAATGATTTTAAAAATCATTTATAGTATTATAAAAATATTTTGAGTTATAAAATATGACTTTGGATATTTTGTCATGAAAAATATTATTAATTTAATATTAATGATATTAATCTAATATTGATGATATTTAGTTTATTTAATAATTATATTAAATAAATAGTTTAAAATGGTTTTATTTATTTAAAAATCATTTAAAAAGGATATAAATGAATTAAAAATATTTTAAGTTATAATAAATGACTTTTAATATTTGGATAAATAGTGTATTAATATTTTAATATTAATGGTAATTATTTAAAAATGATTTTAAATGTTTTAAAAATCATTTAAGAGTAATATAAATGTTTTAAAAGCATTTTGAGTTATTATACATAACTTTAATATTTTGGCAACAATTTTATTAATAATTTAATATTGATTAAATGTTAATGATAATAGAATTATTTGATATTTAAATCATTTAAATATGATTCCGATGTTTGAAAATTCATGATAAATTATAATAAATGTTTTAAAATTATATTAAGTCATTTAAAAAAAATATGACTGATACTTAGAGATATTGAAATACAGTATAGAGTCTTAGACTCAATAATTATCCAATAAAGCTGTCAGTACACCGACATGTTTCAAAAATTCATCTAGACTTAGATATTTTGACTATATTAATGATTAATTATGATTCAATGACTATTGGATATGTGTGATAATGCGATTAGTGTAAGACCCCGAATTTTATGAAATAAAAGTATTCAATTTTTCTTATAATTACTATTCAGTAAATGGTTAAATTGATAAAAGTTTAAAGTTATGGGTGAAATATGAATTTTTTTTCAAAATAAGCAAGTGGTTATAAAATAATCATTGTTGTCGGGGAATATTCGTTTGGTCGTGGAATATTCTTTCTGTCAAGGAATATTCGTACGACGGCGCAATCTATTTGTGGGCCCCATAACGAATAACTGTCGGGTGAAGAAAACGACAAATTTGAGTTTTTTACAAATAACGGCGTAGTTGTTACCGTTAACACTGTTAGAATACCCGGTGGTTAAAATACAGTAATACGCGTTATTGCACAATAGCACACGGTATTGCATAGTATTTTTGAAATTATTGATTCTTACATAAGAAGGCACTACTCAATAATTGTTACAGTAATTACTGTTCAATATTTTATTTTATTGATTCAATAATTGCTACGTTGAAATTTTATATTATTGTTGTTCAATAATTGTCACTGCACAGTATTTTCCATTATCAGATCAATAATTCATATTATTTGAATAATATTATTAGATAACATTATTGGCAATGTCTAGAAAGTTCTGTCTAATGAGAGGTTTGGTCACCTAATTGCGCGCCAGTAAGGAAAAATTCTTATTAGAAAGCCCCCTCTTTCCTGGGAACGGACTGGTTGTCATAAATGTGATTCTGTAATATTATTTGTGAATAATTAATTATTGATTCATATGATAAGGAAAATTTTATTTTAAGTGGATATAACGAGTGATATATTTTTTGTGGTTAAAAATGAAGGAGTTAATGTTGAGGTTTTATCCGTATTTTTGTCGGAATGGAGGTATTAAAAAATTAGGGTTTTTTGAGATATTTTGCGGGGGTTATAATTTTTAATCCGCCGTTGGATTGTGGTAATATTTGGATATGTTATACATATATAAGTTGAGTATATGTCCACAAATTTTGAACCGTTAAAAATGAACGTATGATTTGTTATGAATTTTACGAGATGACTAGTTCAGAAATTGTTGAATTTTCGGAGTTTATCATTTTGATGAAAAATTCTAGAATTGGTGGGCCCCACTTGTGGTTGGTGAAGAAATGTGCTGAATTATATTTCAATTGTGGTGGGTGGGAATAGTAGCAGGTAAAGCCATCAGGTTGCAGGTTAAGCCTACTAAAATTTTCCTATAAATAGAGGGCTAAGTTAGAATTGAAAATCACACCAAAACAAAGCTTTCTCTCTTTCTCTCTCTATATTATGAAGCATATTTTGTGAGTATTTAGATACTTTGAGAGTTGCTATTCAGTGCAAGTTTCCTTCGGCTTTGCATACCGATCAGAAGTACTGCTCTTTTGATGTAAGGGATAGTAAGGAATTTTAAGGGTTGTTATATTTTTTTTCAGTTTCGTAATTTTTCTGACCTTCAAAAATTCTGGAAAAATTTTAAAATGATATTTTGATGAGTTTTCTTGATTGTGTCCAAAAATGGTGATTTTTGGATGTATAGATTGAGAGTTATGAATTTTATGAGAAAAGACTAGTTTAAAAGTAACCGCTTATAATTCCTTGTGGTTAATTCTAAAATTGATGAAATTTTTATTGGGAGTACATGTATATGGTAGAAGTATACTCTGTAAATTTCAGAATTTGGATAAAAGTAAATTTTTGATAAATGTCTAAATATTCGGATGTTTTGGCTATATGAAAAATAGTAAATTACTTTTAAAAATTCTGAGAAAAATATATGTTCACTATGAGACTATATTATGCTAAATCTCAGAAAAGAAATTTTTTTGGAACTGATTTGGTATTTTTCATGAAAATAGTCTAGTTATGAGTAAATGAATTAAATATGTTTTGTGAAGTAAGAAAATTGAAAAAT